>OY856409.1:20808400-21375900 GCA_963693085.1 Alisma plantago-aquatica | reverse complement strand
AAGCAAATTCATGGAGAAAACCGACCTATCTTGAGGTTGAAGACAATGGGCGTGATTACCTAGGTAACTTTACCAAATGACCTTGGACCATTTGGTCCAAACGGTTTGCAAACTGTTTGAGATCAAACGGTCTCACAATTGTTTGATCTCATGTGGTCTTGCAAGACCGTTTGGCGGGTTTTATAACTCTAAACCCTAATTGAGTTGGTTTCAACCCTAATTGGCTTTCAATTGAAGGTCAATTTGGTGTCCAATTGATTAAGCCTAACCCTAATTGACTCAATTTACAAGTGGTTACCAAGGTCATGGCCAATTGATGGCTTCAACATATGGAATCCCAACTGTTTATGACCTTTGTTTCACCTTTGAGGTCCATGCGGTTTTGAGCCCATTTGGACCAAACGGTCTCAAGACCGTTTGAGGCCAAATGTTCTCAAGACCATTAGGGGCCAAACGGTCTCAAGACCATTTGGGCTCAAACGATCTCAAGATCATTTGGACCAATCGATCTCAAGATCGTTTAAGATCAAACGGTTTCAAGTCGCATAGCCTCAAACGGTTTGGAGGTGAAACTTCTCAAACGGTCAATGCCCCCAAAAGGTCTTGATACCGTTTGAGGGCAAATGACCTTGAAGCCATGCGGTCTTGGGGTCAACCCTGGCAAACGGTCAACGCATCCAAACGGTCTAAAGACCGTTTGGAGGTTGATTGTGTGTAACTGTTTGGAGACTTTAGGGTTGTGATTGCTTAGTACTTTGAAGGTTTTAATTGGTCCAATGGTGATCTAATCTAAACCCTAATGGTACTCTAAGTTTTTAAGGGACTAAGTGACTAATGGATTCACCCATGATAGTGATCAATGGTGCATTTTACCAATAAGCCCCTGAAGGGTTCAATTGAATGATACCTTGCTTTAACCAAACCCTAATGACATGATAGTGATGATTTGGCTTATGTTAATCAAAGATAACTTAACCCAACCTAATCTAGAGTGATGTAATCACCCTCTTTTAATAAGAAGAGAGAGAAATTACTATTTATGGTTGGAACTCAAGTAAAGTACCTTCAATATATATATGAATGTGCATGATTAGGGTAGGATCCACCCATGTGAGATCATGGAAACCCTAATTATGATAATTGATGAATCTTAATCTAATTTGAAGGCATCAATGGTGATGTTTCTCATACATGATGATGTTATGAGTACATTTCACCATGAAGTGAATAGTAAACCCTAATTCTAGGGTGAGAACATGTAATGTGAATAGTAAACCCTAATTGATGAGAATCAGGGAACCTAACTCTTGTAAGAGTATGAAGGCACAACTCTTGAAATGAATTGTTTACTATTATCAGTTGAATTAACCAAGAAGGTTCTTATATAATGATGATCATATCCATGTAAGGATGATGATACCATATTCATTGAAAGCATGATATTAGCTTTATGAACCCTAGTTTAAGGGTATAACATAAAAGGGGTAATTCTAGGTCATACCTCAGAGGATGAACTTCATGAATGATATCTATAGTGAAGGAACTCCACCCCTTGTGAATATGAAGGGGGTGATAAATTGGTTTAAGTGGGTGAATGCTAAACCCTACAAATTGTATGAATGAAGGGATTCTGGATATTGTGTTTATATTTCTATCTATGTATGTTTCATTTATTGCAAACCATGCAGGTCCATGATAAAGAGGTGATCATAGCCAGATAAGGTTATGATGTTCTGTTCATTGAGAACACTTACATTATGTGATGAATACATTGCTTCAGTCAAGGTCATGATGACTAAATGACTTGATGACTATGTGTTATTCGATAGAAAGTGCCATGATAACCTGAGGGTTGATTATATGTGTTCTTAAATCATAGTGAGAAGATGATTGAGAACTGATACCATCTGATAACTGATGAGGAATGAGTTAGTTACATTTCGTATTCTTTCCTATAGCTATGTTTTGTGTTTGAATGCTTGAGATCATGTTTGATTATAAAAGAATATTGAAATGTACCTAACTAATCAAATATAACCATTTCATGTAGAGCCCTGATCATAGATCCATAATTGTCAAGTGTAATATGATGGTGAAATGAGTTTTCCTAAGGGAACTCCTGGAGTGCATACTTTTGAGTATGTGGGGGAAATGGATGTGTAGAATCATTACGTCCTAGTGTAGGGGTTGATGTGGAGAATACTCCATCAGCACTACACTATGTGTTATGCCGGGTTGATGTATCACAAATCACTCAAGGAATTTGTGATGCCACTTCGATGAAGACAAACATGAAATCTTTCGATGTTGAAGAGAGTACAGAACGCCACTGTGACTCTAATAGCGAAGGACCATAGTACCCCTGGTGAGCTATAGTGGTAGAGACACGAGATGTCCTACATGTTGAACCTCAACCTGACTGAGGAAGTTGAAGGTCATGAGAATCCGGCTCTTTCGATGACCTTGTATGATACCGAGGCGACTTAATAGTGGTCAGTTGGAGTTTGAGCAGTACACCTCATCTCCACAGGGCATAATGTTGTGTATAAAACGTAATCATCCGAATAGTATATTTGCTTAGGTTGAACAACGAGAAGCAATGCTTGATACTGCCTTGAATATAATGTTTTTGTTGCCTACTCAACATACATGTCTTTCATACTGCTACTCAGAACTAATTACTGCTTTATCTACTCTTAAGTCTGTTGTTGCAGGATAACTACCTTGCTTATATTGTTTCCCTTTTTGCAAGCTTCTGGCGAAGAGTTATAACTCTCACTAGGAAAATTATTTGTTATTGTCTCACCCCGTAGGTTTCAACCTTTTAGGTGGACGTCGTGGACGAAGGAACCGGTCTGCGGTAGAGCAGCAGCAGCACCAGGGGCAGTAGTGAGCCTCAGGTGGATACCTTGGTTGTCATGTTGATAGTTAGAAGTCTTATGTCATCTCTGTACACTCAGGTCTCGGGAGTCAGATCTAAGATTTTGAATTTTGGAGTCTTGAGATTCTGTATATGGTTGTATATGATCACTCAAGAAGCGACTCAATAGAGATGTAAACTGATTATCGTACTTTTATGAATGGAGTGTCATGTTTTCAAGGTCTTTCTCGAAAAGTTTTAATTTTTCATGATTTTCCACTTTCCGCTGATTAACTGATTCGCTTCCGCTATGTTTATCTTGTGTTTTGGAGATTAGAGCCAACAATGACGATGACGATGATGACGATGATGAGGAGGACGACGATGATGATGACAACGACAACGACGACGACGACGACGATGATGATGATGATGATGATGATGATGATGATGATGATGATGATGATGATGATGATGATGATGATGATGATCATAATGTTGATGGTGATGATGATGGTGATGGTGATGGTGATGGTGATGGTGATGGTGATGGTGATGGTGATGGTGATGGTGATGGTGATGGTGATGGTGATGGTGATGGTGATGGTGATGGTGATGGTGATGGTGATGGTGATGGTGATGGTGATGGTGATGGTGATGGTGATGGTGATGGTGATGGTGATGGTGATGGTGATGGTGATGGTGATGGTGATGGTGATGGTGATGGTGATGGTGATGGTGATGGTGATGGTGATGGTGATGGTGACGGTGATGGTGATGGTGATGATGATGATGAATAACAAGAAGATGATGTGTATGATAATGATCTTGACGATGTACTGACAAGTAGGCGTGTTAATATTTTAACTGTGCACAATCAAGATCTAACTGGGCACATTGAGGTACAAATTGGGTGCAATGGATAAAAATTGGGTGCATTGAAGAAAAAGTAAAGAATAAAAGATGATGATGGTGATGATGATGATTAAAAAAGGGTGCATTACACTACTAATTGGACAATATATTAAAAATATGGTCCATTACACTATTAATTGGACAGTAGATTAAAAACTTAAAAGTTGCCTCATTATGATGAAAAGTGCGTGTAAAACAACTGTAACTATATATTTCAAAATGAGTTTCTTGCATTAAAAAGTGGGTATTTTGAAAGTATAAGTAAGGTTACAAAGCTATATTAATGTTATGTATTAGCTCTCATGGGAAGATGTAATAATTCCCTTATTTGTGATGCGGTGAAGTCCACTGTATTTGATCCAATGTTGAATGTCCCATATTGTTCATTGTAACATGAGGCAAGATCCAATAACAACTTTGCATCATTCACTGGTACTCTCTGAATTTCAAGTAGGGATTTGAATGGCGTCATTGTGAAAATGGTTTGTTCCTCAGAAGGTGTTATAAATGGCATTGAAGATTTTTCACAAACACATTGACTTCATAAGATATTGCTTGTCTTCATCATTTCCTACGTCGTCATTATCTAGTTCAACCACCTCCTTGGTGATATTCTCCCTATTCTTCCCCTCATACTCCTTCTTTGCTCCTGTTGGATGAGGTGGAGTTCCAACAACTGATATCCCTTTCTTTGTGCCTACTAGCCGAGGTGGAGTTGCAGAATTGTTTGTACACAATGCATCACTTGCGAGAGCCCATCTCTTTATTTCCTTCTTTGATGGCAACATTTTGAAGGTTGTTGTAACCTAAAAATCATCTTTTGAGCCATCCATTTTGCCATGGAGAAAGTGGGCGCCGATGACAGAAAATGAGGCATGAAAGAAGTGGGTGTGGGAGAAGGAAGATCGGTGAAGAAGGCACAATAAGTGATGCGCTTGACAAAGAATTGGGCACGTGAGAAAGAACTGGGCGGGAGGGGAGATACAAATATTTTGAACACTCATTTTTGGAGGGGAACTTGGAAGATAGATGGACTGCGCACGTGAGCTTGTGAGCGGGAGAGAGAATGGACCGATAGGAGGCTGAGCAAGGGTGTGTGGGGTCGTCAGCATCCGAGGAGGGGCATGTGGGGTCATCACCATTATAGTTGCTTTTGAGTGGCCCATGAGGAGAGAGAATTATCACTGCTTTTGTGCGGCCCAAGAGGAGAGAGAAAAGTAGTAGGTGGGACTAACATGGGGCAGAAGGGGCGTGGAACAACGCGAGCAGTTTTAACTAAGTCAAACATGCTTCATGGCCCTATGCGCTTAACAAAATTTAAACCCTTACTTTATTAGTCAACAACTTAAAATTAAATAAACTAAAATTCTGGCACACTCACGCGGCCTAACACGTGCGTCTTGTGCAGAAGAAATCGGCAACAAAACCACCTTTGTTGATGTTGTCTCCTCCTCTCTACTTTACTTTCCGCTCCAATCAAGAATTGACACGTGGTAGGTTGCCCAACCTGATCCGCAAATAATGTTGGGTGGAATACTAGTTTGAGAGGATGACGTAGCGGGCATTAATTGGGTGGTTGGCGGAGGTTATGTAATAGACAAATATATTTATTTCACTTATAACTTTTGAATCATGATGAATTTTTTGATAAAATAAAAACTATTGGATTCCTTACAAAAAATGCATTCCTATAAGAATAATTTTAATATATTAATGAGAAAAATACAAAAGATAAATTTGTTTTTCTTATAACTTTTGAATTGTGATGATTTTTTTAATGAAATAAAAACTATCAGATTCCTTATGAAAATGCATTCAAATAGATTAAGGTTGAGAGAAAAAATAAATTGGTAATCAAATATAAAAAAAGAACAGTTAACAAATCCATAGATGAATTGGCACCTAATGGTTAATTGACACCTAGAGATGGTTTATTGACGCCTAAAAAGGGTTCTTTGACACCCAGAAGTATAAAAATGAAGCCCAAGAAAATATTGTACGCAGTGAATCACATATAAGGTGATTGACAACTAAAAATAAGGTAATGGTACCCAAATAATTTTATTTGACACACAATAACAACTTAATGATGCTCAAATATGGTTGTACCCATTAAATGAGTGTAAGAGTACTTCACACCTTATTGGCACCTAAAAATGATTGTTTGATACCATCCATGGATAAATTGACTCCCAATGGTTAATCGATACCTAGAGATAGTTCATTGACGCCCAGAAATGATTCGTTGACACCCAGAGGTATAAAAATGGTGCCTAAGTAAATATTGTATGTGTTAAATCACGGTTAAGGTAATTGATAACCAAAAATAACATAATGGGGCCCAAATAGAATTATTTGACACCCAAGAATAACTTAATGGTGTCCAAATATAGTTGTATACGGTGTAAGGGTATTTTACACCCAACAACAACTTAATGGCTCCCAAAAATGGCTAAAGGACACTCAGAGATGGTTATTTGACACCCAGACATGGTTCATTGACTCCGAAAATAAGTCAATGATGCCTAAAACTTAATAAAATTAAACAACACACGATAACACATGAAATGATGCCCATTGAATGGATAAATGCACCCAAAACTAGGTAATAATACCCAAAACAACTTGTTGGTGCCCAAATCTTAATGAACTTTATCAATGCCCAATAGCACATGAAATGACACCCAATGAATTGAGAAGTGCGCCCAAACATAGCTAGTCGATACCCATAGATGGTTAATTGACACCCAGAAATGGTTCATTGACACCCAAAACAAGTTAATGACGTCCAAAACTTAATGAACTTATACAACACGCATTAACATGTGAAATGACGCCCAATGAATGGGTGAGTGCGTCCAAAACTGGGTGATTGACACCCAAAACAATTTTTTGGCGCCCAAATCTTAATGAACTGAATCCATGCTCAGTAGCACAGGAAATGACACCCAGCGAATGGAGAAGTGTGCCCCAACATGGCTAATCGACACCCACAGATGGTTAATTGATGCCCGAAAATGGTTCTTTGACACCCAAAACAATTTAGTGACGCCCAAAACTTAATGAACTTAAACAACCCACAATAACACATGAAATGACACCGAGTGAATGGGTAAATGCGCCCAAAATTGGGTAATTGACACCCAAAACAACTTGTTGGCGCCCAAATCTTAATGAACTGAATCTACGTCCAGTTGCACATGAAATGACACCAGTGAATGGAGAAGTGCGTCCAAACATGGCTAACCGACTCCCAGAGATGGTTAATTGATGTCCTGAGATGGTTCATTGACACATGTTTACTTGGATACTCACTTACTTATGATGAATAGACACCTATTTACTTGTCTCACTTCTCTCGTCTTTCCTATCATTTTTCTCCTAACTTCTATGATCTCCCATCATCACTTTCCTCCTCTCTTTTATTTTATATATATTCCTTGAGTCGCTGAGAAAATGAAGATTCATATACACTTTTTTTTCAAAAATATAGCAAAATTAGTCTTGTTCGAATCTATTTTTTATAACAAATCTAACAATTTTTATTTTGTGAAAAATTTTATCACGACTTGAAAGTTATAAACAAAACAATTTTTGTCTCATCACATCACCTCCACTTACTACATTCATATCATTTTTTCTCAAAAATATATCGACATTAGTCTTGTTGGAGTATATTCTTTATAAGGATTCCAATTATAATTATTTCGTGAAAAAATTCATCACGGTTCAAAAAATTTAAGTAAAACAATTTTCTGTCACGTCACACAACCTCCACCTACCACCCAATAATGATCTTCCACGTCATCCTCTACCTCTTTTTTCTCCCTCTTATTCGTTTTCTTCTCCAGCCATCCACTACTAACTACGTCCCTATACTATCTTGAAATTACCCTATCATGTCCCCGCCACGTCACCTATCAAAACAAAATTTTTCCTAGCAAATTGCTCTGGCGCTGCACGTAAGTCGAGCATGAGGCTGCTGTGCGTGACGGGATAATTTCAGAATTTAAATAACATTCTTGTAAGTTGACCCATGCACGTTAGCTGTCTTATCTAAGTAGATGAGCCACTTGATAGTCAATACATTGACATGTTGCATTGCGGCCGTATGCAAACAGTACCATAGTCTACACAGAATAACGTGAATGAATAACCAGGCAGGTTCATGGGCGGCCGTATGCAAACAATACTCGATAGTCAATACTCGAGATTTTCACACACGACATGTCTAAGGTTCGCAGCCAGTTGTCAATAGAACGGCCCGTGCCCTACCGGGACAGTTCCCAGCCCAATTGAGAAGCACGAGCAGACGACCGTGACTCATTCTCACCTGCTTTATCAGGTACCATGACCCATTGCCAAAAAACAAACGACATACTGATTTGGACGACTCAAGCTTGGTTTATATAAGGCATATTAGAACTTCTAACGAACTTGATAGCTTTTCTTCGAATATGCATGTGGACCCGCACTTATCAGAAGGATACTACGTCTTTGATAGTTGGTGATTCTAAACCAACGATATAAAGGTGTTGTTAATGCTAACACAGATTTTTGAAATTTCACCTCTTGCTATATCTTTATTCATGGGCGGAACTAGGTGGGAAGATAGGAAATGCACTTATAAAAATATTAAAATACTAACACTATGTAGATATATACATCTTTCAAATTATCCCACATAGAAAGAGTCTCTGACTGAATTGATACTTTGTTCCTTTAGTTGTGCAAGTGGTGCAAGTTTGAATCTTGATGTTTGTATATTTTATTTTTCAGTCCCCCTTGAAAATTCAGCCTCCTTATTGTGCATTTCTGATTCACCCCTGTCTTTATTTATAGATAAGTTATACTTTTAACATTTCAAGTTGTAAAAATATGTTACAAATTTTAGATAGAGGCAGAAGACATTGTAACGGCACAAGCAAGAAAAGAGGTACTCTACATGCCTAGATTGGAGGGTGTGGGCATAAACTAGGTTGATCAAACTAATGTTTTGTGATAGAAAAAGTACTATTGATACAAGTAATAATACACTATATCATGCATGAACAAAACTAGGACAGTGGATCCCGTGATTACAGACAATCATGTCTATGTGCTGAATTCATAGGAGAAACATGCCGATAAGAAACATGTCTCTTTTTATTTTTCAATCCCCCTTGGAAATTCAGCCCCCTTATATAGCATTTCTGATTCGCCCCTATCTTTATTTATAGTTAAGTTATACTTTTAACAATCCAAGTTGTAAAAATATGTTACAAATTTTCGGACAGAGGCAGAAGACATTGTAACGGCACAAGCAAGAAAAGAGGTAACTCTACGTGCCTAGATTGGAGGGTGTGGGCATAAACTAGGTTGATCAGACTAATGTTTTGTGATAGAAAAAGTACTATTGATACCAGTAATAGTACACTACATCATGCATGAACAAAACTAGGACAGTGGATCCCGTGATTACAGACAATCATGTCCATGTGCTGAATTCATAGGAGAAACATGCCGATAAGAAATAATGACTCAATTTAATTACAAGTGGGACACATAGGATCTGGATATAACTAATGAAAAATAATGCGACAAGGTCATAATGAAAGCTTTTTTTGGTAATAAACGTTTATGATTCTGTATATTTATTTAACAACTTCAATAGCAAACAACTTTCTACTATAAAATACCTTGTCCTCGTGTCTTCCACGTTCCTTCCTCTGATTAAACTAATAATACAAACTGCCAAACCAACTAACCAAGCCGCAATAGTAGATCGAGTAGCCACCTAACCAAATGTTTATTGAAAAAGAACCAACTTGAGAGGGTATAAAACCCCATCCCGTCCATATTTCTGTATCACTCAGCGGCAAGCATACCTATTCCGTCGAGCGAGTGTCTCCCGCGCTTCTTATATCAAATTCCATTGTAAGCAATGGCTGGCGGAAAGAAAGCGGTGCTGGTGGGTTGCAACTACCCTGGAACGGATTTTCAGCTCAATGGCTGCGTCAACGACGTCGTTAAAATGCACGACTGTCTTGTAAACAAGTACGGCTTCGCCGAGGAAGACATCTCCGTGCTTATTGATACGGAAGAATCCTTCATTCAGCCCACTGGAGTCAACATCTATAGCGCCCTCACTAACCTAGTAGAATCTGCGGAGCCAGGGGACTGTCTCTTTTTCCACTACAGTGGCCACGGCTGCCGAATCCCCGCTCAGGAAGATGACGATGACGATACCGGCTACGACGAGTGCATCATGCCCTGTGACTCGAATCCCATCACAGGTAAAACTTCGCAATGAGTAATGAAGGGGCTCTCATATTGTGCAGATATTTGTGTTTTGTTATTGGTTTGAATTTGGTCGTCTAGCTTTTTGTTCTGGTTACTTTAGAATTTACCGTCCCTTTCCATCACAAAAATGAACTCCAACGATTGTCCTTGTGGCTTTGTTTGGATTGCAGACGACGATTTCAGAGAGCTCGTTCACAAGGTACCGGAAGGCTGCCGGATCACGATAGTGTCCGACTCTTGCCATAGCGGTGGGCTGATCGAGCAGGTCAAGGAGCAGATTGGGGAAAGCACCTTGGAAAGGAACGAGGAAGAAGAATCCGTCCAAGCTGAAGAACCATTGGAAGAGGAACACGATAACAGCGATGGTGATCAAAGAATGAAAAGGAAGTCTCTGCCCCTATCAAAGTTGGTCAACATACTGAAGCAAAAGTCAGGCAGGGATGACATTGATGTGAATGAGCTGAGACCCACTCTCCTCGACCAATTTGGTGATGATGCGAGTCCCAAGGTAAAAAAGACCATGTCCAAAATTTTGTCTAAGCTTCAGGGAGCCCGTAGCGGTAAAGGCGACCGGTTCCTAAGTGTGGTAGCAAGCCTGGCAGAAAAGCTCGAGAGTCAGGAGCTGGAGAACGATGGCTTCAACGAAAACGAGGCTAATGCTGATTCAACTGATTCAGAAGAGGGGTTTCGCAACAGGGGCATCCTCGTCAGTGGCTGTCAGACACACCAGTTTTCTATGGACCTAAGCCCTACGGACGACCCAAGCGATTCACATGGTGCACTCACCAATGCTATCCTGACCGTCATTAATGAGCACGGCAATGTATCCAACATGGAGCTCGTGCTTCGCGTCAGGGAGATGTTAGAGGAGCAGAATATCACGCAGAAACCTGGCCTGTACTGCAGCGATGATCATGCGGAGTCTCCATTCATATGCTCAATGGAAGTCTAATGGTACTACGCTATGCTGATTGGGAGTACTATATGTGTTGTGTTATTCCAGTTGTCTAGTCTTTCTGTATGTCAAAATTTGTGATTACACTCGTCCTGTCTCCCGCATGCCATTGTGTGTAAAATTATACACTCTTTTGTCTTGTTCTCTTTCATCAATTATGTGTATTGTTCATAAGAAGTAGTATGTGTGTTAAGCAATAAACAATATATATTCTCTCGTTTTATATTGCCCTCTTTTGTTATGCGTTGTATGTTTGAGTTATCACGCAACCCAATTGCATGCAGTTAGACTCTCCACTTGCATCAAGGTGTGCCACTCAGCTAAGCTCTTTGTCAGCTTTCAGTGTTGCTAACATTTATTAATTGATTAATTTTAATCAACGTTAACATTGAGTATATGTAAATTGATGACCATTGATTATATTTATATTGTTGACTGTCAGTTTCTTTTACACATTCATTGTAATTATTTTAAGGAGGATCTCCTCCACTATATATAAAGAGGTATAGACTAGTACATAAACGAGCTATAACATCGGTCATTTTATACATATGACGTCGGTTATAAACTGACGACTAAGTTGGCGATGCAAAAACTCAAACAACTCGTCATCGGTTAGAGAAATCGACGACAATACTTTATGTTGTCGGTTCCATGTTATAGGAAAATCGACGACGTAACACGTAGTGGGCGATGAAATTGTTATTTCCTTTGACCTTTTCTCGTCGGTTATATGAACAAGAATCGATGTCTTTAAGCTAATTATGTAACAAAAATAGTTTCCTATGATAATTCCTCGTCAGTTGAGTAATGGGAAATAACTGACGATGAAAAATATGATGTCGGTTTTATCAATGATTGAACACTAAAAATTTTAGGTATGCCCTGTCGGTTTACTGTAACTAATCGACGTAAAACGTATGTGTAGTCAATTATTTATAAATAGCTAACGGCTAATGTCTATTTTTTTTATATAGTAAGTTTGTAGACTTATTGTCCAGTTGCTAGTATGTCTATTGCATGCAGTTCTTTAGAACTTAAAAGTTCCTTAGAGCTACAGGCCTCTGCAAGCATAGTAGCTTAACAACAGGTCGGCAAACCCGCAAGAAGAAAGACATATACAAATAAACTTATATTTCACACAATAGGCACAAACATGCCAACAAACCTCAACATTCTATCATTCTTCACTTCAAATCACTACTACAGAAACAACATTCAATGTCACTTTTCTGGGCGTCAGTTATTTAAACAAACCGACGCCTATAACATTCCACGTCGGCTATTTAGTAAGTCCGACGTCTATATTTGAAGACTAGCCAGACACGGGTACCACTTTGTATTCAGCGTCGGCTAGGTCAAACAAACCGACGCCTAAAATCGCCCGCGAAATCCATTTTTTGAGCGAAAAAAAGTGTCACCGACAGCGTCGGTTTTTTAATTACTAACCGACACCTATATAAGATAAAAATTTGTGCGAAAAGTGTCACATACATGGTCGGTTATCCTTTGATAACCGACGCTGATAATGGTTCCTGCTAAATAATTTAGGGCAAATATTGTCCAATTGGACGTCGGTTTTTACGATCAACCGACGCTTAAGATGTTTAGGTGTCAGTTTTTTTAGACAACCGACGCCGTTTACAAACTTAATAGACCCGTGATCACCCGACTCTTCCCCTTTCTTCTATTTCATTGCGAGAATTCTCCTGCTCTTGTCGCCGTTGCTGCTGGTCGCCCGACTCAACCCCCACCCACCGCTGCTGCTGCTTGCGCACCGCCGCCGCTCCCCCGCTCCTTCTACATCGTCGACGTCTTCGGTCCCTAGTCGCCACGCCAGTCTCCGGTCCCTGCGCCTGCTGGTTCTGGAGCTCACCGGTATTCCTTGCTCGCCGCTGCCCACCACCGCCATTCTCCTCACCGCCGACCTGCTCGACCTCACCTCGCCTCGACCTCACCTTGACTTGCTCGATTTGCTCACTTGCCCAGGTACCTGCCGACCTACCCAGGCGGCACCCAGGCGCGCCTAGGCGGCCCAGGCATTCACCTCGGGTCCCAAACCCAGGCGCCCAGCCTAGTTAGGCCTCTGGGATGCCTGGGTAGATGCTTGGGCTGCGCCAAGGCACAATGCTGCTGGGTGTATTTTTTTTAAAATTAAGTTATTTACTGATTTGTGTTTATTTATGTACTGATTTGTATTTATTTATGTACTATTTTAGGAATTAATTGATCATCTACTGCTGCCCACCGTCTCCCTGCTCGTCGCCTGCTCACCTGCCTGCTTGCCTGCCTACTCGCCTACCATCCGTCTCACCCTCTCTCCCTACTGACGCCCGACTGGGCTCAAACAGAGGTAAACCCTGTTATATTACACTGCTTGATCTTTAATCACATAGACTTAATCAACATTGCTACTTGTATGATCCTAGTGATTAAAAGCACTCTTTCCTGGTCCCCTCAGTAATTAATGTTCCCTTGAGATGAGTGTTAATTGATCTAGCTTGCTTACTTTCCTTGTAATGCCATCTTTTATGTGCTATGACCCACTAGTCACCTTTAGAGTATTAAAATGATGCAACTTGTACACTTGTTAAATTTGAATCTATAAATCCTATGAAATGATATCACCCCACAAAATCAGTAGTCACTATTATGTTTTGTACACTCTAGAATCAAGATCTAATACTCTTATGCTATTTTAACACCATGAGACATTTTTTGCTCATTCTAGTGGATTATTATGACCTATGATGACCTAACATGAAACCATGCTCTTAATGATATGATTTGTTGGCCTAGAAACCCATCCAAGATTTACTCATTAGGAGTAAATCTTGGATAGTCCCCAGTTTGGGACTGTTCTTGAACACCTAATCTCACTTAGGATGTAAGTGTATAATGTGTATTGGGTTTTCGAGAAAATTTCGGCAGCATTTCCCCGTTTGTTCTCTAAGTACATATGTACTTAGAGAACATAGGGGAAATGCTGCCGAAATTTTCTCGAAAACCCAATACACATTATACACTTACTAGTGAGATTAGGTGTTCAAGGATGGGATAGGTGGTACACATTTATTATATATAAGAATGACATCACATGTAGTTGTTAACCGTAGACCCTAATCTTGTCCTAATATATAATTGTTTTCTCTTTGATCATATAATGGATAGATCATGGATGTCCATTCACAATCGCTACACCCCAAAGTTTATATCTGGTCTTGATTTGTTTATTAGATTTGCCGAGGAACATAGGAAAGAACCTGGAGATAGGTTCTACTGTCCATGTAGGCATTGCGGTAACAACTTGAAAGTCAGTACTGGTGATGAAATCAAAATTCATGTCATGTGTAACGGGATTGTACAAGGCTATACAGAATGGCACTGGCATGGAGAGATTTGAAACTCAAAACTAGTAGATGTCGACAGCAGTGCTTGGGTGGAAGAAGAAATTGCCTCCGATGACGTAGATGTGAACGAACCAGTTCCATTAGACATCGTTGATGCGATGCTGGATAGTTGTAGGGTAGAGCACACCGATCCACCTCCTATCTTTAGAAACATTGTGCATGATGCTGAGATACCGTTATACACAGGTTCTGCTAAGTTTACAAAGCTTAGCGCTGTGTTGAGATTGTATAAGTTGAAAGCTAACAATAGATGGAGCGACAAAAGCTTCACTTCATTGTTGACTTTGTTGAAAGAAATGCTTCCTGAAGGAAACGAGCTGCCAATCTCAACATATCGGGTAAAGAAATTATTGTGCCCAATGGGAATGGAGGCCAAGAAGATACATGCATGCCTGAATGATTGTGTATTATTTCAAAAGGACTATGTGGATTTGAAAGATTGTCCAAAATGTGGTGTGTCACGGTATAAATTGACTGTTGGATCCTAGATGGGTGATTAGATGCTCTAGAGGGGGGGGGGGTGAATAGAGATGAAAGCACTTAAACAAAACTCATTAAACCTTCAAATTATATGACAAGATAAGGTTGCTAAATAGGCAATTTGAGTGCAACTAAATCATGCATAGCAAGGATAAGAGAGATTGAACATGCACCAATTAGACAAGCTATTTAGAGTGGTTCCACACTTCAAACTAGAAGTGTGTCAGTCCACTTGCCTAGAGAGGTCAACCTCTAGGACTTCCAACAATTGTACTCTTATATTTACTTATAAGACTTACAATACATGACCAACAAAGGACTTACCTATCCAATACAAAGAGTCTTCAACCTTACCAAGGACTTACCCACTTTGCAAGAGTCTTCGGTCTTCTCCAAGTACTTACCCACTCTTGCACAAGTCTTCGGCCTTGTAGGAATTACCCACTCTTCTTGGATCTTCCGCCTTTGACTTCACCTTCACTCGGAGAAGCTATCCACCAAGGTCTTACCCACTTGAGCTTGAGTCTTCTGCCTTCTCCAAGGGCTTACCCACTCTAGCTCCAAGTCTTTAGCCTTGATCTTCACCAAGGGACTCCTTCCCTTGTTCTTATTCACCTCTCTTGGATAAGAGAGAGAACCTTCATCTTCAAGATAGGAAATGAGAGATGGGGAGGTGGTGGAAGTGAGAGCCTCACAAGATATACAAGTAAGACTAGCTCTCTTACAAATCTCCTACTCACTCTAATGGATGTAGCAAGTGATTAAGCTTAGAGAGAGTGAGGAGGCTGTAGGAAGCACTCAACTATAGAATAGGAACCTCACAAAGAGTTTGCAATGAATGCTCAACCTTAGAATGAAGCCCAAGGGGTCCTATTTATAGCTGGGGATGCCTCTTAACTTTTGGGAACACTTGTGAATGAAAACTAGCCGTTTTATGGCTTGCAACGGATCTATTTTCACTTGTTGCAACTCCACAACGGCTAGAAACACTTTTCTGCACTTTTCCGTACAGTGCATTCGGTCGAGTTTCTATATGTGTAACTCGACCGATCAAGTAGCAGGCAGCCCGATATTGAAATGATCGGTCGAGTTTGTTCTGAGGAAACTTGACCGACCATTCTAACTGGAACTGGACTACTACCCAATCAGTCGAGTTCTGTGAGTGCACAACTCGACCGATGCAATCTTCAGAAAATCGACCAAGGTTGATCGGTCGAGTTTCAGGGTGGGAAACTCGACCGAACAAGTGCCTGTAATTGATTTTCAAAGTTGCATTAAAAGTGCTCTAATATTCGATCTAAGTGTTCCTGATATTTTTCTAAGCTTAATTACAAGTCATACAATCATTACAAGTGATTTACAACATGATTCTAATGGATATACATCATATTACAAAAACGTCCACTTGTATGACTTTGACTTGTCTTTTCTCCAATTTGAGATGCGCAAGTTAGGGCAATTGGAGTGTGTCTATACCTAATCTGAAATTACTCAAGTAGAAGCATTAGACACCAATATGTGGAATGGTTAGTCATCATCAAAACACGGGTTTAGTCAATTTAGACGTGAGTCAACATTGACCTAATTGACCTTGAGTCAACATTGACGACTTCGGGGGAGTCAAAAACTGGTTCTCCTGCCAAGGTGATGTGGTATCTACCTATAATATCACAGTTTCAAAGCTTGTTTGTAAATCTGAAAGATGCGAAGAATTTGAGGTGGCATGCAGATGTTAAGAAAAATAATGATGGGATCCTACGATATGCGTCTGATTCCCCATAGTGGAAGAATATTGATCTATTGTACCCCAAATTGGGTGAAGAAGATGAATCCGTACCGGACATTGAGCAGCCTACATAGCACTTGGCCAGTCATGCTTGTTATATACAATCTTCCTCCCTGGCTGTGCATGAAAAATAAGTATGTTATGCTGTTGTTGTTGATATCGGGCCCTAAACAACCCGGAAATGATATCGATGTTTATCTTGAACCTCTGATTGATGACTTAAAGAAACTTTGGGCTGAAGGTGTGATGACCTATGATGCTTTAGGAAGAGAGACATTTCGTTTGCACGCTATTTTGTTTTGCACTATTAATGACTTTCCAGCATACGGGAATTTGTCTGGATATAGTGTCAAAGGAGCTAAAGCGTGTCCTATATGTGAAGAAAACATTGATTCAATAAGACTAAAACATGGTGGCAAGACTGTATATCTTGGTCATCGAAGGTTTCTTTCCAAATTCCATCTGTATCGTAGGAAGCGCAAAGCATTCAATGGATGGAATGATGAACGAAGTGCACCTAAACCTATACTAGGGGATGTCGTTTATGAAAGAGTAAAAGACATTGTCAATGAATTTGGTAAGAAATCACAATGTAGTATGGCCACACGGAGTGACAATTCTTCATTCAAGAAGAAGTCAATATTTTGGGATCTTCCTTATTGGAGTTCTTTGACAGTCAGGCATTGTATCGATGTAATGCACGTTGAGAAAAATGTCTATGATAGCGTCATTGGTACTCTGTTAAATATACCAGGTAAGACTAAAGATGGGATAAAATCCAGACTGGACCTACGTGAAATGGGAATAAGGTCAGAATTAACAGAATTGCGTGAAATGGGTAATAAAAGAACATACTTACCTCCCACTTATTACACGTTGTCTAGAAAGGAGAAGAAAGCTTTTTATGAATGCTTGGTAAATGTTAAGGTGCCACAGGGTTACTCATCCAACATCTGTAGTTTTTTATCAATGAAAGATCTGAAGTTGATAGGTCTTAAATCTCATGATTGTCACACTCTAATGCAACAAATATTACCCGTGGCAATTTGATCTATATTGTCGAAGCATGTAAGGTTTTCAATCACCAGACTTTGTTTCTTTTTCAACAGTCTATGCAGCAAAGTTATTGACCCTGATACTCTCGATAATTTACAAAGTGAAGTGGTTGTTACCCTATGTCAGCTTGAGATGTATTTCCCTCCTTCGTTATTTGATATCATGGTACATCTTGTTGTCCACTTGACTAGGGAAGTGAAAATGTTGGGACCAATTTTCTTGCATTGGATGTATCCATTTGAATGATACATGAGCATTTTTAAAGGTGATGTTCGAAACCGTTATCAGCCTGAAGGGAGTATTATTGAAGGTTATGTGGCGAGAGAGGTTATGGATTTTTGTAATGACTTTCTGAGTGGTAATAACACTCCTGTTAATGATAAGAATATTAAAGAGGGAAAAGGAATTTTGGGATCACGGGTGAAAGTAATCAGCCATGAGCAGTTGGAACAAGGTCACTTGTATATTTTACACAACATGGATGAAGTGAGTGTTTATATCGAGGAACATACCAATTTCATCAAGAGACAACATCCTCGAGCAAGTTCAATGTGGCTTGCTAGAGAGCATAACAAGACTTTTACTAAGTGGTTTGAAGATAAAGTCTTACATCAACTATCTCAAACACCAAATGATATTACGGAAACTATCAAATGCCTCGCCTTTAAACCAAAACGAATGTTATGTCTTATGAAGGGTTTGACATTAATGGGTTCGCATATTACACAAAGCGCCAAGATGATAAGAGTGTCATCCAAAACAGTGGGGTCACTCTTCAAGCGTCGACTATGTATTTTGCAAGTGCAAAGGATAAGAGTCCACGTGAAGCTAAAATGTCATATTACGGTGTCATTGAAGACATATGGGAGTTTGACTACATAGATTTTAGAATTCCGCTCTTTATATGTAATTGGGTTGATAACACCAAAGGAGTTATAGTGGATGAATTGGGTTTCACTTTAGTGAACTTTGAAAAGATTGGCGAGAAGGGTGAACCATTCATATTGGCATCACAGGCAAAACAAATATTCTATATCGATGATCCAGCAAATGATAAATGATCGGTTGTTCTTCATGGTAAAAGACAGTTCATTGAAGATCCTATAGATGAAGAAGAGTACTATGATAAGTATGATGACTCCAGTCCATTCTCAGTTGGGTTGCCAACTCCACAAAATATTGAAGCTAATGATGAATTATATGTGCACGGAGATCACCATGAAGGATTGTTAATTGATAAAAGATCACAATTTCAGAGGCATGTATGTTTATATTTTTTATTGAAGCTAAATGTTTACTTTTTTAATATCAATCTAGACATTGATCAGTATTTCACTAAATCTACACTAATAATTTTTGTTTGTATTCTCTTTGAAAAATAAATATAGGAAGAAGGAAGCCACACAACAATGGAACTACTTGGACCCCAAAGACTGGGAGGAGTTTGTTACCCAAAGAAAAATAGGTGAATTCAAGGTATTAAGCGCCACTCCCAATTTAATTAATATTGGTTTTTATGTATTCACCTATTCAAGATTAACCTTTAGTGTTACTAACCAAATCAATGTGCTAACTAACTAGGCTATCAGCGATGCTCAATGAGCAAGCATCCCACACTAAGGTTATATAGATATATAGGCAGCAAGCCATGAAATAGCAAAAGAAGCCACAATGAAGAGAAGCAGGATACAGATACAATACATAAAGTGCAGCACGCACAAGTGTTTCAGATTCATATAACAACATGACAGACTAACACATATATAGTGCATAACAACAACAGCGCCGAATTTACATACAACACTAGCTTAGTACATATATAGTGGGACTAAGGTGACGAGTTAACATGAGGACAAACAAATTTCACCACGAGTTAACATTGAAGAAGGTCTACTAACCTAGACTGAGCTAAACAAGTTTATCAGTACTAGCCTAAGGCACAAGTATCGTTCGTCGGGACAATGACGGTCGTGGAAGCTTAGTGGCCACCAGCTTAGTGGCCACTACACGTTCAACTGGCCAGTGGCCACTACACGTTCAACTGGCCAGTGGCCACTAAGCTTCCACGACCATCATTGTCCCGACGAATGGTACTTGTGCCTTAGGCTAGTACTGATAAACTTGTTTAGCTTAGTGTAGGTTAGTAGACCTTCTTCAATGTTAACTCGTGGTGAAATCTGTTTGTTCTCCTATTAACTCGTCACCTTAGTCCCACTATATATGTACTAAGCTAGTGTTGTATGTAAATTCGGCGTTGTTGTTGTTATGCACTATATATGTGTTAGTCTGTCATGTTGTTATATGAATCTGAAGCACTTGTGTGTGCTGCACTTTATGTATTGTATCTGCACGAGCAGAGGAAACAAGGCACATTCATCCTGTGGGCATCAAAGCATTCTTTGGGCCATCCCAACACAAACCCAGAGCGGGACTTTCACAAGAAGAGGTAACCTATTCTTTTTTTAGAATGTTACTGTATCTTAGGCTTCCAATCAGCCTATGGCGACCCGCTCTTCTCCTGATGTGGATTTTGAGTTATTAATTTTTAACTTTTTTACCTCTAGCGGTAGGCATTGGGAGTTACTAGTTATTCTCCCCGGGACGTTCACTGTTGTATTTTATGTGAACTGTGCTTAGTTGTATTTTTTAATATTTTGTATGTTTCAATTTATAGTGCGCTAGACAAGACAACGGCTGGGCATGCACATACTATGTGATGTGATTTATGCATATGATTATCCAATATGTCGCATTGGACATCGATATCATACATGAGGTATTATATATAGTCTCATTAGTTAGTATGAAACATATCAATCTTATTTTTATATTATTACTTATATATATACATCATTCTCTTTGCAGGTGTTTAAAACTGACCACACTATAGGTAAATACTTAAAAGATGTACATGCTCCATACACGATGGAAGTATTAAATGAAGTAAGAGAAGAATGGGAAAGAGCCATTCAAGCAGTGGGGACTGTAAAATATAATTGGGATGTTGATAACAATGTTGAATGATATTTTGTAAATGAATATTTATGAATGTTTATACATGTCTGAATGTTTATACATGTATTTGAATGTTTCTACATGTGTGAATGTGAGAATTGAATTGATGTCTGAATGTATCTACTTGTGTGAAAAGTATATTTGTTGATTTTGCATGTTTGTGGCCTGTTTGTAGGCTGATATCAATGGATGTCATAAACCTACAGTTTAGAAAACTGAACTGCAGGTTCTCATCCTGCTGACCAGCCACAACAGGCATGTAAACCAATAAGAGAAAAAAAAACAACATAGGCGTCAGTTATTTATAGAACACCATCATCAAAGGCTTACAACGTCGCTTATTGGATAAAAACTGCCACCTAATATGAAAAACATTCCAACCGTGCAGGAAAGCACGGCCGTGGCGGGATATTGCGTCAGTTATTAGTATAAAACCGACGCCTATAGTACTAAACACGGCCGTACAGGGAAGCACGGACGTGGCGTCTAGAAATATGGTGTCGGTTAATTAGTTACAAACTGACACAGAAAGTGTCCTAGATGGCGCCCTTTTTGTGGCGCGAACCCTTTTGGCGTCGGCTTACTATACATAACTGACGCATATAGGTGCCCTGCTGGCGCGTTTTCAGTGGCGTGAAGCCTTTTGGCGTCGGTTATAAAACCGACGCCGAAGAGTTACATCTTTAGCGGCGCCCACACAGGCGTCGCTTGAGAACCGTCGCTAAAAGGGGTTAAACAACCGATGCCAAAGGCATGTTCTGTAGTAGTGAATGCACATACATATTCATGAACTCATAGTTTATTCATTTCTCAACCAAACATTCAATTTCATACATATGCACAAATACACATCATTCTCTTACTCGTATACTTCACATTCAGTCACACATACATATGCATGAATATATATCAACAACAACTGTCGCCTCATATTTTATGTCCACAATGTATAATAATATAAAAAACAAAAGTCTGACATCAAAGTTTAAACTACAAAAAAATCAATCAACCCTCACATTCATCTGTCAAGTCAACATATTTGATGTAGTCTGTCTAATGTTTCTGTAGGTCATTCAACTGTTCCAATGTATAGGGTTTAGTAGTCTCAAAAAACTACAAAGAGAACGGGATGTATTTCTAATTAGATTTGATTATTTGTATTATCCAATGAGACTACTTTATTGATATGATCCAATACTATTAATATTTCCTTGTCTATATATTTGATCTGTTGTGTGTGCATGAAAGTCATCGGTATGTACATCATCATGTAATATGTATATGTCCAATCAATATCTTATACTGGGCGTTGTACATTTATAATTACGTTGATAAATATAATTAAGCAGAGTTGGTAATATATAGTAATTGGAATGAGAAGACTACATCAATACTTTTCCAAGTTACTTGTTTTTTTTCTTATATACTTTTCCTCTACCGCTACATAATACATTCACACTCCTATAAGTTAAATTAACATATATGATGCATTATTAAATTATCATATGATGCAAATATTAACAAATATGTTGAGCGTAGAAAAATTCTACTTACGTGTGAATAACCAATTTCATTGGGTGTCCCTCATTTTGTGTAATTTTTATAACTGAAAGATTAATGAAATATGTTGTTCAAGTCTATGGAACAATCACTAACAACTGTCAATGCTTATTTCTAAGTGAATAGAAGTCAAATAAAATTAAAATTGAATTCCACAACAAATTGTATTCATAAGTTAGACATATAAACAACAAGCCCAAAACTTAGACAATGTTCTTTGACATCACTTGGATCTCTAAGTACATTGATAATTAATGATTGCACTAGAGATGCCACATTTACTATTTAGAACTCAACTGCCCCATAATACAAATGACTAAACAACATATTTATGCAATAATCAGTTAATATATAGGAAACAATTAAAAATAATGTATTCATTTACATATGATAGGGTATTCATACTCACTATATTTGCAATTCTATCATTGATGTGTTCATCCACTGATATTGAAATAGCTCAAAATCATCTGTCAACACTATAATAGTGTCAAACACTATTTACGATCACCTCCAGAAGGTTGATCATCATGATATCTGATTGTTCTATATTGTCTAACTATCTTGTCAACATCTTACAGTTAAGGCCCAAGGAGTCGAACAACTCCTATGGAATAAAATGTGGGGTTGGAGGCTTCAGAATCTTAGGGAGCTTCTTAGATGTTGTCGGTTTTGTGCATGTATTCTCATATTATCTTTTGATTATTTATATAAATTTGAATAATCATTTGTCATACCTTAAGAAATAAAATAAGTCATTTGGGCCACCCAGTAAAACTTCCTTCTACCTCTCCAACTATGGTGGAATCCAGGTGCTCCTATTAGAGAATTGATTCTCTCATTGACGAAATAACATGTATGATGTTCACACGAATGTGATCAACGGAAAGGAGAATATCATGAACTGTAACAGTGATTGAAGCCTCAACATCTTCCAAGACATTTTATGATGGAACATAAATGGAAAGATGGTATTTTATGGCCACCTATGATTTTCTGAAACACATGAAATATTTCAAATAACATATGAAATATTACATGTACTATACCTTAAACTAATATCCATTTTGTGTCATCTTCATATGTATAGTCATCAGTATTAGATTCAATATTTACACTTGGTAAGACAATAGAGAATGGACTAAAGTCATCACACTTGTCATACTACTCTTTTTCATCAATAGGATCTAAAAATGAAATGTCTTTTCCCATGAAGAATGCAAGACCAAATTTCTTTTGTAGTATCGTCGATATATGATACCTATTTTTCTTGAGATTCCATCATGAAGGGTTCATCCTTCTCGTCTGTCCACTCAAAATTCACTATTATGAAATCAAGTTTGTCAACTAGAACTTTCTTGTTATCAACCGATTTAGACTCAAATAAGTAAACTCTAAACTCTATGTAGTCAATGTCCCTTATATCTTCAATGGTAACATAATAAGACACCTTTCCTTTATGTGGATTCTTATCTTGAACACTAGAAAAATACAATGAAGATGCATGAAGGGTGACCCCACTATTTTGGACAACACTCTTATCATCTGGATGTTTTGTGTCGTATTAAAATCCATTTATGTCAAACCCCTCGTAAGATGTAACGTGGATCTTTGGCTTATATGTGATCCATTTGATTGTTTCTGTAACATTATTTAGTGTTTGAGATAGTTGATGGGATGCTTTCTCTTTAAACCACCTAGTAATTGTCTGATTATGCTCTCTAGCAAACCACATTGAACTATCTTAGGGATAACTTGTCTGGAGTTTGTTAATGTGTTTGGTTATATAAATACCCACATCGTCAATGTTGTGTAAACCATACAAGTGTGCTTGTTCCACTTCTCAAGACTGATATTATCTGTAGTTCTCCCAAATACCTTTGTCGGAATAAATGCCAAGACTAACAATATTAGTAGGAGTTTCATTGCAACTCAAAAAGTTACTACAAACACCCATAACCTTCCAAGCAACATAGCCCTCAATGATACTCCCTTTAGGATGACTATAGTTTCGAACATAACCTTTCAAAACACTCATGACTGCTCAAAAATATACATCCAATGCAAGAAAACTGGACCCAACAGATGTACCATGATATCAAAGAATGAAGTGGGTAAATATTGGTCAAGTTAGAACATGATAATGACCACTTCTCTTTGAAACTTATTTAGAATCTCAAAATCAATTACTTTGTAGAATTGAGTGTTGAATAAGAAGCAAAGCCTAGTGATTACAAACCTTACATTCTTAGGAATGATAGATCATATATCCATAGGAAATAATGTTGCATTATGTGTGAAAATCATGAGATTTAAGACCTATCAACTTTAGATCCTTCATTGATACCAATCTATAGATATTGTCTGAGTATCCCTGTGCTACCTTAATATTATGCAAGTACCATGGTATTATAGGCAAGTACCACATCACCTTGGTGGGAGACTCAGTTTTGGTCTTACCATATTTTGTGCTTTTGTACCTAGACACCCCACATTTTAGACATTCTTTTATATTGATATAGTCCTTTTGAAATAACAAACAGTCATTCAGACATGCATATATCTTCCTAGCCACCATTCCTATTTGGAAAAATATCTTTTTCATTTCGTATGTTGAGATTGGAAGCTTGTTGCCTTCAAGGAGAATTTCTCTCAACAAAGACGATAGAGAAGTGAAGCTTTTATCGCTCCATCTATTGTTAACCTTTAAAGTATACAATCTCAACATATCGCTTAGCTTTGTAAACTTAGTAAAAACTAAGTATAATAATTTTTCAACATCATGCAAAACATTTATAAATAAGGGAGGTTGGTCTATAACATTTATTCTGCAACTATCTAGCATCACATCAACCGTGTCTATTGAAATTGGTTCATTCTCATCAACATCATCAACAATTTCTTCTTTGAGAAACTACCAATGCCGACATCTGCAGATCCCATTATAGGAATCTATCCATGCCAATATCATTCTTTAAAGACCAGTACAGTCCTATCACACATGAAATGATCAAGATCATGTCAGTAGTGTCAACTTTCAAGTTGTTACTACAATTCCTACATGGGCAATAGAACCTATCTTCGGGTTGTTTTCTATGTTCCTTTGCAAATCTTACAATCAGGACCATTAATAAACTTTAGAGTGCAATGATTTGGGTTAGACATCCATGATCGATCCATTTCTATGATCAAATGGGAGACGAGTACCTCATCAAGTTCTAGCTAACAAGTTAATTTCAGAAGAAAAAAAATGTTTTAATTGATCCCTAATCATCTAGTAGAATTCACATTCATGAATGTGCACCACCTATCCCATTCTTGAGCACTTCATCTCACTAGTAATTGTATAATGCATTTCGATTTCAATAAATTTCGGCAGTCTTTTCTGACAATTCTCTAAGTACACATATGTAGATGGGTAAATACCCACCTACATATGTACTCCAAGAACAAAAGAGGAAATGTTGTCAAAATTTATTGAAATCAAATACACATTATAAACTTACAACCTAAGTGAGACGAAGTGCTCAAGAATAGTCCTAAATCGGGGACTATCCAAGGTTTACTCCTAATGAGTAAATCTCAGATGGGTTTTTAGGCCAAAGACATGTTTTAAAAATTAGGGTTTAGAATCTTCTAATGGGATATCTCATATATGCATTTTAGGGTTTTCAATTCATCACAATCTCATTACATTCTAACTAAAAATACATCATTGGAAATAAGTTTAGGATTTACAATTCATAAAAATCTAATTGAATCTAGGGCAACAACGTACTAGGGTTTACATATAAATTTTAGTTCTAATTATATGCATAGTTCTATATATGCATTTTCATCACAATCATACAATTCATCACAATCTAATTAAATCTAGGACAACAACATATAATTAGCTCTAGAATTACTAAAATTATCTGAGTAGCTATTACCATCAAACAAACTATAACTAATTTAATGAGTCATTCATAGTTTCACTTCTTTCATACTTGAACATGAAAAAAAGGTATATAAATACCTACCTCACTGGACTGGAGGAGAGAGCAACGACACAATCATCGACTTGGAACAATGGTTGTAGAGAAGCAACTAGTAGAGTGGCAGAGAAGCAGCTAGCAACAGCAGCAGTGGAGGAGTCTCTAGCAGTAGTAGAGGAGGAGAGTAGTAATAGAGTCCTCGGTAGTAGTAGCAGCATAGGTAGCAATGGTTGTGAGTAGTTACGGTGGCGGTGGAGGTAGCAATGGCGACTGGTGGTGAGTGATTGGCTGGTGGAGGACGTGTGGTGGTGAACGGAGGAGACCAATGTTGGTATGTATGACCAGAGAGCCAATCATATGATGATTGTCATGGCATAACTTGTACATAATTTAATTATTAATAAAGGCAAGCTTCTAATTTATTCAATTTTTGAGATAATGAAATAATATAATAAATGTTTAGAGAATGATATTACTCAATGATGTATGTCTTCAAGTATGTGACTTGGAAGAATGAGATCATATGGATGTTAAGAGTATATACATTCTCATTATGTCCCTGAGTTGTTGTTATTGTGGAAGCTAAATAGATAAAAATGACACAAAAGATCAAAGTGTGAGTTGGTTGATTATAGAATCTCATTAGTTATGATATGGTGATATCAAATCGAGCACATAGATACATGTTAGAGAATAGTGTATCAGACATACACACCTTAAGAGTGATACATGGGAACCTTAACTAGGTAAGTCAGAATCACGTCTTATAGTGTTGGTGGCATATGTGGTTCTTAAACCTGAAATCACTACATTCATCACATGTCGTTCTGTATGCTTT
This sequence comes from Alisma plantago-aquatica, assembly GCA_963693085.1. NCBI lineage: Eukaryota > Viridiplantae > Streptophyta > Magnoliopsida > Alismatales > Alismataceae > Alisma > Alisma plantago-aquatica. The sequence continues at coordinate 21,348,766 of OY856409.1, read as the reverse complement.
TACATCATCAAATGCAATCCTAAAACATGGGTTGTTATAAAGGTGATGGTTAGGTGACTGTGACACATGGGCACTATCTGTGAGTGATAGTGATGGGATTTGCCCCTCCTACAGGAGTATGATATCCTAGGCCTCTTAATTAGTGATATTGGGAAATACATGGCCATGTACATGTGACCGAATATATGATATTGAGCATACATATATCTTAGGCAGTCTACTCTAGTTCAATAAACAAGTTTGAATAATAATGAGAATGATAGCTCCATGCCTCTAGTTCAATCTGGATATTAGTGACAAAGGAACTATACAAACACTATAACATCATACACAGATTGTAGGTTGAAGTTGTTCTCCAACTTTCCAATTACTTGGGTAGCAATGGTGTGACTAGGCACCGCTTATTGTTTGTGATGTCATAAGTTGTTATGGACATTCACTACCAATGTAATATGGGACCTATAGGGTCACAGACATAGGAACTCATCTAGAAGAGGATTTTGATATTGAATTATGATTGAATTGAAGCTAAAGTGCTTAGGTAATTCAATTAACACAACAGGTTAGCTGACTGGACTGCCAAATAATCAGTTCAAGTGTTGAGATAGTCGTTTGGAGTGTCAGGTTGATTGTATTGTGCATTGTTAGAATTCAACCTAACCCAGGTTGTGAGACGTCCGTATCACCTATGTGAGATGACCATATCAAGTGGTGTGAGACACCCATCTCACATGCCCCAAATGGCTATTTCATAGGTGCAATTTGATTGAATCAAGGATTGGAGTTGATGTCATGACATGCACTAATTGGAATTGAATTGACAACATATGTGCAAAATTGGGAAACTACAAAATGACCATCTCACATTCCAGATCGTCGTCTATGATTGCTAAATGACCGTTTCGACTGTCATAGGTTGTGAAGTTTCCAGAATTGTTGCAAAAACTTGAGATCTTCTTATCCCTTCCACTCCCAAACATATTGGGAATCCTAACCCTAACTCCGCCTATAAATAAAGGGGTCATGGGGGCTTCCCAGAGCACAACACAGACAATTAAGAATTTGTATCTCTGAAAAATTATTGTCCTTTCTGGTTGTTGTAATAATGAGAGCCCAGAGAAGTCCTACCCAACTAGGGAGGGATAGCCAAGGATGAGAAACAACTGAGGATCATTGTTGTGGGGGAGTAGGTTGATGACTAGTAGACCCACAGGAGGGACAACTTTGTCTTATCTGTTCTAGCGGGAGAACATGAGTTCTAGTTGGTCCGTGTGGACTTCCCTAGGGGTGAGATGGCATTTTCCCATCGCTAAGGAGGACAACATCAGCCAGTAGTCCATGATGAGAGGAGTTGCTACAGACAACGACGTTCAAGCCTGTTGTCCGTGGAGGAGCAGTCAGACGAGTCCCAATGCAACCAGGATCTACACAGACACCATCCAAGACAGAGTGTGTCAAGAGTTGTCGTTGGATTTTCTCTAGGACCAGGTATATCTTTGTGAAACCATCCTTTCTATTGCATAGTTATTGAGACGATGCTCTAGTTGATGGGAAATATGTCAGTATATTTTGATGTTTCTGTTGCCTATCTAATGTCATATTTTCCTACAAACAATTGCTAGAAAAATCACCAAAATAGACAATTCTAGAGAAATGTGGGTTGGGAAAGAGGGGAAAAGGGGTTTCTTGTGGGGTTAAGTAATACATTCCTCATCGATTAATAACAAATGTGATGCCCTACATCCTAGGTTATGAGTTGATAACTGATAACCTCCCATTTTGTGATGTTATCTTACTAGCTTTTCTTATTTTTCCATACTCTTTCTTAGATAAATCAGATTTAATCCTTAACTTTCTGCATTACTATGAATTCACCATTAAACTAACATTTATCTCCTTTTTCTTACAAAAAAACCCAAAAAAATTGCAAAAGGGACAAACGGTCTGAAGACCGAATGAAGTCCAAAGGGTCCCAAGACTGAATGAACCCAAACGGTCCCAAGACCGAATGAACTCAAACGATCCCGAGACCGAATGAAATCCGAACGGTCCCAAGACCGAATAAACTCAAACAGTCTGGGAGACCGAATGAAGTCCAAATGGTCCCAAGATCGAATAAACTCAAATGGTCTGGAGACCGAATGAAGTCCAAACGGTCCCAAGACTGAATGAACTCAAATGGTCCCAACACCGAATGAACTCAAACGGTCCCGAGACCGAATGAAGTTCGAACGGTCCCAAGACCGAATGAAGTCTGAACGGTCCCAACACCGAATAAAGGCAAATGGTTTGGAGACTGAATGAAGTCTGAACGGTCCCAAGACTGAATGAACTCAAATGGTCCCAAGACCGAATGAGCTCAAATGGTCCCAAGACCAATTAAAGGCAAACAGTTTGGAAAACGAATGAAGACAAATGGTCCCGAGACCGTTTGAAGCCAAACGATCCCGAGACCATTTGAAGCCAAATGGTCCTGAGATCATTTGATGCCAAACGGTCTCGAGACCGTTAAAGACCCAAACGGTCCCAAGACCATTCAGGATTCTTTGGAAGCCTATAAATAGGACCTAAGGAGTCCTCATTTTACATCAACTTCTTGGACGCCCAGAGGCTGCCCCAATCACTCCAGAGCTGTTCCACCTTCATCCTTCGCCCAAAGGATGCCGGTTCAAGATCCATACTCCATCTTCAAGCTACTTCCTCTCTCATCAACATAAGAAGGTGGGAAGTGGAGGATTCTTCATCAAGACAACCACACGGCATGAAGATAGTTTCTCTCTCCTCTAAGGGGTCGACCTTCCTCCCTCGTACGTGGAGATGATGCCTTCTCTCTCTCTTCCCACCTCCTTTGTTCTTGCTATGAGCGAGTAATCTCATACACTAGGGTGCAGGGAGTAGCCTCGCTACCCATGTTTTCATCTCATGCATTGTAATTCATGAATTTGCAATAGAGAAACATCATCTTTTCAGTTTAACATCAATCACTTAATGAATGCTTGTTGCTTGATCACCAACTTGTGTTATCTTTTATCTATCAGTGTGAATTGTCTACATTTGTGCTTTTAGATTTGATTATCGATTGCGTGTGAGTTCCTGATGTATGTAGTCACCATACAAATGTTTCAGTATCTAGGAACGTCTTTGATGGTGAAGTAAACTCACCCCCATCGTTGTACTTCCATACTATGAATGGAATCAGTTGACGTATGAAAGTACAACTTTGATGGATTGAGGAACACACTTTATGGAGGGAGTAATGCAAAGTAAGTGACCATTCGTTCGGGAATGGCTGGCATTGCAATACCCCCGCCTTTCTCATAGTTAGTTATCCGAAAGGAAGCCAAGTCTACAAAGATACTAACTATTTAGACCCTTTTCTTTGCAAGCCATGTTATTATGATGAATGTTTTCATCCATGCGTAGTGGTGGTGAAACTCGGTCACATCCTAGTGGTTTCTCAAACATCGTTTACAACCTTAAGTTTACTTTCTCGCTATTTACTCCTTTTGCACATTAGTTTAATCACCAAACCAACTCTTGGATTTAAATATCAACTCTTAAGTAGATAAGTAGAATTACTACGTTTTCCATCTTGTTAAACTCTTAACAAGACCATTGTCTCGTGGATTCGACCCTTAACTGTGATACACCATTCGAACAAAATGTTATTAACTAAACTAACTGATGTGGAAGCATTTCGTTAGCAGCGGAATTACTGAAAATCACTAAAAAATAAAACTTTTTGCACTGAGATCCACAAACTGTAAAACTCTTTCATAAAGAACCAAAGTGAGTTAATTACAAGATGATTCAACAATACATCTCTGTATCATCTCATCTCGAGAGTCATAAACATTGACTGCCCTGTTAAACTATACATTAGCAGTATACAAAAATCTTGAGGCATCAAGCCAAAAATCTCATATCTATATCAAACCAATCTACCGATTCCTAGGACCTGAGAGTACAGAGACGACACATAGGACTCTCTATATATAGAACCTAACAGACAGTGTCTCCACCTGTGGATCACTGCTGTCCTTGCTGTTGCTGTTGCTGCTGTGGCTGCTATTGCTGTTCACCCACTGAAGGGTTCCTTCTTCCTCAGCGTCTACCTAAAAAGTTGAATCCCACAGGGGTGAGACAATTGAAAATTGTCCCAGTGAGAAATATAACTCTCCGCCAAAAGCATTGTTATTGCAGATAATAGAATAACACTGAGCAGTAGAATTATAAATATTCAACAACAGATAAATCATTGAATAAGATATGCAGAGCAGTATTCTCTATGCAATCATTTCAATTATAACTTGATTAAGCCGCAAGTCACTGATTTAATAAGGAATATGAAGAACATATATACTAATTACCCAACTAGGACATATTAAACAATGTTTCATCAAACATTGATTCTCGTAGTTCAACCCTAAGCAATTATGCTACACGTATGATTACATTTTACAAACATATTTATGCCCTGAAGAGATGAGGTATACTTCTCATACTCCAACTGACCACTTCGAAGTTGAAATCGGTACCATACATAGGTCACTAGAAGAGCCGGATTTCTATGACCTCATCCTCCTTAGTCAGTGTGAGGAACAACATGCAGGACATCTTGTGTCTCTGCCAAAAATAGCTTTCCAGGGTATAATGGCAACTTCTCTATTAGAGTTACAGTAGCATGTTGTACTCTCTTCGCAATCGAGGGATTTCTTGTTTATCTCACATCGATTCGGCATTAACATCGTCATCGGGAGATTAGTGATACATCATCCCAACATATACTTATAATGAAGGGTTGAGAGATTTATTGTTTATCTCACATCAATTCCTCCATTAGGGCGTAAGGATATTCGCACCCATTACCCCCACATACTCAAAAGTAAGCTCTCCAGGAGTTCCCTTAGGAAAACCTGCTTCACCATCACCAAACTACTGACGATGATGGATCTATGGTCAGGGCTCTACATGATATCATTTTACTTGATTATTTAAGTACATTACAACATTCTTTTAGCATCAGACATGTTTTCAAACATAAAACATTATAACAATTGTTGTAAAGGAAGAGTACTATTCTTATCAAGTTCATTTCACAGCTTAATTAACATTGGGATCTCAATCCCTTATCATTTCATCATCATGATTCATTATTATGGGTGTTCAAACCCTTAGATCATCAATACACTTGTTACCATTTTAATAGGTAACATAATGCCATCAAGTCATTTGATAGTGTAAACATAATAATTGCAATGCATGTATTTCACATGGCTCTTAAAGCCTATCAATTTCTTTTGTTACCTTTCACTAGGCAACATAGCATATCATTGCTTACAAAGCTCATCAAGTACTTTCAAATAAAAAAACATCATAGCTCATACCTGGCTATCTTCAATATTTCATAAAGCCTGCATGATTAGTATAGATGATAATAGATACATCAATTTCATATCAGTATAATGCAAAACAATGATAACTTCACTATTCATGGGTTACACCACTATGCCCTCACTAGGGTTAGGGTTTCCCTTTCAATTCAATTAGGGTTAATCAACTCCTTTAGCTCAATTAAGATGAATGTGTCATTATTTCTTTATCCAATCTTAGAGCTTCATGCTATAAAGCATAACCCAGAATTAGGGTTTCACATAAAGTTTCACCTTATTTGGAATTAGGGTTTACTATTCACATTACATCCCCCTAGATTAGGATTTACCATTAACATCCCATAATTAGGGTTTACTATTCACATTACATCACCCTAGATTAGGGTTTACCATTAATATCCCATAATTAGGGTTTACTATTCACATTACATCACCCTAGATTGGGGTTTACCATTAACGTCCCATAATTAGGGTTTACTATTCATGTTACATCACCTTGGTTTTAGGGTTTATGTTCAATAAACCACAATTAGGGTTTACTACTTCACATCACATAATCCTAGATTAGGGTTCAGATTCAACATCCCATAATTATGGTTTACTTATTCATGTTACATCACCCTATATTAGGGTTTACCATTAACATCCCATAATTAGGGTTTAATATTCACATTACATCACCCTAGATTAGGGTTTACCATTAACGTCCCATAATTAGGGTTTACTTATTCATGTTACATCACCCTAGATTTGGGTTTACCTATTCACTCCAAATAGGAGTGATCATCAAAGTACCTTGAATTAAGGTTTATCATGTCATCACTATGAATTGAGATCATATCATCACCATGTATTAAGATCACTTCCAATAATACCCTCAGTTAGGGTTATAATTCATTAACCTTCATAATTAGGGTTTCATGATCTCACTAATATGGATCATACCCTAATTAGACATCTATTCATAATAAGAGTCCATTACATAATTAACATTTATGTAGGTAATCCTTTCTCTCTCATCCTTTATAGGATGATGTTTACTTCAGCCTTGATTAGACTAAGTCAACTTAACATGAAAAAGAATTGACATCATGGGTTATGTCATTATCATTATGATCATTAAGGCTTGATTATTCCAAGGGTACTAATCACCTTACCCCATTAAGATTCCATTACTATAATCATTTTTAATTTCATCATGTATTAGTCAATTGATCAAATTGTCCTTTGACCACTTTAAATACTCATGCGGTTTTGGTTAATTATCCACCAAACGGTCTTGAACATATAGACCCCAAACGGTCTTGCAAAAACCACTGAAACCATTTGGTAAAGTTGCACACTTGAGACCGTTTAGTGGTGTAGACCGTTTGCCAAAGTTGACTTCTGAGATCATTTGCTAAAGGTGATTGCATGAAACCGTTTACTAAAGTAGACCCCCAAAATTGTTTGCTAAAGTAGACTTTTGAAAACGCATGAACCCAAACGGTTTGGGATCGTTTGGTCCCAAACGTTCTTGTACCATTTGGACTCAAACGGTCTTGAGACCGTTTGGTCCAAACCCCCTCAAAACTGCAAGGACCAAAAAGAGTCTCAGCCACTTCAATTGAATTAGGGTTTCCAATGTTGATTCCTTCAACCATTGAATACATGTAACCAATCATCATTTGAACTTATCATCATACTTCAATTGAGTTAATTAGGTCAACCTTCAACTGATTTGACCCTCAATTGACCCTCAATTGGTCATCAGTTAGGGTTTGAATCACTTGAATTAGGATTTAAAATTGATGACCCTTCAACATTAACCAATCTGAGTCTAATTACTTTGAAATCATTGAACCTTCATCCAATTTAAGCATGACCTGACCCGAAATGGTCTTGAGGTCGTTTGGATGACCTCCAAACGGTCTTGAGACCGTTTGCCCATATCAACATCAAAATTCAAGTCAACCAATTAGGGTTTGGTTTGTTGGATTGATCACCAAAATCAATATTTGATTATACTTCAACCTAGTATCTTTGGATCTTCAATTAGTGAACCAATTGGAGTTATTCAATAATAGTTGATGGTTTATTAATCTATATTATTTTCAACAGGTCTCCAAATGGTTAACGCTTGGTTAACGCCACCAAACGGTCTTGGTCCGTTTGCTTCTATGCAGTTTAGTGAAACCATTTCATTCCAAACAGTTTGAAACCGTTTGCTCCCAAACGGTTTGGGAAACCGTTTGAGCAAGGATTGGAGACCGTTTAGTAAAGTAACTTTTTTGGATAACCATCTAAAATGATATCATCTTCGTCTTCCTCTATTCAACCAAGGACTATTGCTTTTCTTCATGAAAGTTATAGTAAGAACTCAAAAGAGTATCAAAGGAAGGAAAGTAACCAATGATTGTTATAACAAAGAGTGCAATACTAATGCTTAAGGGGTAGAGTTATAAAACCCGCCTATAGAACTGATCCAAAGCTCTAAGCTCCACGGATTTAATGGTGGATGGAGTTCTAGTAGTTTTCCAAGGTCCATCTTTGAGTCTTTGGATGTGCAAGATGGCTAGAATTGAAAATCGGGTGAAGAAAACCATTAATTAACCATTGGCTTTAGGGTTTCCACCATGGATCCGAGGCAGATGATGATCAAAACTTACCAACAGGTTAGATTCATCCCTCCTATATTCCAGTGCTCTCCTTTGGTCGGCCAAAGCAAGGTGATAAGAGAAAGAAACTAAGGAAACAATCCTTTTGGTGTTTTTAAAAAAAGGAATACAAATATATATATATATATATATATATATATATGGGTTTTCAAGGAAAATAGAAAAAGAGGATTATCTTCTTTAATTCCAACTGATTTCCACTAAAGCCTCCTCCATTCCTTGGCCACGAAGCCACCCTATATTTCTTTGCAAAACTTTCTCCATTATCCAAGAAATAATGGAAAAGAAACTAAGTACCTTAATTAGTTTTATATTAATATCCATCCTTTTATTGGATATTGCTTTATATTATATTAATGTGAATGGCTTCCACTCAATCAAGATCTTTTTATTCCCAAGAAAGGCACAAGCTCATACAACACTATTGCAAACACATCCCTCAACTTTTGGTTGAATGGCTCCTCAATTAATTTATTTCTTTTTGCATTAAATTAAATTAAAGTCCCATATATACTTAAATCTTAATTATTTTAATGTCAAGATTCTCTCTCCTCCAAGATAATTCAAATGAGGCACCACTCTCATTTTCTTTGCTCTTCTTGATGGCAGGAAACATGAGAGACCCTCAAGAGGTGGTATTTTGCATATTGAACCCTAGGTTTTGGGTAAATTACACATTACACCAAAACTAGGTTTTAATGCACAAGGATTGCTCTTCAAGCTTTATCTTGGTGCCCAAGCTTGTGGAATCCATACCACTAAATCATATTCATTCTTACGATGTATCAACATCAGAGGAACATATTTTCATGTGCAATTTTCAAGTTAACCCCTCAACTTGGGTAATTTGCACTTTAGTCCAAAAATTAACAAAACAATGTTTTAGCATTATTCAAAAAAAGACTGAAATTAAAATATAAGTTCCTAAAAAGCCTTAATTACTTTTCAAAGTATAAAAGAAAGCATCTAATCAACTTAATTAGGCAAAACACCTAGGGTTAGTACATAACCCAGGTCAGGGATGTTACAAATTATCCACCCCTTACAAGGATTTCGTCCTCGAAATCATAAACAAAACATATTAAGAGAAAAGAGTAGGGTATTTCCTTCTCATTTATTCCTCTAGTTCCCATGTAGCTTCTTCAACTCCACGGTGATTCCAGAGGACTTTTACAAGACTAATGTCTTTCTTCTTTAGCTTCTTGATCCTTCTATCAACAATCAACACAGGCCCTTCTATATAAGATATATCATCATTCAATTCTACTTCCATAGGCTACAAAACTGATTCTGTGTCAGGATGACATTTCCTTAGCATGGAAATGTGGAACACTGGCTGTAACTTCTGCAGCTCAGGTGGTAATTCCAGCTTATAAGCTACCTTTCCAACCCGTTCAATGATTGGATAAGGCACCATAAATCTAGGAGCTAACTTTCCTTTCCTTCAAAATCTAAGAACTCCCTTCCAAGGTGAGACCTTGAGGTACACTCTGTCTCCAACTTGGAATTCTAAAGGTCTACGACGCTTATCAGCATAAGATTTTTGCCTGTCCTATGTAGTCTTTAACTGATGTTGTATTATTTTAATCTTCTCGGTGGTCTGCTGCACAAGATCAGGACCCAAAAGTTGATATTCACCAGTTTCATACCAACATAGGGGAGATCTGCAACGTCTACCATATAAAGCTTCATAAGGTGCCTTGTCAATGTTGTGTTGATAGCTATTGTTGTAGGCAAACTCTATCAAACTTAGATGCAGATCCCAACTTCCTGTAAACTGGAGGACACATGCCCTAAGCAAGTCCTCTAAGGTCTATATAGTCCTTTTTGACTATCCATCTGTCTGAGGATGAAAGGCTGTACTAAACCTTAACTGTGTGCCTAAGGCTTTATGAAGTCGCTCCCAAAAATGACTCATAAATTGGGGGCCTCTGTTAGAAACAATGGTAACTGGGACCCCATGCAGCCGCACTATCTCATCTACATATAACTGTGTCAGCTTCTCAGCAGAATAGGTTGTTTTGACAGGTAAGAAGTGTGTTGTCTTTGTCAACCTATCAACTATTACCCAGATGGAATCACGACCTTTGGCTGTTCTGGTTAAACCAACTACAAAATCCATGGTTACATGATCCCACTTCCACTGTGGTATGGGCAAAGGTTGTAGTGTTCCTACAGGCTTCTGGTGTTTGGCTTTAACTTGCTGGCACACTAGACACCGCATAACAAACTCAACAACATCCTTCTTCAAACCAGGCCACCAATACATATCTTTTAAATTATGATACATCTTGGTGCTTCCTGGATGCATATCATACATTGAAGAATGAGCTTCTTCCAGGACTAATTTCCTTAAGTTATTAACATATGGTACTATCATTCTATCATGATAATAGGCTACTTGATCATCTGAGTCATGGAAACCATCTTGTTTCTCACTACCATACTCTGATCTAATCTGCTGAACTACGACATCAACTTGTTGTTCCTCCTTAATCTGCTGTGTCAGAGTAGGTTTTATGTGCATCTCAGCTAACAACCCAGATAACAATGATACTTTTAACTTTACATTGTCTTGCCTCAAGGATGTAAGCATATCCCTCCTAGAGCACACCAAGGAATTTAACTGTGCTCTATCTAGGGCTGGTGTTGGTGATTTCCTACTTAATGCATCAACAACCACATTGGCCTTCCCTAGATGATAATCAATCGTACAATTGTAGTCCTTGATTAATTCCATCCAACGACGTTGCCTCATGTTTAGCTCATGCTGAGAGAAGATGTACTTTAGGTTCTTATGGTCTGTGAAAATCTGGAACGTCTCTCCATAGAGATAATGTCTCCAGATCTTCAAGGCATGGACTACAGTAGCTCATTCTAGATCGTGTGTTGGATAATTCTCCTCGTGTTTCTTAAGCTGTCGAGAAGCAAAAGAAATCACGTGTTTATCCTACATTAACACACATCCTAGTCCATTCTTAGAGGCATCACAGAAAACTATATACCCTTTTCCTTGTTCAGGTAACACCAGCACAGGTGCACTTGTCAACCTCTCCTTCAACAACTGAAATGATTGTTGACTCTTGTCACTCCAGGCAAAAGGAACATCCTTCCTGGTCAACTTGGTCAAGGGTAAAGCTATGGAACTGAAGTTCTTAATGAATCTCCGGTAATAGCCTGCCAACCCAAAGAAACTACGAATCTCCATCGGTGTCTTTGACTGCTCCCATTGCAAGATAGATTCTAACTTTTTAGGGTCAACACGTATACCTGAAGTAGATATTACGTGTCCAAGAAAAGAAACCTCAGGTAACCAGAACTCACACTTGCTAAACTTATCATATAACTCATGCTCTCTTAGCAAAGTTAGAGCTTGACAAAGATGGTGCTCATGCTGCTGAGCATATCTACTATAGATCAGGATGTCATCTATGAAGACGACAACACACTGATCCAGAAAAGGTCAAAAGATTCTATTCATGAGTTCCATAAATGCAGCTGGTGCATTAGTTAGTCCAAACGACATAACTGTGAACTCATAGTGACCATACCTTGTCCTAAAGGCAGACTTAGGTATGTCACCCTCCTTAATACGCAGCTGATGATATCTCGACCTCAGATCTATGTTTGAGAAGACTGTTGCACCACACAACTGGTCAAAGAGATCATCAATCCTCGGCAAAGGATACTTATTCTTTATTGTTACTTTATTTAATTGTCTGTAGTCAATGCACAACCACATCAACCCATCCTTCTTTTTAACAAAGAGGTCCGGAGCACCCCAGGGTGAAGTGCTTGGTCGGATAAAACCCTTCTCAAGCAACTCTTGCAGCTATTTCTTGAGTTCTGTCATCTCAGTAGGCGCCATCCTATACGGTGTTTGTGCTATTGGTTGTGTACCCAGGATTAGATTAATCTCAAAATCAATCTCTCGGGGTGGAGGTACACCTAGAAGTTCTTCAGGAAACACATCTTCAAATTCCCTGACTACAAGAACTAGATTAGGATTAGAACTCTCCATGGTGGTATCTACTACATGGGCCAAGAATGCATAACATCCTTGCCTCATCAACTTTTCAGCTACCATAGCTGACACAAGACAGGTTGGAAGAATCTTTCTATCTCCTTGAAAGATCCATGTGTCACTATCATCTGTGAACACAACTTGCTTGGACTCACAATCCAAGACAACCTTATACCTTTCTAAGGTATCCATCCCAAGGATTATGTCAAATTCGTGCATCTCAAGTGGTATAAGATCCACTTGAATGCAACGTTCAGAAAAAGAAAGAATGCAGGGAGAACACACTTCTCACAAAATAGTAGATCCCATCAAAGGAGTTTCTAACTTTAAACTCTCTGCCCTATGACCAACTGTCATATTGCTGTCAAGAATCACACTTTGAGTGATAAAGGAGTGTGTAGCACCCGGATCAATTAAAACAGATACGATGTAGGATGTAGACATATCAGAATAAAACAACTTCATCTGACTTGCCACAACCTGAGGGTTGATCACTGCATCAGGTGGATTCATTAGGGTTGTCAATGGGGAGGGTATGGGGAGGGTAAGGTCTTACCCTTACCCTTACCCACCAAGTCTGGCGGGTAAGGGTATGGGTAATTACCCACTCCGCCAATATCCTTACCCTCCCCTTACCCTTACCCTCTTACCCACAGGGTAAACGGGGAGGGTAAGGGTGAAGCAGGGAATTTATATGTCATCTTAAAAGTTTTGGTAATATTAACAATAATGGTCTATTACATTCATATATTTGAGTGAAATATCAAGATGTTCCATAATGGCTTTTAAATATCCAAGATTTTCTAAGTAATATTCTACAAGTGTTGTATTGAATGCATGTACAAATGGTAGTACCCTAACATTGGTGTGTGAAAAAATAAATTATTCCTATAAGATTAAGGCTTCTATGCTAAAATGACATTAAAGGACAATATGCCATAGGAGTTATTGCTAGAACCATGCATATCTTATACCCTCTAGAATGTTGTTGCTTCCAAAAAATAAAACACACATAAAATAGATAACACCACCTCACATATGTATCCAATGATACATTACATATTAAATCTTGTTATTATATACATGTTTGTCTTACACCACAAATTAATTAATGTACATAGCCCATTTATATACACGTGTCTTGCACCTCCAAAACAGTGTTGCATACACAACTAAGTTAACTACATAAGAAGTAGAAAAGAATATCATGTATTATTTAAAATGATGACCCCATAATATTAAATATTCCACAGATTCAAACAACATATGACCATACATTTAATATAGTAAATATAAATATTGGTGGGTAGCGGGTTAGAGGGTATGGGTAATGACTTACCCTTACCCTTACCCACTAAGTTAGTGGGTTAGAGGGTCGAGGGTAGGTGGGTAAAGGGTAAGAAAATCCTTTACCCTTACCCTTCCCCTACAGGGTATGGGTAAAGGGTAAACGGGTTTACACTTACCCATTGACAGCCCTAGGATTCATCGCATAGAATCTTGTCGTCGCCTATGGTTGATTCTGTGCTCGATGGCTGGGTGTTGTTGTTCCAGCTTGGGATGCTTGTCCACGTCCTCTAGCTCCTCCTAGAAACTGTCTCTCTTGGGAACCTTGCTGACTCTACCTCTGGGGTTGAGTCACGCTTGTCTCTCTGGCTCTACAATCCTTCATCAGATGCCCCACCTTTCCACATATGAAACAACTTCTGATCCCTTGTTGTGGTTTGGATGGTCCTGTAATCGACACAGATGCTGAGCTACGAGCTCCTTCTGGTGGTAAAATTCTTCCTCTACCCCTATTTGACGTCCACTGCGTCTGGTTATTGAATCTAGGTGGTGGTGTAGGCATGGAAAACCTCAGTTTCTTAAAACCTTTGGATGAGGATCCTTGGAACTGGGGGTACATCTTCTTGTTCTTGGTCTGTCGCTTCTCTATCATAGACCTCTCTATCCTTCTGATAGACTCCACAAAAGTAGCAAATCTTTCCCTGTTCTCCAGAGCAGACACAGGGGTGGTCAACTCAGCGTTTAGTCCCTTCTCAGAATGCCTAATCCGCTCTTCATATGTAGTTGCTATGTGCGGATAGAACCGCAACAGCTCCATGAACTTAGCCTCATATTTGCTAATGTTCATCGGTCCTTGTCTTAACCTCTCAAACTGAGAGATTTTCTCATCCAGGAACATCTTAGGGAAGTATCGGTTGACAAATTCCCATCGAAATACTTCCCATTCGATCTCCACACCTGGCCTTTTCCCTTCCTCTATGGTCCACCAATGACCAGCACTCCCCTTAAGAAGGTACACAACATGTCTAACCTTCTCAGCTTCTGGGATGTTTAGGATTCTAAAGGCCTTTTCTAACTCTGTTAGCCACATATCAGCATCTGCTGGATCAACTGTCCCAGCATATTTCGTGGCTCCAACCTGGCGTAGTTGTTCAAATGTCTTGCCGGCTCCCTATCTTTCTTGAGGGGTAGGTGCCCTAGGTGAAGGTATGGGCATTCTATCAGTCATGTGTGTCATAGCAGCCATAAAATGCCCAAACATAGCTTGGAAAGCTGGGTTCCCCATGTTAGCTTGAATGAACTGGGGTGGTTCAGGCACATGCTCCTCCCTTCCTTGGTCTCCTATACCTCCCCCGGGTGCAACAACACTACTTTCCCCAACATGTTCATCATGTGATCCAAATATCTTTAGTTTTCTCTTCTCCTCCTATAGGAGTAGAAGACACTATTAGATAGACTGGAAGACACTAGAACAAACTCAACAACCTTAGTCCTATGTCTCTGTAGACTCAGTGAACCTAGTGCTCTGATACCACTAATTTTGTGATACACCGTTCGAACAAAATGTTATTAACTAAACTAACTGATGCGGAAGCATTTTGTTAGTAGTGGAATTACTGAAAATCACTAAAAATTAAAACTTTTTGCACTGACATCCACAAACTGTAAAACTCTTTCATAAAGAACCAAAGTAAGTTAATTACAAGCTGATTCAACAGTACATATCTGTATCATCTCATCTCAAGAGTCATAAACATTGATTGCCCTGTTAAACTATACATGAGCAGTATACAAAAATCTCGAGGCATCAAGCCAAAAATCTCAGATCTATATCAAACCAATATATCGACTCCTAGGACCTGAGATTATAGAGACGACACATAGGACTCTCTATATACAGAACCTAACAAATAGTGTCTCCACCTTTGGATCACTTCTGTCCCTGCTGTTGTTGCTGCTACTGTGGCTGTTGTTGCTGTTCACCCACTGAAGGGTTCCTTCTTCCTCGGCGTCTACCTAAAAAGTCAAATCCCACGGGGGTGAGACAATTGAAAATTGTCCCAGCGAGAGATATAACTCTCCGCAAGAAGCATTGTTATTGCAGATAATAGAATAACATTGAGCAGTAGAATTATAAATATTTAACAGCAGGTAAATCATTGAATAAGATATGCAGAGCAGTATTTTCTATGCAATCATTTCAATTATAACTTGATTAAGCAGCAAGTCACTCATTTAATAAGGAATATGAAGAACATGTATACTAATTACCCAACTAGGACATATTAAACAATGTTTCATCAATCATTGATTCTCGTAGTTCAACCCTAAGCAATTATGCTACATGGTTGATTACATTTTACAAACATATTTATGCCCTGAGGAGATGAGGTATACCGCTCATACTCCAACCGACCACTTCGAAGTCGAAATTGGTACCATACATAGGTCACTAGAAAAGCCGGATTTCTATGACCTCATCCTCCTCAGTCAGTGTGAGGAACAACATGCAGGACATCTTGTGTCTCTGCCAAAAATAGCTTTACAGGGTATACTGGCAACTTCTCTATTAGAGTTACAGTAGCATGATGTACTATCTTCACAATCGAGGGATTTCTTGTTTATCTCACATCGATTTGGCATTAACATCATCATCGAGAGATTAGTGATACATCATCCCATCATATACTTATAATGAAGGGTTGAGATATTTATTTTTTATCTCACATCAATTCCTCCATTAGGGCGTAAGGATATTCGCGCCCATTACTCAAAAGTATGCTCTCCAGGAGTTCCCTTCGGAAAACCTGTTTCACCATCACCAAACTACTGACGATGATGGATCTATGGTCAGGGCTCTACATAATATCATTTTACTTGATTATTTAAGTACATTACAACATTCTTTTAGCATCAGACATGTTTTCAAACAAAAAACATTATAAAAATTGTTGTAAAGGAAGAGTACTATTCTTATCAAAATCATTTCACAGCTTAATTAACATTGGGATCTCAATCCCTTATCATTTCATCATCATGATTCATGATTATGGGTGTTCAAACCCTTAGATCATCAATACACTTGTTACCACTTTAACAGGTAACATAATGCCATCAAGTCATTTGACAGTGTAAACATAATAATAGCAATGCAAGTATTTCACATGGCTCTTAAAACCTATCAATTTCTTTTGTTACCTTTCACTAGGTAACATAGCATATCATTGCTTACAAAGCTCATCAAGTACTTTCAAATAACAAATCATAGCTCATACCTGGAAATCTTCAATATTTCATAAAGCCTGCATGATTAGTATATATGATAACAGATACATCAATTTCATATCAGTATAATGCAAAACAATGATAACTTCACTATTCATGGATTACACCACTATGCCCTCACTAGGGTTAGGGTTTCCCTTTCAATTCAATTAGGGTTAATCAACCCCTTTAGCTCAATTAGGATGAATGTGTTATTATTTCATTATCCAATCTTAGAGCTTCATGCTATAAAGCATAACCCAGAATTAGGGTTTCACATATATTTTCACCTTATTTGGAATTAGGGTTTACTATTCACATTACATCCTCCTAGATTAGGATTTACCATTAACATCCCATAATTAGGGTTTATTATTCACATTACATCACCCTAGATTAGGGTTTACCATTAACATCCCATAATTAGGGTTTACTATTCACATTACATCACCCTAGATTAGGGTTTACCATTAACGTCCCATAATTAGGGTTTACTATTCATGTTACATCACCTTGGTTTTAGGGTTTATGTTCAATAAACCACAATTAGGGTTTACTACTTCACATCACATCATCCTAGATTAGGGTTCATATTCAACATCCCATAATTAGGGTTTACTTATTCATGTTACATCACCCTAGATTAGGGTTTACCATTAACATCCCATAATTAGGGTTTACTATTCGCATTACATCACCCTAGATTAGGGTTTACCATTAACGTCCCATAATTAGGGTTTACTTATTCATGTTACATCACCATATATTAGGGTTTACCTATTCACTCCAAATAGGAGTGATCATCAAAGTACCTTGAATTAAGGTTTATCATGTCATCACTATGAATTGAGATCATACCATCACCATGTATTAAGATCACTTCCAATAATACCCTCAGTTAGGGTTATAATTCATTAACCTTCATAATTAGGGTTTCATGATCTCACTATCATGGATCATACCCTAATTAGACATCTATTCATAATAAGAGTCCATTACATAATTAACATTTATGTAGGTAATCCTTTCTCTCTCATCCTTTATATGATGATGTTTACTTCAGCCTTGATTAGACTAAGTCAACTTAACATGAAAAAGAATTGACATCATGGGTTATGTCATTATCATTATGATCATTAAGGCTTGATTATTCCAAGGGTACTAATCACCTTACCCCATTAAGATTCCATTACTATAATCATTTTTAATTTCATCATGTATTAGTCAATTGATCAACTTGTCCTTTGACCACTTTAAATACTCATGCGGTTTTGGTTAATTATCCACCAAACGGTCTTGAACATATAGACCCCAAACGGTCTTGCACAAACCACTGAAGCCGTTTGGTAAAGTTGCACACTTGAGAACGTTTAGCGGTGTAGACCGTTTGCCAAAGTTGACTTCTGAGATCGTTTTCTAAAGGTGATCGCATGAAACCGTTTACTAAAGTAGACCCCCAAAACTGTTTGCTAAAGTAGACTTTTGAAAACGCATGTACCCAAACGGTTTGGGATCATTTGGTCCCAAACGGTCTTGAGACCATTTTGACTCAAACGGTCTTGAGACCGTTTGGTCCAAACCCCCTCAAAACCACAAGGATGAAAAAGGGTCTCAACCACTTCAATTGAATTAGGGTTTCCAATGTTGATTCCTTCAACCATTGAATACATGTAACCAATCATCATTTGAACTTATTATCATACTTCAATTGAGTTAATTAGGTCATCCATCAACTGATATGACCCTCAACTGACCCTCAATTGGTCATCAATTAGGGTTTGAATCACTTGAATTAGGGTTTAAAATCGATGACCCTTCAACATTAACCAATATGAGTGTAATTACTTTGAAACCATTGAACCTTCATCCAATTTAAACATGACTTGATGCCAAACGGTCTTGAGGTCGTTTGGATGACCTCCAAATGGTCTTGAGACCGTTTTCCCATATCAACATCAAAATTCAAGTCAACCAATTAGGTTTTGGTTCATTGGATTGATCACCAAAATCAATATTTGATTATACTTCAACCTAGTATCTTTGAATCTTCAATTAGTGAACCAATTGGAGTTATTCAATAATAGTTGATGGTTTATTAATCTACATTATTTTCAATAGGTCTCCAAATGGTAAACGCTTGGTCAACGCCACCAAATGGTCTTGGACCGTTTGCTTCTATGCGGTTTAGTGAAGCCGTTTCATTCCAAACGGTTTGAATCTGTTTGCTTCCAAACGGTTTGGGAAATAGTTTGAGCAAGGATTGGAGACCATTTAGTAAAGTAACTTTTTGGATAACCATCTAAAATGATGTCATCTTCGTCTTCCTCTGTTCAACCAAGGATTTTTTCTGTTCTTCACGAAAGTTATAGAAAGAACTCAAAAGAGTATAAAAAGAAGGAAAGTAACCAACGATTCTTATAACAGAGAGTGCAATACTAATTCTTAAGGGGTAGAGTTATAAAACCCACCTCTAGAACTGATCCAAAGCTCCAAGATCCATGGCTTTAATGGTGGATGGAGTTCCAGTAGTTGTCCAAGGTCCGTCTTTGAGTCTTTGGATGTACAAGATGGCTAGAAATGAAAATCGGGTGAAGAAAACCATTAATTAACCATTGGCTTTAGGGTTTCCACCATGGATCCGAGGTAGATGATGATCAAAACTTACCAACAGGTTATAATCGTCCCTCCTCTATTCTAGAGCTCTCCTTTGGTCGGCCAAAGCAAGGTGATTAGAGAAAGAAACTAAGGAAATGATCCTTTTGGTGTTTTTGGAAAAAGGAATACAATTATATATATATATATATATATATATATATATATATATATATATATGGGTTTTCAAGGAAAATAGAAAAAGAGGATTATCTTCTTTAATTCCAACTAATTTCCACTAAAGCCTCCTCCATTCCTTGGCCACGAAGCCACCCTCTATTTACTTGTGAAACTTTCTCCATTATCCAAGAACTAATGGAAAAGAAACTAAGCACCTTAATTAGTTTTATATTAATATCCATCCTTTTATTGGATATTGCTTTATATTATATTAATGTGAATGTCTTCCACTCAAGCAAGATCTTTTTATGCCCAAGAAAGGCACAAGATTGTCCAACGCTATTGCAAACACATCCCTCAACTTTTGGTTGAAGGTCTCCTCAATGAATTTATTTCTTTTTGCATTAAATTAAATTAAAGTCCCATATATACTTAAATCTTGATTATTTTAATGTCAAGATTCTCTCTCCTCCAAGATAATTCAAATGAGGTGCCCCTATCATTTTGTTTGATATTCTTGATGGAAAGAAACATGAGAGACCCTCAAGAGGTGGTATTTTGCATATTGAACCCTAGTTTTTGGGTAAATTACACATTACACCAAAACTAGGTTTTAATGCACAAGGATTGCTCTTCAAGCTTTATCTTGGTGCCCAAGCTTGTGGAAACCATAAAACTACATCATATTCATTCTTATGATGTCTCAACATCATAGGAACATCTTGTCATGTGCAATTTGCAAGTTAACCCCTCAACTTGGGTAATTTGCACTTTAGTCCAAAATTAACAAAACAATGTTTTAGCATTATTCAAAAATAGACTGAAATTAATATATAAGTTCCTCAAAAGCCTTAATTACTTTTCAAAGTATAAAAGCAAGCATCTAATCAACTTATTTAGGCAAAACACCTAGGGTTAGTACATAACCCAGGTCAGGGATGCTACATTAACTATACTACGATAAGACTTCCACGTATCTTTGCATATGTGGGTGGAGATCTTATTATAGCATACGCAAGGCTAAACTTAGAGATTAACTATCTCTAAGATTTTTAGTGGTGCACGCAACTCCACATAAGTGGAGGCTCCATTAAAAATTGGCGTCGTTGCTGGGGACAACAGAACATTCTAATTTTACTTGTTAACTTTCTAGTTGATTAGGATTTTACACTTTTCTTTAACCATAATTCATATCATCTTAATTTCATCATTTCTCCACATTATCTAAAGTGTGTTTCTTCTTCTACTCAGGTAGAAAACGTGTATACAACCTTTTCATAACATCAGATTCTCCCCTGAACCTGAGTATGACTCTGAGGTAGAACGAAGCTTTCACCGACACATCTGACTCAACCACCAATGAGCCAAACAAATGGCTGGCGAATAGCGCCGAGCCACTTTGGTTATGGAAAGAGTCAACACGGACATAGTCGCTCAAAGAGCACAACTTATTGCTGACACACATGCTCAAATTCAAGCTGAAGTCTGAGCTGAAGAACATGCCCACATTCAAGCTGAGAATGAAGCAGCCACGGCCGCTGCTCAGATAGTCTTGTGAAACAAGAAACTTTAGGACTACGTCGTTCCTAAGAACTTTGAAGATAATCACCTTGTTAGGCCCCTGCTCATCAATGTTCCTAACTTTGAGATCCGCACGCAATGGATCCATATTATGCAAGGCATTTCTTTTTCTGGAGGTGTTGGGGATGACTGCATGGATCACCTAATGCAATTCAAGTATCTTTGTCGGCTAGTACCACATGCCGGAGTTCCTTTCGATGCAATCATGCTACACCTTTTTCACTTCACTTTGTTAGGAAGGGCATTGAGCTGGTATAACGCACTAGATGGAGAGACAATCACCACCTGGGCTCCTTTGGAAGAAAAGTTTCTAGAAAAGTTCTTTCCACCTTCGTTGACTTATGAGATTAGGGGACAAATTAATCACTTCTCTCAACTCCCTGGGGAATCACTGGCAGAATCATGGGAGAGATTTAAGGAACTTTTGAGGAAATATCCGCATCACGGAATCTCTCAAAACTAGCTGATAGAGACATTCTATAGAGGAGTAAGTGATGATATTAAGAAATTTTTGGATTCCTCATCTGGGGATTGTTACGCAAAAGAACTACAAAGATGCCTAGAGGATTGTTACACTTGGGGCCGAGAACCAATCTAATTGGGGAAGGTCGTCCACTGGGGGAATTCTAAAAGTTTGTAAGGCTAAAGAATCAATGGAAATAAAAGCCATCACCGAAGCCCTAAAGACTATCGCTCAAAAGCAACAAGTTCTTGAAATGACACTTGGAGAAAAGAAGAGCCCCCAACAGGTCGAGGCAGCTACCTTGACTTGCGAGGCATGTCATGCATCTGATCATCCCACATTATCATGTGGTCTCCTATATAATGTGATGATGAACATGTAGATACCGCATCCACAGTATGAACCAATCATCGAATAGCCTGAGGATCTGTCACCAGAACAAGTAAACTCCATCCACACTATACCAGGACAAGCTTATTATAACCCAAATCAACCAAGGAACCATCCTGGGTTTCAATATGGGAATCCTACGGGAACTGCCAACCCACAACATCAGACCCTGGGAGGAGTTTTTAATAGATCACCACCAGGTTTCTAGAACAATTATAATCGACACCAAGGAAACTTTAGAGGAGGATTGCAAGGATTCACACAACCAAGAAACCCTTCTGCATATTACCAATATGCTCATCTGTCATTGCACCCACAATTGCAGCAACCCCAACTACAACAATCACAAGTTCAACAACGCCAACTATCCACCATGCCTCAGCAGCAACAACCACAATAATATCAACAAAATCCACAAAAGAATAATCTACCTCCACCAACAGATGAACTATCATTGATAAGACAAATGCTGCAGTCACAACAAATCATGCTTTCCAACCAGCAAGCCCTACAAAAAGTTGTTGAAACTCAGTTAGCACAAATCACAACTCAACTAAAACCTCCAGTTGGCACTTTTGCTGGTCAACCAAAGATAAACCCGAGACACGATCAACCCAGACAAGAACAATTGAAAGCCATCACCACAAGGTCGGGTTGTGTCCTTACCAAAGCCATGAAAATCATTCAGGATGATGAAGATATAGCTATCATCAACCCAATCGCGAGCAAAAACCAAGAAACTGAAAAGACCGAAGAATGCGAGAAGGAAAAGGAAAAAAGACTAGATTTCAAAGAACCTGAAGTCCAGCCATATAAGCCCAGAATACCATACCCAGGCAGATTGAGAGGGACTAACCTGGATACTTGGTTCCAAAGATTTAAGGAAGCGATGAAAAAACTATATATTGATATCTCGTTCCTTGATGCTCTCTCTGAAATACCAGCCTAGGCCAAATACCTAAAGACCTTGTTATCAAGGAAATGAATGACTGGAGAAAAAGAGACTGTTAAACTGGCTTAGACAACTTCTGATTTTATTCTCAACAAAATGCCAAGGAAACAAAAATATCCTAGATCCTTTGGTATCCAATGTTCCATCGAGAACACCTCTAGAAAAAAAGGATTAGCTGATCTAGGAGCTAGTATATCTATTATGCCCTTCTCAATGTGCAAAAGGTTGGGTTTTACCGAGTTGTTACCAACAACAATGACAATTCAGCTGGCTGATTCTACCATCACTGCACCATTGGGGATCATTGAAGACATCCCAGTCAGGATAGGGAAGGACTCTTATGTCCCTTGCGACTTTGTTATTTTGGATATAAAGCAAGATCTAAGATATCCAATAATATTCGGAAGGCCTTTCCTTGCTACCGCAAGAGCAGTTATCGACGTTGCAGCAGGCACAATTATCTTAAGATTAGGAAAGGAAGCCATCCAATTTAGAGTCCTCAACAGCCTAAAAGGTGCCAGTATCCAGGAAGAAGTTTTCCTTCTCGAGGCAATAGAAAAAATGTCTCAATTACAACTAGAAACAGCCGAACCATCTGATGATCTGGAGGATGTCTTGACAAACCCAGAAGTTGAATTTTCAGCCAACAAACTAGTACAACCATGTCTGCGATACTTAGACCAAGCCGAAGAAGCTTCGGTAGCCACTTTCAAGGAATTGAAATCTGTCACCACTTTGGAAACTACGGAAGTACTCAAGGCCCTTGAAATGAAAGCCTTACCAATAGGGCTCAAACATGTCTTCCTGGATGAAGAAAAACTGTGCCCAGTCATAATCAGCTCTACTTTAATAGATGATCAAGAAGAAAGACTTCTCACTGAGCTAAGGAAACACAAGAAAGCTATCAGATATAAAATGACTGACCTAACGGGAATAAATCCAGCTATGTGCATGCACAGACTACCTATGGTAGAAGAGTTCAAACCATCGAGGGAACACCAGAGGAAACTAAACCCAAACCTCAAAGAAGTGGTTCGCCTCGAAGTCCTTAAACTCCTAAAAGCTGGTATCATATATTCCATTTTTGATTCTTAGTGGGTTAGTCCGGTCCAAGTGGTTCCCAAAAAGGGGGAGACCACTGTCATTCTAAATGATAAAAACAAGCTAGTACCCACAAGGACTGTCACGGGATGGAGGATGTGTATTGATTACAAAAAACTAAACAAAGCAACAAGAAAAGATCACTTCCCTCTACCTTTCCTTGACGAAGTCCTTGAACGCTTGGCCCACCAAAAGTTCTTCTACTACCTCGATGGTTATTCTGGATTCTATCAAATTCCAATACACCCAGAAGACCAATAAAAAATAACCTTTACTTGTCCCTTTGGAACCTACGCTTTCAAAAGGATGCCTTTTGGGCTGTGTAACACACCCGCAACCTTCCAAAGGTGTATGTCAGCAATTTTTGCGGGATTAATTGAGTCCATAATGGAAGTATTTATGGATGACTTTTCAGTTTATGGAGATTCTTTTGACAATTGTCTACTAAACCTCAGGAAAGTTTTACAAAGATGCGAGGAAAAAAACCTTATCCTGAATTGGGAAAAGTGCCACTTTATGGTAATCGAAGGTGTTGTCCTCAGACATCGAGTAAGTGAAAGAGGAATTGAAGTAGACAAAGCAAAGATCGATGTCATCTCAAAGCTGTCACCGCCTAAGGACATAAGGGGAGTGTGAGCATTTCTGGATCATGCTAGATTCTATCGAAGATTTATTAAATACTTCTCAAAAGTAGCAAAACCCATGACCTCCTTATTAACCAAGGATGCTGATTTCAATTTTGACCATGAATGCCTACATAGATTCACAACATTAAAGAATGCTCTAATCTCTGCACCTATTCTGAGAGCACCCAAATGGTCACAACCATTCGAGATAATGTGTGACGCCAACGACTATGCTATAGGAGCAGTGCTAGGGCAGAGAATAGACAAAAAGCCCTATGTGATATACTATGCATCAAAGACGCTAGATAAGGCACATAAGAATTATACTACTTCTAAAAAGGAATTCTTGGCCATCATCTATGCCTTTGAGAAATTTCATTCCTATATAATTGGATCGAAAGTCATAGTATACACGGACCACTCAGCCATCAAATACCTAATTCAGAAACAAGATGCAAAACCCAGACTCATCCGTTGGGTATTGATGGTTCAAGAATTTGACTTAGAAATAAAGGACAAGAGCGGGGTGGAAAATTTCATCACTGATCATCTAAGTCGCATCGAGTCTCAGGAGGATGAAAATATACTTATTCAAGATTCCCTACCCGACGACCAGCTTATGAAAGTTACTACCGGATTTCCTTGGTATGCTGATATAGTGAACTACCTGACTACAGGAATTATCCACCCTTCCGCCTCTCACCACAATAAAAAGAAATTCCTTCATGATGTTAAGCAATACTTTTGGGATGAACCATATCTTTTATGTCTATGTGCAGACAGACTTTTTCATCGTTGTCTACCAGAAGAAGAAATTGTCCATGTTCTAGAACATTGTCATTCTGGCCCTACTAGGGGGCACATGAGTTCAAAGAAAACTGCTCTCAAAGTTCTTCAATCTGGTTTCTTTTGGAAAACAATAGCAAAGGATGCCCATAATTTCATCCGATCCTGCAATAAATGTCAACTTTCTGGGAGTATATCTAAAAGAAATGAAATGCCTCTTACCTTGTGGCAAAAATTGAACTTTTTGATGTATGGGGAATAGACTACATGGGCCCTTTCCCCTCATCTTACAGATTCTCATACATACTGGTTGTTGTGGATTATGTTACAAAATGGGTAGAGGCTATACCCACCATTTCTTGCGATTCCAAACCACTTATCAAAATATTCAAGGATATCATCTTCCCTAGATTCGGAATCCCTCGAACAATCATATCAGATGGAGGATCTCATTTCTTAGAATGAAGTTTCGAAGCCCTCCTAAGAAAATATGGAGTTAAACATAAGGTTGCCACACCTTACCATCCACAGACAAGTGGCCAAGTTGAAGTTTCAAATAGACAACTAAAGGCCATTCTAGAAAAGACGGTCAACAGACATCACACAGATTGGTCCACTAAGCTCCCTGATTCCCTTTGGGCATACCACACTGCTTATAAAACACCAATAGGAACGACCCCCTTTCATTTGGTATATGGGAAGTCATGTCATCTTCCAGTTGAACTAGAACACAAAGCTTGGTGGGCCATCAAACAATTGAATTTTGATTTCAAAAGCGTTGGCGTGTATAGACAACTGCAATTACAAGAACTTGAGGAACTACGAATGACCGCCTACCAAATCACTAGGATCTACAATAAACAAACTAAGATGTGGCATGATGGGCATCTCAAAAGGAAAGATATAGTCATCGGAGACAAAGTCCTTCTTTTCAACTCTAGACTTAAGATGTTCCCCGGAAAGCTTCGCACAAAGTGGTCTGGGTCATTCACCATCAAGCACATCTACCCAACTGGAGCAATCATCATTATTGATGATAATGGAGGGGAGAGAACTATTAATGGACACAGATTAAAGAAATATTATACCCCAACTAACAAAATTCCAAGACAAACCATTGAGATTCATGATCCTGCAACATCAATCTAACCAAGTCAGAACTTCATCGAGCCAGCAACGTAAAACCCAGGTGTTACTTGAGAGGCAACCCAAGAACTGAGTATCACCTTTTATTTTATTTATTTTTGATAATTTTCTATTTTCTTAGACCTTTCACCTTTATCCATAAAATATAAAATTCTCTCAACACCCAAAACAAACATAAAAATATAAAAACCAAAAAATGTTTTCAATTCTATCCTAACAGTTTTGAAATCATTTTGATCCTAACGGTTTTGAAACCATTTGGATCCACACAGTCTCAAAACCATTTGGGCTCCATACGGTCTCGAAATTGTTTGGACTCCATACGGTCTCAAAACCGTTTGGACTCCATACGGTCTCGAAACTGTTTGCCTTTGAGAATTTGTAACGTCGCTCCTCATTTTTCTATAAATATCGCTCGACCCCCTCTCTTTTTCTTTCCTTCGTTTCCATAGATTCTCTCACGTATGAAACCCTATTCCATTCGCTCTGACCCTCTGCTCTCGCGACTGCTCTTCCTCTCATTTCCTATTCATACCACCCTGACGATACCACCACCCTGACGATACCCTGTTCGTCATCATCGTCTAAGAAGTAAGGTAGAACTCTGCTACTGCAACTGCCTTTTATGCTGACGCCTGCACCGTTTCCGCCGCTTCTACCATGAACGAATCCGCTGATAGCCGCCTCCTCTATCACCACCATCAACACCTTCATCGACGGTGCCATTTTCACCATTTTCACCATCTTTTCGCCGCTAGTCGTCCCTGTCATTTCATCTTCCTTGCGGTTTCGACCCAAACGGTCGTGAAACCGTTTGGAGCCATACAGTCTTGAAACCGTTTGGAGCCATACGTTCTTTAAACCGTTTGGAGCCATACGGTCTTGAAACCGTTTGGAGCCAAACGGTCGTGAAACCGTTTGGAGCCATACGGTCGTCAAACCATTTGGAGCCATACGATCTTGAAACTGTTTGGAGCCATACGGTCTTGAAATCGTTTGTAGCCATACGGTCATGAAACCCTTTAGAGCCAAATGGTCTTGAAACGATTTGGAGCCAAATGGTCTTGAAACTGTTTGGAGCCAAACGGTCTTGAAACTGTTTGGAGTAAAAACTGTTTGGAGCCAAACGGTCTTGAAACCGTTTGGAGTAAAAACTATTTGGAACCAAATTGTCTTGAAACCGTTTGGACCCAAACAGTGTTGGAAAACATGTTTTCACCCTTAAAATGATTTCATTTTTTCCAATTCTTTCAACATTTTTTCTTTTTTTTAACATATATAATCTTCTGATTATAGAATGGCCTCACCTGTAAAACAAGCCTCAGGAACTGCTGATGCTCCCTTCTGGACAAGGGAGAAACTACTAGAGGACCACACAAAGCTCCAACAAATCATGGACACTTACGAAAAGACCGGAAAGGTCCCATAAAAAGTTGACCTGATCAAAGTCATAAATGAAATTGACTGAATCAACATGTGCCTAACTGAAGACCCTATTGAAGAAGTGGAAACTTCCTCCAATGACGAAGGTTCAGAGTACGCACCAAAATCTGAGGATGAATCCCCAGTCCTAAAGTCCAAAGGCAAAAGGCAGACTGAAGAAGCTGCCACGGGACAACCATCATAGAAAAGGGCAAGGAAGCAAGTTCGACCCTCTACCGCAAGGGAACAGATCTTGGCAGGACACACTATCCCTGCTGTTGCAAATCCCACCACCACGACCACCACAGAACCTGCACCCGCTGACCTATACATCCAAAACCTCCCAGCTGGTGACAAGGTGTTGTGCCCGACAAAGTATGTGTGCTCCACAGTACTGAAGAAGATAGGGACCTATGACAGAGTTCTCACCTTGCTCGACAACGTGAATCTTTCAAAACTCTATTTTGTTGCAGAAACCTCTTATGTTGAGCCCACAATAGAGTTCTTCACATACCTCAACAAAGAAACCATGGACGCAAAGGATAAATGGAAAGACGGAGGTGACCGCAGGATGGTCACCTCACTTTTTGTAAGAAAGGTTGTCATAACCGAGAACATGTTGAATGAGATCTTCATCGACA
The DNA here is from genome assembly GCA_963693085.1 of Alisma plantago-aquatica. NCBI lineage: Eukaryota > Viridiplantae > Streptophyta > Magnoliopsida > Alismatales > Alismataceae > Alisma > Alisma plantago-aquatica. The sequence goes on along the minus strand of OY856409.1, from coordinate 21,320,261 downwards.
ACCAGGATAAACTGAAGAAGGCTAAAGCTATAGGCATGGACAACTCCCAGTTCAAAAGGCACAACTTCTGGAAATCCTTAATGGGGATTCCAACCTACGAGGCAAAAACTTGCAAGGCCTCTAACATTCATTCTGGCCTGGTGCGCACACTGCACAAAATCATTACTGGTGCCCTTTTCCCCAGGACAGAGAGTGGGAACGTTATTATCTCAGATCTCTTTATTCTATGGTCCATTCTGATAGGGCAGCCGATCAACATAGGCTGGCAACTGATCCACAAGCACACATCTTATGCCCTAGGGAAAGAAATATGCATGGGTGGTCATATAACATCAATCTTGAAATTTCTCAAGATGGACAGACCGTACCCAAGTGCACAGTAATAAAGGGCAACATCCTTACAAATGAACATAGTTTAAAGAACTCATACATTATAAAAGAGAAGTATGCTAAACTCTACTACATTTTCTGCCCAACTGTCAAAACATCCAGAACTCTTCTACCTCTTCCAGAACTGGCAGACTATGACAAAGATAAGTTGCTCTTCACTGAAGAAGAGCTCACGAACCTCATAGCCTCAATCAAAGCAAAAGAGAAACAGGCAAAGATGGGGAAAATTGAGTACATCGTCACTGCCCCCACAACAAGGGCAAAGAAAATTCCAGTAACATGACTTTCAAAGCTGTGTATACAAAAAGAACAACAATCAGATATGCCCACATCAAAGATAAACCTAGAGGCGGAGCCACCACATAGCACTGAAACACCAAAAATTTTCATCTTCAATCTGGATGTTGGGTTCACCTCTACAACCACCACCACCACTACCACCTTCCACCACTCTACCACCACACCACCACGACCACCCTCCACCATTCCACCATCCATCACTCTTCCCCCATTCTCCACAACAACACCCACCATAATTTCCTCTTCCACATCCACAACATCACCTGCATACTCCGCCTCACTCTTTTCTCCTTCGGGCACTCCACTCTCCACCTCAACACCCTACCTCACCTTCACTTCAACTTCTTTCCCCTCGTCATTTCCATTTCATCCCTTCTCACATGGGATGTCACCACCATTCCCATCCACCACCTCATCTACCACCACCACCCCGATATCGCTAGTGACTCCATCAAAAGTCACCATGCAATTCGCGGGTCCATCAATAGTGTCTCTTTCGCAAGGCACTACCACCCTTCCACTTTGACCCCAACCACCTCACCCTTCCATCTCTGGGGTCCCCTTTTCAAACGTCAGTGAGGAATTCAGATGGCAATTTGACACCATTTGAAACCTCCTCACTGATCCTTCTAACATATTACCATCTATTTTTTCTTGTGTGCAGGAAATCGCTTAACATGTCTCCAAGACCGATGAGCAAAACCACACTTTACCAGGCATCATCACAAGCATCCAACAATGGTAGGAAGCAGTGGCTCAGCAAGTCGACCACATCGAGAGCCTCTTACAAACCCTGCCGAAATTGGTACTCGAGAAGAAAGGCCAGCAAGAAGCGTTACCTCAGCAAGTCGATAGGGTCTCTACACAAACTCAACCTTTGCCTGAGACCCTCCATGATCTTCAGCAGTAGAAAACTGCTCAAAGCACGTTCCTGGATGTCATCAACAACAACCTTTTACATCTCATCCGCCGCTAGGAGGAGGACTCCAACAAAGAACTTAACGACCTTCGCACACAAACAATTGATCTGTCTACACGACTCTGCTTTGCCGAAGCAAGATATGTGGATCTTAAAGATAGCCATGACGCACTGCTTGAAACCCACAAGCATGTGCAAGTGGCACTTGAAGAGCTGCAAGCAATCCATCGGTAGTGTAAGAAAAAGTCAATCACAAAGGCAAAAGAAAAGACGGCAGATGATGATGATGATGTCAGTGAAGATGATGATGAGGACTCGGACTCCTCAGCTGACTCCAACGATGACAAATCCTCCTCAAACGATCAACCCGACGACCCAGGCAATGCTGGGGAGGGCGCAAGCCGAGGGGCAAACCTTGCAAAAATAGCGCAGGATAGAGGCCACCAAGAAGGTGCAACCAAAGATCACAGGTCCCCCAATAACAATGACAACGTCACAATGTCATATGGGGACCAATTCTTTAATTTCTCAGCCATGGGATCACTGGGGGAATCCGCTAAAGAAGCCACTTTTTCTAAATTTCAACAATGTATAATGGAAACCAGCATAAGTCCAGCTACAACAACAATTCAACAATCTACAAACTTCCCCCCAGAATAGGAAGAACCTGATAGAGTGAGTCTCGACACAGAAGATAGACTCAACTTCAGTTATGACTCATACAAAGATGAAGTTCTACATCCATTCTTAGAAGATAGTGAGCAGACTCCACTCCCTCCACAGGACCTACCCCCGCCGCCACCTCTACCTCACATGATGAAAGATCTAGACATGGCGGCCATCTCTACACTAGATGTTCAGGACATCTTTATCCTAAACCCTATTTTAGACAATGCCAAGAATGGGGGGGACATCATATATCACAATATAAAGACAAAGCGTAAGTTGACCCATGAAAATTTCTGTATTCTCCTTCGACCACAATCGGCGGTGACGATGGCCCTCTTCCGTGTCCTACTTGCCAATGCTATAGAAGAATTCTGAAGCTCCAAGAAAGCACAACCTGTTTTCAATGCTTCACCTGCCCTATCCCTATCTCTGCTACACAAGGACTTACAAGCGAAGTCTGTAGAGCAGCTGCAGACTGGTCTAGCAAGGAGGGCACACTACATCACCGTGCCCTTTAAAGTTTCCAGACACTGTCTGCTCATGATCGTCGACATCGAGACACGTGATGCTAAGGTACACAACTTCTATGCTAGTGAACTAAAATCCAGACAGATCAACTTTGTAGGGTTAGAAGCTGGGGAAGCACGATGCATTCCTTTCCAGCTTCTCAAAATAATTTGGGCTGCCTGCCCATCGCTTAGACATGGTTGGAATCAACCCTGGTTCCAAATCATCAACCCACCAATCCAAACATTTGAGGGTTCAGGGGATTGTGCTTTATGTATAATAAGACACACAGAAGCATTAAATTGACAAATCCCCTTTACCGAGTTAGCATCAGAGGATATGCACTCTTTACGAGGACGTTATGCCATGGAACTCATCTGCGACAGACGATTCTTTATGGATCTGATAATGGCACAAGACGACGTACCTCGGTATCTCTTCTCCGCTATCCAACGACCGCAAAAGTGTCAATACATGACAATTCTAAAGGAGTTGGAGAAAAAGCAACAACAAACCAACAAGGTCCCAGAACAACACCAGTGGAACCCTTATGCTTTCTATATGGAAAAGGACAAAGGGGACATCGATTGATAATAGGGGCCACCATCAACAGAGCATTCCATCCAATGGTGCCTCTATCTGCCATAGAACCAATGTTTCCAAATTTCGACCTTAATGCATGCAAGAACCTTTCCGACAACAAACTTTGACTCATCATGTCCAGGCTATATGAAGAAAATGATGAGCTGGTTTTCTTGCAAGAAGATATTCTGGTCATGGAAGATTCTCTCCGTGAAACTATACAAAATAAAGGTTCTTTATCCGTGAGCATGATGACTGCGTACTAGTTCCTTCTAGCATGGGACCACCCTACGGTTTATATGGCATCGACATACATGAAGGATGATCTACTAGGGACAAAGAACTTTAGAACCACAGAGGCACTCATTTCATATCTTCAACACACAACTCTGAAGTTCATTATGCTTCCCTTTCTTCATTCCGAACACTAGATGCTACTGGCAACAAGCCTACATGAAAGAACCACAGTAATCTACAATAGTTCTGACATCCAGTTTGATCCAAACCAAAAACAATATGTTGTTACAACAAAGACGCCCACGGAGGAAGTGGTGAAGGACTCTGTTGAACGACTACATTATCTCCTGGGCAAACACACAAAGGCGTACGAAAAAGAACATTTTCACCGCCCAACCCTCAGCCACAGATGTCCCCAACATATAAGAGAATCTAACGATTGTGGTTTCCATGTCCTTTACTAGATGTACACCCTTACTATCCTCGGTAAGCACATGGAAGACATGAAGGACGTGTATTATCACGCTTTACGTGGAAAGTTTGCAGCTAATCTCCTATGATCATATGGAGCAAACAAGGGATTAACATAACAATGATACCCTTGCCCATGTACTTTCAACCTATCACCTTGACACTCTGAGGACAGAGTGGATGATAATTTGTGGGGAGGGGGGGGGTACACTGGACAAGTGCGAGGTATTATTTTCAAACCTTCTACTCTCCACTCTTTCTTTTACCTTTATTCTTTCATACAATTTCTTTTCCTTTTCTGAAAACTACTTCTTCTGATAATTTCTTTGATAGAATTGAAAAACTACTAGAGGGGGGGTGAATAGAGTTTTTGAATTATTTTAACAATTTATTGAATTCAAACAACCACAATTGAAATTGGAAGAAAGAGACAGGTGTTTAGAGTGGTTCCAACTATAGCAAATACTATAGTTGTCAGTCCACTACCCGGTTGCTTACCCAACCGGGATTTGAAAGTATTTATTTTAATACCTCTCGAGGATTTACACAAAATACAATACTTTCCTTTACACCCTTTGAACAGCCTTCAACCTGAAGTAGGTGCACCAACTTTGAGGTAGCCTTCTTTAAATTAACTCCAAGCTCCCCCTTGAAGTATCCTTCCTCTCTAGAAGTAACCTCCCGTTGCACCAGCCTTCTGAAGTAGCTCAAAGTCTCCTTCTTCTCCAAGAAGATCTTCACCCTCTCCAATCCGCAGCCTCCAACCTAGGAGTAGCAAGGAGAGTACAAACAATAATAGGGAACAAGAAAGAAAACAGAAATTACAACTTATCCTTTGTAGCCCAAGGCTTGATTTGCCTAGATCAAGCGTATAGATCTCCTAACCAAGTATATGAACTTGTGATTGCAGTGGGTAGGAGATACTAGCCTATAGGACACGAATTATGAGCTAAGGAATGAAATGGCCAATTGTCACAATGCTCAAATTGCTCACAAACAGATTGCACAGAGTATGCTCAAAGGTTTCTCAAGTGTAGCAAGTGTAAACAAGTGAGTTTGAGTGTCCTAGGGCTTGTCCTATTTATAGGAATGGCCTAAGGATGCTTAAGGACGTTCTAGACAACTTCTAGGGGTTTCTAAGTGCTTAACTAGCCGTTAGGTACAAAGTTGTTGCTTTAACAACGGCTAATTAATTAATTCTGCAGTTGCTGTCAGAGACCATCTCGGTCGACAAATGGTCGACCGAGACACCTACTCGGTCGAACTTTTGTCGACCGACAGGCTCTCTGGAACAAGTGATTTGCAACGTCTTTCTCCAACTGCCAACTAACTTGTCTGTTGTGTCTAACGGCTATTTTGGATCTTTCTCGGTCGAGAAGTTTGTCGACCGAGAGTGTCTCGGTCGAGGAGTTTGTCGACCGAGATTGATCCTGTTTCAAGGTTTCAAATTAGGCACTAATTATATGTGTGAGTGTGCATAAGTAATCCTATTTGAATGGGATGACTTGTCTAACTGTGGTGTTTAGCTAGGGAGAATCTAACGCTTGATTTACATGCAATTCTAAGTACTTGTACATTATATTTTTGTACAAGTTTTTTACAACAGTTATTACATTGCATGAAAATATAAATATGTAAGCTTGTAGATTTTCCCTTGTTGCTTTGTCATCCTGCACACTCAAGTAGCTCGTTAGATTAATAAGAATGAAATGTTTGTCATAATCAAAACAAAGGGATTTATAGATGTCCATTTAGCCAACAATCTCCCCCTTTTTGAAGATGACAAACATTTCCAAAATATAAATAAAGGAAATATAAAACATATGAGTTTCATACCTTTAGATTACCTTTTGTATCTTTTTCTCTTGTGTATAAAATGTGTGCTTATTATTCCCCATGAATTATGGAACATGAAATCCAGATCATTCGGGAATATAGCAACTTTTAATGTAAAGCCAAGAGTTTATTTATGAAACTCATTAATTGAGTTTTTCATAATTACTAAGTTTAGTTTTATATTTATCTCTCCCCCTTTGTCATTTCAAAAAGATAACCGTTAAGAATAAAAACTCCCCCTTAATTAGATATCCCATTAAATCTAATGAAAAAGATGTCCATTTAAAACCAAAGTATCATGATGCAAAATAAGAGTTTTTGTTTAAGTAGCACAAATATCAAAGAAAAACATCTTCCAAAGGAGTGATAAGCAATTGCTTCCTAATTTGTTAAATTGATCTAGTGGAAGCGGTTTTGTAAAAATATCAGCCAATTTTATCTTCAACATGATGAAGGGAAACATGATTCTTGGTTTATTTATTTGCAAATATATTCAGATTTATTGCAGACTTGACAACAGAAACCTGCTCGGTCGACGATCTTTCGACCGATAGTGTTCTCGGTCGAACAGTTTCTCGACCGAGAATGTGTCTGGATGTGTTTCATAACTGTTTTAAGTAATTGTGTCATAGATCCTTGTCAATTTTGCCACAATTTTAAAGGTTGCATTTTTTATTTATTACTCCCCTTATTTTGTATGCTCTACAATGATGATCTTATAATCCATATTTTGAAGATGTCTCATATGCTCTTTAGAAAAATATCCATTGGAATCAAGTAAAGATGACCAATTTCATTAAAAGAATGTATTACAAACATAGAAAGATAGACACATCATATAGAGATGACCCATTACAATTATTCAAAAGATATCATTACAATTAATATAACTCCAACACTTACTGGAAAGACTTAAGAATTACATCAATGTCAGGGTCTTTCCCAAGAAAAGGCTCAGTTCCATAATACTGGACCAAGGTTTGCCAATCTAGAGCACCTGTCTTAGTTAAAGCATATGCTTCCAAGAATGTAGGAACTCGGTCAAATCGGAAATGAGCGGCAATATCTTGCAGTTGCATGGATGAAAACTGAGTGTGCGTAAGATCCACAGATGGTGGAGGTGGAGTTTGATAATAGTTGTACGAAGGATTGTATGGATTGAGCATGCCAGGATTTAAAGAATACGGATATTCATCAGGTTGGTTTGGTGAAAGGGTTTGCATTCTTTGGTTGATATAAGTCATGGCATGATGGTTATAGTCTAGTTGTTTGCTAAGGTGATATTGGGAGCCAGCAATATAAGTAAGAGTGTTTTGAATGGGATCATGTGATAGGTTAGTAGGAGGAGGGGGTGGTGGTATGTCTTGATGAGATGTTTCTCCTTCTACTCTAGCCCTTTTATGACCAAAATCAATTCCCATTTTTTCTACTGCATTCTTACTTATTTTTTTGTGGTCTACGCTCCCATGTATATCCCATATCCTCAAGTTGGGTCTTAAGGAAATGTTGAGTAATTTGGCATACAAAATCGGCATATGGAGGATTGCCAGAAAACTCAAGCATGTTCTTAAGAATGATGCGGATAAAATTTGTGGGAATACGTTGGATAATGGCATATATTAGACACATACGAAAAATAGGAACTTCAGACTTATTGGCTCTAGGATGTATGTTTGTTGAAATAATAAGGTTTACAATCCTAGCAGCTGGTTTGAGATTTATAGCATAATATGTGCCTCTATCTTCGTGACAGGTTGTATTGGATTGAAAAATGGTCCTTTTGATGTCACTAAAACTAATGGTATGGTCATCTTGGAGAAATTGGTTAAGGGGGTTTCCAGAAGTAAGGTCAAGGGTGTCTTGATATTCATCTATGTCAATATTTAGCATGTCAAGAATATCCCCTTCAGTAAATCGGAAGCTATGCCCATTGACCATAGTATAGAAGAAGATGGTTTCATTTTCAGAGTGGGAGATGAGGTTAGCATAGAATTCATTCACTACCTTGATGGAATAGGAAGGGAAAGAAGGGTTAATGAATTCTTTCAACTTTTGCACTTCAAAGAGATCCTCCAGATCGACGATGTTGAGAAAGTCCATAACTTCAACTGGTCGTCGTGGAAGAGGAGCTTTGGAGGAAAGCCGTAGATATCGATCACCAGCATCTCCATCGACGAAGGCAATGTCGTTGATGATCGTTAGTGGTGGAGTAGCTTCCCGAGCTTCCCTTCCTTTCCTGCCAGTGACCTTCTTCTTCCCACGAGCAGATGATGAGGCCATTGTGTTGCTTGAAGGTGGAGAAGAAGCAAGGAAGGCTTGGGGATGAGGATGCTAAAGAGTTGCACAAAAATGCACTAGAGAGAGCCTATGGAAGCAAGAGTATGCAAGTGTGAGGAAGTGACCCGTCTTTGGTTCCTTTTATAACAATCCAGCGACCTGGTCGGTCAACGACTCGTCGACCGAGCGTCCACAACGGTCATGTTGCAGACGCGCCACTTGACTCCCCAACGGTCATATAACGGTCATAAACGGTCATAATGGTCGGTTTACAATGGTCATATCCAACGGCTAATTCTCGGTCGAACAATTGTCGACTGACATTGTCTCGGTTGAACATTTGTCGACCGAAAGTGTGTCCGATACTAAGTCTGTCTTGATTCTGTCGGTCAAGAGAGGGAGGGTCTGACCGAAAGGTTTTCGGTCGAAGAGTTCGTCGACCGACAGACTTACTGAGTACGAATTTGAAGCTGATTTTTAATGTAAATGATAGACTATATTTGTAGAGCATATATAGATTTTCTAAGAGAGTAATGTTGAGTCTATTATTGACAATATTGGGACAAGTTGTGATCATAAATTAATTATCCTTTTAATCATAAAATGATATCCAAATAGTTATTATGTCAAACTTATTTTAGGTCGAATTTGACTACGACCATAGCGCCCCTTGGTCAAATTTTATTTTGACCAAGAGGCAAATTTTGCAGATTTTCAGATTTGAATATATTGAGTATAATATCTGCATAAATTTTGATTAAATGTCAAGTTGAAGCATAATACTTAATATGATACTTAAATGAAGGCACAATTAATTATCTCAAATCTTCAAAGATACTAATTTAGAGATTTTTATCTTTATGTGTTGCAAGCAATAACATATAACCAATAGATCATTTTGCTTGCATATATATATTTTCATGGATCCATACAATTTTCATTATTTATGCGCACCCAATAATGAAAGCATATCCATGGTATAACAATAACAGCATATAATGATGATTCCATCACATGAATAGATCAGAAGATACTTTTAGAAACAATCATGTAAAAATAGGAATTTCCTTTTCATTGAACTAAGCATAATTTCAGTTTAAACTTAAATCATCCAGGGAATAAACTAATATTAATTTTATTTAAATTTGTAGAGATGATTTCCAAAAATATATCCAGTCATCAATCATAAGTAGATAGCAATTTCATCGGATTAAAATGAATGCAGCAATTTTGTAGTAGACCGGAGAACAGTGATGTGCTCGGTCGACAATTGTTCGACCGATGGTCTTTCGGTCGACAGTTTTTCGACCGACAAGATTCCTGGAACTGTTAATAAAACATAATTATGTGAGTTAACTATTTAGATATTTATTTGTAATCTCATTATGTTGAGTTGAGATAGACATAGAAATATGCAACTAATGTCTCTGGTCATATCTCAACTTGATTCTGTTCATTTAGTTTGGAGGTTTTGGAACCCAAACTAACTCGACATCTTTTCTCTTATAAGGACATGAAAAAGAGTAATGTCCAAGACGTGAGCAATAATGGCAACATATAGAATCCACCTCAAGTCGTTTTCTATGGTTTTGTTCTAGGTTGTTCTTTGGTACAAATGTATTTGTTCCTTTAGGTACATATATAGATTGATGTGTTTGTGACCTTTTCCAACTAGGTTGATAGGACTTCCCTTTAGGCTTATAACCTAGTCCTCTTCTCCCAATTTGATGATAGGAATTATCTAAGATTTGATCAAGAATGCCATTATTATTCAAATTACTGACTTTTTGTTGTAACTTGGCAATCTCTTCCATTCTCTTCTTAATATGTAGTTTTGCTTGATCTAGATTAGATGACAATAAATTTCTTTCTTTGACAATAGAATCATAATCTAGATGGTTGCACAAAATGGGTTGTTTTTGAAGATCATTCACTTGTCTTTGCAAATTATTCTTCTCTAAAGAAAGTAGATTACAATTTGCCTCTATAGATTTTATATCAATATCATGATCTTCAATGATCTTTTTAAGATCTTCGTTTTCGGATGTAATAGCAAGAAGTTTAGCATGTAATTCATCATTTTCTTTATTTGACTTCTTTAATTTCTTCTTGCATTCAACATATTTAATATGTGTTTCTTCAAGGCTAGCAACTAGTTCTTCTTTAGATAAATTAAAAAGACTTACCTCTTCTTCTTCTTCCTCGCTAGTTGTAGCAATGAGACAATCTTTGTTCTCATCTTCCTTCTTAGATCTCCATGGGCATCCAGTTGTTGGGTGTCTTGTACCTAAGCACCAATTGCAACATGTTGTAGTTTTGTCCAAGCAGCGTTTTTTTGTTGTAATCACCATTTCCCTCCATTCTTCAAGACCTGATTAGGGTTCCTTGAATCCTTCTCTAATACCAATTGAAAAACTACTAGAGGGGGGGTGAATAGAGTTTTTGAATTATTTTAACAATTTATTGAATTCAAACAACCACAATTGAAATTGGAAGAAAGAGACAGGTGTTTAGAGTGGTTCCAACTATAGCAAATACTATAGTTGTCAGTCCACTACCCGGTTGCTTACCCAACCGGGATTTGAAAGTATTTATTTTATTACCTATCGAGGATTTATACAAAATACAATACTTTCCTTTACACCCTTTGAACAGCCTTCACCCTGAAGTAGGTGCACCAACTTTGAGGTAGCCTTCTTTGAAGTAACTCCAAGCTCCCCCTTGAAGTAGCCTTCCTCTCTAGAAGTAACCTCCCGTTGCACCAGCCTTCTGAAGTAGCTCAAAGTCTCCTTCTTCGCCAAGAAGATCTTCACCCTCTCCAATCCGCAGCCTCCAACCTAGGAGTAGCAAGGAGAGTACAAACAATAATAGAGAACAAGAAAGAAAACAGAAATTACAACTTATCCTTTGTAGCCCAAGGCTTGATTTGCCTAGATCAAGCGTATAGATCTCCTAACCAAGTATGTGAACTTGTGATTGCAGTGGGTAGGAGATACTAGCCTATAGGACACGAATTATGAGCTAAAGAATGAAATGGCCAATTGTCACAATGCTCAAATTGCTCACAAACAGATTGCACAGAGTATGCTCAAAGGTTTCTCAAGTGTAGCAAGTGTAAACAAGTGAGTTTGAGTGTCCTAGGGCTTGTCCTATTTATAGGAATGGCCTAAGGATGCTTAAGGACGTTCTAAACAACTTCTAGGGGTTTCTAAGTGCTTAACTAGCCGTTAGGTACAAAGTTGTTGCTTTAACAACGGCTAATTAATTAATTCTGCAGTTGCTGTCAGAGACCATCTCGGTCGACAAATGGTCGACCGAGACACCTACTCGGTCGAACTTTTGTCGACCGACAGGCTCTCTGGAACAAGTGATTTGCAACGTCTTTCTCCAACTGCCAACTAACTTGTCTGTTGTGTCTAACGGCTATTTTGGATCTTTCTCGGTCGAGAAGTTTTTCGACCGAGAGTGTCTCGGTCGAGGAGTTTGTCGACCGAGATTGATCCTATTTCAAGGTTTCAAATTAGGCACTAATTATATGTGTGAGTGTGCATAAGTAATCCTATTTGAATGGGATGACTTGTCTAACTGTGGTGTTTAGCTAGGGAGAATCTAACGCTTGATTTACATGCAATTCTAAGTACTTGTACATTATATTTTTGTACAAGTTTTTTACAACAGTTATTACATTGCATGAAAATATAAATATGTAAGCTTGTAGATTTTCCCTTGTTGCTTTGTCATCCTGCACACTCAAGTAGCTCGTTAGATTAATAAGAATGAAATGTTTGTCATAATCAAAACAAAGGGATTTATAGATGTCCATTTAGCCAACAAGAATAACTATTGTACATAAGCAAACATTCTTTTTGAAAAAGGGACACCCCTAGCTAAGTTAGAGACAAAGTAATCCTCACTTACATAAGTAGCATTTAGGCATGTAATGGTGAATTAATAAATCACTTTCATACTCGATTCCTATGTTTTTGCTTCAATTCTGCATCAGACTCTCCACCGGTTAACATCTTGGCCAAAACAAGCTAAACACTCTCAAGGACGGGAGGGAACCAGGAGAAATCCAAATCAAGGAATCTCGCAAGAGGACCACCAAGTACGAAACCGAAATAAGTGCATGCCAGGAAACCCTAAGAAATAGTTTTCTTCTTTTCAAAAAAAAAAGAGGCTTGGCAGCCCAAATAAAATCCTAAATACCCAATTCCTAAGCCTGTGAGCATATGAATAAAAGCCTGAGTGTTGAATAAAAACATGAGAGTTGTGCCATGCATAAGCACTTATACGAAGGACCAATAAAGATCTTGCTCGGCTGGTACATTCAGCTGCCCTCACAAAGGCATATGTGTCGTGCCCGGTAGTGAGATCCTAAGGTCTCCAAGTATATGAAAAAGCTGATAAAGGACTCACCCAATCAGTACATTTAGCTTCCCTCACAAAGGCAGATGTGTCGCGCATGGTAGTGAGATCTTAAAACTTTAAATAAACCCTCCCCCACCTAAAGGGGGAGTTACACAACAACCTTTAGCCAACCCTCATACCTATCTTAGCTTTCGATAGGATTTTCAAAGAAGTATAAAACTACTTAGAGTCGAGAACATGCATGGAATGTGATCAAGGAAAAGGTGGTCCCAATGCGAGTTACATGATACGAAAGAAACATGAGATCCATGCAACTCTTGACACCTGAAAGAGTTAATGCAAAAGGAAGACCCGGTAAAAATCTAGGAGATCCCTGGTTTAGAATTGAAGCAAGAGTATAGAAATCTTCACTAAATAAAATTGCCTCGCCACTACATGCCTTAGCTCTATCCAGCTTGAGGACAAGTTAGACTCTAAGTTAGGGGGGGTGATAACTTCCCATTTTGTGATGTTATCTTACTAGTTTTTCTTATTTTTCAATACTATTTCTTAGATAAATTAGATTTAATCCTTAACTTTCTACGTTATTATGAATTCACCATTAAACTAATATTTATCTCCTTTTTCTTACAGCAAAACACAAAAAAATTGCAAAAGGGACAAACGGTCTGAAGACCGAAAGAATTCCAAACGGTCCCAAGACCGAATAAACCCAAACGGTCCCAAGACCGAATGAACGCAAATGGTCCCGAGACTGAATGAAGTCCAAACGGTCCCAAGACCGAATGAGGTCCGAATGATCCCAAGACCGAATGAAGTATGAACGGTCCCAAGACCGAATAAACTCAAATGGTCTGGGAGACCGAATGAAGTCCAAACGGTCCTAAGACCAAATGAACTCAAATGGTTTGGAGACTGAATAAAGTCCAAATGGTCCCAAGACCGAATGAACTCAAATGGTCCCAAGACCGAATGAACTCAAATGGTCCCGAGACCGAATGAAGTCTGAACGGTCCCAAGACCGAATAAAGGCAAATGGTCTGGAGACCGAATGAAGTCCAAACGGTCCCAAGACTGAATGAACTCAAACGGTCCCAAGACCAAATGAACTCAAAAGGTCCCAAGACCGAATAAAGGCAAATGATTTGGAAACGGAATGAAGGCAAACGGTCCCAAGACCATTTGAAGCCAAACGGTCCTGAGACCATTTGATGCCAAATAGTCCCCAAACCGTTAAAGACCCAAACGGTCCCAAGACCGTTCAAGATTATTTGGAAGCCTATAAATAGGACCTAAGGAGTCCTCATTTTACATCAACTTCTTGGATGCCCAGAGGCTGCTCCAATCACTCCAGAGCTGTTCCACCTTCATCCTTCACCCAAAGGTTGCTGGTTCAAGATCCATACTCCATCTTCAAGATACTTCCTCTCTCATCAACATAAGAAAGTGGGAAGTGGAGTATTCTTCATCAAGACAACCACATGGCATGAAGATAGTTGCTCTCTCCTCCAAGGGGTCGACCTTCCTCCCTCCTCCATGGAGATAATGCCTTCTCTCTCTCTTCCCGCCTCCTTCTTTGTTCTTGCCATGGGAAAGTAGTCTCATACACTAGGGTGCGGGGAGTACCCCGCTATCCATGTTTTCATCTCATGCATTGTAATTCATTAATTTGTAATAGAGAAACACCATCTTTTCAGTTTAACATCAATCACTCAATGAATGCTTGTTGCTTGATCACCAACTTGTGTTATCTTTTATCTATCAATGCGAATTTTCTACATTTGTGCTTTTAGATTTGATTATCAATTGCATGTTAGTTTTTGATGTATGTAGTCACCATACATCTATTTCGGTATCTAGGAACATCTTTCATGAAGTGGAGTAAACTCACCCCCATCGTTGTACTTCCATATTATGAAATGGAATCAGTTGACGTATGAAAGTACAACTTTGATGGGTCGAGGAACACACTTTATGGAGGGAGTAATGCAAAGTAAGTGACCATTCATTCAGGAATGGTTGTCATTGCAATACCCCCGTGTTTCTCGTAGTTAGTTATTCAAAAGGAAGCTAAGTCTACAAAGATACTAACTGTTTAGACCCTTTTGTTTGCAAGCCATGTTATTATGATGAATTTTTTGATCCATGCGTAGTGGTAGTGAAACTCAGTCACATCCTAGTGGTTTCCCAAACAACATTTACAACCTTAAGTTTACTTTCTCGCTATTTACTCCTTTTGCACATTAGTTTAATCACCAAACCAACTCTTGGATTTAAATATCAACTCTTAAGTAGATAAGTAGAATTACTATGTTTTTCATCTTGTTAAACTCTTAACAAGACCGTTGTCTCGTGGATTCGACCCTTAACTATACTACGATAAGACTTCCACGTATCTTAGCATATGTGGGTGGAGATCTTATTATAGCATATACAAGTCTAAACTTAGAGATTAACTATCTCTAGAATTTTTAGTGGTGCACGCAACTCCACGTAAGTGGAGGCTCCATAAATAACCCAAAACCATTGGGAAAACAAATACTTTTTCCATCGGCTGGAGATACAAAACCAACAATTAATTCTGAAACCCATATGCAACACAATGAGCCCTACATCATCGGTTGGTGTAAAGACACCCGACGAGAAAAATGAATTGGGGGTGGGGGGGGGTTCACAGGACACATAGTGCTTACACCTTTATTGTCAGTCATTGTAGATAAAACCAATGATGTGGGATATTTAACAATGCTTATAAGGAGACATTTGGTGTGTAGTCATTTATCACATTAGATATTTAACAATGAACCAATGATGTGGGATTTTGGAGGAAAATGAAATTTTTTGCAAAAATATTCCACAAAATTCAATTTTTACGAGCGATATATAATGTTGGTTTCTTTGAAAGAAATTGATAATAGAAAATAAAACACAACTTGTGTTTTCTCAGCTGTTGAACTGTGGCGGTTGTATTTAAAGACCGAGGGTAAAGATTACAAGTCGGTTTCTCTGGAAGAAACAACTAATGATATATATTGTTTCTATAGTAGTGATATTCCTTGTAACAAACACATTGAAACATACTTGTATTTTTTAGTTTTAGTCTGTTCACATGGTACAAGAGCAAGGTTAGGATTTGGTTTATCCTTCCACATCCCATCGACACTTTGTTGACGCTCATTTTCTTTTCCATTGTGAGCCAACAATACCAACAATAACTTCCTCCCACATCATGCATCGAGAATTCTTTTACACACTGCCAAAGATTGGCGGCCATGGCAGGCAACTATTCGGGGTGACCTCCTCAGGAACCACATTAGTTATCTCTTGGATCCTTCCAAAATTCCTTCACAACACCTTTCATCTAATGAAAAAGAGGGTTCTCTCATCAATCATTAATTTACAATTGGCAGATTCATGAAGAACAAATTACGTCCTACCTCATTAATTCCATTAATACTAATCTTTGAGATGGAATCATTGAAACACACCACCTCTGCTTCCATGTGGGACGGTCTTGATAGTTGATTCACTTATTCTAATAGTGTTCACAAATTTCAACTTGCAATGAAGGCAACACGAGAAATATAAGGTGACCTTTCCATCTACAAATTCTATGGCCACATGTGTAGCCTTTGGTGTCTTACAAATGTCAAACTTATTGCATGCTCTATATGCAAACCACATAATAAGGAGTTTTAGATGTATCGATTGCTTATAGAACTTCATCTAGAATTTCCATAGTGTATGATCAACATTATACAACAGCCAAAGAAACCTTCTATAAAATCCAACATCCTTGAACTCATGGCAGACAAAACCCGTATGTGACTCAAGAAGACTACAACACCAATGTACAATATTCCTCTTGTCATGTCTGAAACTAACATGGCTCTTGCAACCACTACTATTGCATGGACAAAATCTCATGATCATCTTATGTGTACAAACTGTCACAAGAGAGCTCATCTCCTCACATGATGTTTCAAGCTTCTCCCAAATCTCTATCAAGAATACAAGGAAAGAATTAAGCGTGCTACTGCCCTGACTACACCAAAACCTATTTTTGTAGAAAGTGTGACTGAAAAGCAACTCTCTCTCCCATAGAGATTGTAGGCATGCTTCATAAAATCATGAAGATGGGTAGTGATGGCATATCCACATATTCTAACATTGGAGGAGAGACTTCATCTTTATGATCCTTGACTACGGGTAAAACTTCAGACACTAGGATCATGGATTTAGGTGCCAAATATCATATGACTCCAAATTCTTCTTTTTTAAGAAATTTTTATTCTCTACAACAACCACCAATAGAAACAGCAGATGGCACACTTATTGATATATCTCATATTGGATATATCACGCCTCAATTCTCAATTCATGGAATCTTTCTTTCCCAAAAGTGTTGCATGTTCCTAACTTACATATGAATATAGTATCTGTACCAAAATTTTGTGATTTTGGCTACCAAGTAGTTTTTTATAAAGCTTTGTGTTTTAAGGCTAGGAGGTGTTACCGTGATCGTATAGTTCCCACATTAAGTCTAGGAGGTGTTACCGTGATCGTATAGTTCCTTTGTCTCTGATTTTCTAATTGAACTCGAGGCATGGAATTATCATCCTCTCAATGTTCAATCCATGTTCCTTGAACTAGAGCAAACTATCTGAGATGCACATGAGATCACATATCACATATTGAGTCACATGAGTATGGCCATACATTTCCCAATCTTGCTTACCAAGAGGCCTTGGGAATCAATGTCCTGTAGGAGGGACAAATCCCATCTAAATCACTCACACTCTATCCCCATGTGCCACAGTGAACACAATCATCACCATTATGGAAAAACTTATTCAGGATCACATTAGATGATGTCAAAGTACATGAACGACATGTGATGAATGTAGTGACTTCATGTCTAAGAACATAATCACCACTATCACTAGAGAGATGATTCTGACTACCATTCCATGGTCTCTATGTATCACTCTCATGGTGGGTCTATCTGATACACTATTCTCAAACATGTATTTGTGCCTGACTTGATATCGCATATCATGGATAATGAGAATATGTCATCAATCAACACACATACTCTATTCTTATATATTATTGTTGTCTATTTTGCTTCCACATAAATATTCAACTAGGGACATAATAAGAAAGTATGTACACTTAACATTTGTATGATCTCATCATTTAAGTCACATACTTGAAGACATACAACATCAAGTAACATCATTCTTTACACATCTACTATGTTTGTGTCATCATCTCATGTTGACACAAACATAATAGACGGAATTACCTTTGTTATTATCAAATCATGTATTTAATGCCACATAAAAATCATCATATGATTGGCTCTCTGGGAATACATACCAATAGACTCCCACTTGCACTTAGATCTAATCACCCACAAATCGTATTCCAAGTGATCTTAATATGTCCATCATGTTTTTGCTACGCAAGCACTTTTATAGAGGGTTTAACTATGTTTGCTTCAAGTCGGTTTATTGCAAGTTTCAAATCTCCTTTTTGTACCACATTTCCTATGAGATGGAAGTGTCGTAGTATGCTATCTGAGATTCCTAGAATATTCAGTAGCACCATTAATGTCATAATATTTCTACTGTGTCATCAATGGTTGGAACCTCACACAAATTCACCCATATGAACTTCTTGATCCATACATTATCCTCTATTTTTCTTATAACACAGAGATACTCAGCTTCTATAGTAGATTCAAACAACTATCATTAGCTTGGAACCCTTTTCATCTTATAGTTCTATTATAAGGTCAAACATTAAATCTGTTTGTGCCATTAGTTGACTTAGTTGGATGATTGCCACCGATGTACATCGTGTCCTAGTTCTAAAGCAAACCAGTTAACCATCGGTGCCTGATCATATGACTGTTACGTAAATAAATTTTCATGGGTAAGTAAAGAAGTAATTTTCAATATATTGTCAAATGTTAATACGTGCACATCATTATCAATAATGTTATTATGGTTTGTACAGACATATAATTATGTCAATTCTGTACAATACAGTTAATTTTGACAGCTGAACTTAATCCATCCGACGATATATTTTGTTTGCATTTTTCTATCAATTTTTTTAACTCAATTATACTCTTAGATTTAGTGAGAACATATCCCTAATTTGGGTAGGTATCCCGTATACCCTGGTTTGCTAGTGTGGTTGCACTCTTTGCTTGAGAGTCCCATTTTCAATTATTGTGCTTAAGTTTCTGATAAGACATGTTTAATTGACGTTTTTGTTTTTGTTTTTTCAAATGTTGAAAACTTTATACGCTTAGAACCAATGGCCTTTTGTCATTTTGGAAGCTTGCATTAGTGTAAATCTTTACACCCAACTCTTACTTATTACCATAATCAAGAAACCAATCCTTTTAGTGTTTCAAAGGCATCTAAGGATGTTCTTTATGGTTGTCTAGTGACTCTCACTGGCATCTGACATATACCCTCTCGTCATGTCTAAGATTGCTAGATAGGTATATATATCCTCTCATCATGTTAGATACATATGAGATAACTATATATCCTCTCATCATGTCCAATACATATGAGATAAAAAAATAAGTACATAATGTTGCATTCAAAATAGATTCAATTTCAAATGCATATGTCACCTACCCATGTGTTCATGTTCTACATAAGAATGACTAGGCTCCTGAGAGACTAACTCCATGGAACATGGACAAGTTTTCTCTCATTGAGTCTGCAAGTTGAACCCCTTCAACATATTGCAAATGTATGTGCTCTTTCTTAGGTCAAGAAACTTTCCAGATCTATCTAGATAGATATCAATCCTTATCACATAGGATTCTTACCTAAACCCTCCATAGAGAAGGTACTTACCTAGCCAGGATTTAACATTTGTAGGACAAGGATGTTGTTCGTCATCATCATGGGGAATATAAATATGCTCCCACTAAATCTTTTGTAATCATAGATTTCATGTAAACATGCAAGATCACCTCCTTACTAAAATCTAACGGATACACAACATCCATCTTTTAATAAAAGTTTTGAATATGAGGGATGTAGGAATAATAGTTCCATTTAAATAAGCATGGACCAAATACAAATAATTGTCAACAGTAGAAGCAGAAGAAAAACCTATGCTATTATATAGCTTTATTTCAAATGTTTGAAAAATAAACTAGAAAGTAGACTACATGATCTTGCAGTAGTAACCTAGTCATCTTGGTAGTCACACTCCTGATCAGCTACTCCTTAATCTGGTCCTATCCCTTATCCTGGCTCTGGGTGGTTGGTGTCACCCAACAAGTGGAGATAAAAGTATGTGTCAATTAAGGAAATAAGGACATTTAACAATTTAAAATATGGGAAAGTAAATGTTCACTAAACTAAGAGATTTCAAAAGTATAAGGCAAGTACACAAATAAGAATTCTGCTAGTTCAAATAGTGATAAAAACTACATGCATGATTTAATATGACTACATTAAGCTCATATAGGGCTGAGGCACCTACCTAAGCTCAACCAAAACAATTAGGTGAGGGATAGTGGTCACATTCCCAAACACCTACAATATATATATATATATATATATATATATATATATATATATATATATATATATATATATATATAAAGTGGGAAGAGTGGTCACATTCCCCAGGGCTCATGCCCAAACTATGGGTGGTTTGTACTTATGTACACTACATAAGTTAATTAGTCATTTACATCATCATGCTAAAATAGTTCAATAGAATATTTAAGTAATTGTTAACTTTTGCAAGTGGGGTCCAAGACCCTAGAATAATTGAAATGAAATAACAAGAATTATTGAAATGAAGGTATAGGCTCATGCCTTATTGAGAAAATAGGATTGGATAAAAATATTCCCAACTTAGGGTTAGAATGCACATACCCCACATGAGATTCCTAGAGATGACTTTTCAGCATATAAATATGTCCAATGTTACTTTTATCCTAGATACAAGGTTTCATCACATAGATTAGGGTTTTGAAATAAGTTAAGGGTAGAAACCCTAATTTTTAGATCTTCCAGACAAATCCTCAATTTTGGACTTGAAAACTAGGCCAAATGATTTGTTATATTTTTCTAATTAGGAAAACATATTTGTTGTGTCAATTTGAGGTTAAAATGACTTATTTATACATTTTAGGTCTTTTTAATTAGTCATTTTGGTTTATTGAAAATGCTTACTTGAAAACTTGGAAATTAGTATCAGAAACATTTTTATTATATAGGGTTTATTTTTATGAATCCATAGCATATTTAGTCATAATTTTGTGATAATCAAGTTATTAGTTATAAATTTTCTAATATCGACAAATAGGAAAATGCCACATGGGCTAAATGTTTTGCGAAAGAGATGACCCGGAGGCTGGGCCCACACTGACCTGGACCAATCACGTATGGCCATGTTGTGAGTCTGAGGGTCTCAATCAAATGCAACTTAAGCGAGAGGTGAAAAGACTGAAATGCCCTTTGGGTGAAAAACAAACGAAGATGGGCGAGCGAGGGTGTGTTGGTGAATTCAACATCAGGATTGTTCGTTGCTTGGCCATGGCATGAGCAGTTGACCTAGAGCTTCGACTCCAGCTATGCAACACGTCCACATGTGTGTTCTTGGCAAGCTAGCACATTGAGCATGTTGCTCGGAGCCCGACGAAGGTGAAGGAGCAAATGCCACAGGGCGTGGCTCGTTGTACCGTCAGAACCAGGTGGAGAACTCCATGGATGTCAAGGAGGGTTGAAGATGAAAACAAAGTGGTGACAATGTGCTAAAATGCTAAAATGAAGTACTGATAGCATTTGCTGAGTCACAAGAGATCAACGAAGTTCTCGCGAGGGTCGCAGGTCCGTTGAGTCATCTAGACAACTAGCGCCGGTGAGAAGCTCAATTTAGCTATAGGACATGGCCAACCAGATAGATTCGGGACGAACTAATAATTGAAAAAGGATCGAACGACATTGAGGATGCTTACTTGAGTCCCAATTTGTCAGGAGGTCAGGTGGAGAGCAACGGGGAGCCTAGGTCATTGGAGATGAAGCTCAAGTTGGTCTAGCACTCTGGCGACACCGAGGGTGGAATTGAGGGAGGAGGAGATTAGCTTGTGATCTGAGGGTACTACTCTTGGCCTTTTATAGGCGAGAGGAAGGCTAGAAGCCCCTCTATGATACACCGGTGGAGAGGAAGAGTTATCCCTAGTTTGGTGTTTCATGTTCAGGGTGTAAGGGCATGCGAGTAAAGGCTTGATGGAACTGGGAGAGAGAGATGAAGTGAGAGGAGAAGAAATTGCATGAAACAGATGATTGTAGAGGGAGAACGAATTCGAAGTTCGATCAACTACCAAAACATTTTCAGTTCGGAGGTAGTTGATTACTTTTGCGTCATCGGATCGGGTTGAGATCTGGATGATCGATCTTCATCCATCAGATGGCTCGTGTGAGAGGTGTGTAATGCGTGATGCGAATTTAATTTAACACCTTTGTGTTAATCCATTGAATTAATGAAATTGTATTAATCGCTCTGGTTACTCTATATTCCAACAAATATAATTCATTTGAGGGGTCAAACAAGGGTCAAATAATCCCAAATTTGAACCATATGTCCACATTAAAGCCTAGAATATTCCTATTCCTCTAAACTTCGTTTTTATTCACATTTTGGCTCTTAACCACCATATTGGCCTTTAGTGTGTTAATTAATGTATAAGAAAATTGAGTTAAGTGGAAAGAGATTTTCTATTAACATTTTGAATGAAAATATGAGGTAATCCTCCCTCATTAATTCAAAGGCCATCAATTAAGTTAATATCCTCATTTTCATGCTTTATTTACCTTTTATAAGGAGAGAGGTAATGAGAGGTGATTATGATACTCATTTACTACTTATATTTACATTATGTTTTATTTCTAACTTTATTTAATAATCATTTCATTTTTATGGACATTTTGCAACATAACTCCTAATAACATATTAATTGAGGTAATTGTGCACTAACCCCTTATGTTTGCATGCATATTTACTCCAAGCCACTAAATTTCCATAAAATCCACATTAAGAACAAACATATAAGAAAAGTAGGATATCATTATGAATGAGATCGAATTTCAAGTACATTGAGATTCTATTCATTACAACACTCCACCCGTTAAAAGGATTGTGTCCCCAAAATCTCATACAAAATGAGAAGGGTGAGTGTGTAGTATCTCATCTTTAAGTTCCCAAGTTGATTCTTCTAACCCATGATACTTCCACAAGACTTTCACTACTTGGATCTCTTTATTCTTTAGTTGTTTAGCTCAGGTGTCAATGATCTTCACGAGCAACTCCTCGTAGGTTAGATTCGCATGAATCTCTAAAGGTTCTATCATGAGTACATGAGAAGGATCTTTCATGTACTTCCTCAGCACCGAGACATGAAAGACATTATGGATCTTATTGTAAGTAGGAGGAAGAGCTAGACGGTATGTACACTCTCCTATCTTAGCCAATATCTCAAAGGGCCCTACATAACGAGGACTAAGCTTTCCCTTGACTTTGGATCGTGCAATAGAGCGTATAGGCTTGAATTTTAGGAACACATGGTCTCCTACTAAGAAGCTTACATCAGACCTATGCTTTTCAGCATACATTTTCTGTTGATCTTGTGCGGCTTTCATACTCTTCTTAATCAACTGAACTTTCTCTATCATCATTTGCATGTTATCACTCTTCACTAGTGTGCATTTTCCTATGTCATCCCAATGCAATGGGGAACGACAAGGTCTACCATATAAGGCTTCATGCGGAGGCATCCCAATGCTGGCTTGGTACTTATTATTGTACACAAACTCAGCCAATGGTAGATATTTGTCCCATGCACCTCTATAGTCTATAACACAAGCACGAAGCAGATCCTCTAGAATTTGCACAATTCTTTCAGACTGGCCATCCATTTGTGGGAGGTAAGTAGTACTAAAACGTAGGTTTGTTCCCATCTCTTCTTGAATTTGGCTCCACAGTCGAGAGGTGAACTTTGGGTCATGATCAAATACTATTACCTTAGGTACACCATGCATATGAACTATCCACTCCATGTATAATTGTGATGTGTCCTCGACTTTGTAGTTTGATTTGAAAGGCAGAAAGTGGATAGACTTGTCAGGTGATCGATACTACCCACACAACAAGACAACCTTTCTTGGTTTTGGGAAAACCAGAGACAAAATCCATAGTTATCTTCTCCCATTTCCATTCTGGAATCTCAAGCGGATGGAGAAGACCACTAGGTCATTGATGTTCTATCTTAACTTGTTGACAAGTTAAACATCTTGACACATATAAACCTATATCCTTCTTCATATTCTTCCACCAAAAACTAAGTTGTGGGTCCTTGTACATCTTGGTCGTGCAAGGGTAAATTGTATACTTAGACCCATGAGCTTCACTCAAAACTTTCTGTCATAGGTCTCTGACGTCAGGAATCCACAATCTTTGTCAAAAGAAGAGATCACCATCCACTCTGATGGAGAAATGAGATTGTAGTTTCATGGTTAAGGTCCTCATCTCTTCTAACTCAGGACTTTCTAACTGAGCAGCAATAATATTTGAAATCCAGGTTGGGGTGATCAATAAGCTAGCCATATGAACACATAATTTTTTGGTAGCTTCTTCATTCAGAATTTCCAAAGGTTGTGGTTGCCAACCAGAGACATACTCCAGATTCTTCCATATAGAACAGGTTATAGCAGAACAGGCTCCAGTTCTCTTTTGACTCAAGGCATCAACAACTATATTAGTTTTATTGGGATGATATGTGATGGTGAAGTCGTATTCCATAAGGTACTCCATCCATCTACATTATCTCAAATTCATGTTCTTTTATGTCAAGAGGTATTTTAAACTCTTATGGTTGGAAAAGACCTCAAACTTGACTCCATATATATAGTGTCGCCAAATTTTTAGAGCATGAACAATGGCAGCTAGCTCTAAATCATGTGTAGGCTAGTTTTCTTCATTCAGCTTCAACTGGTTGGAGGCATAGGCAATCACTTTGCCTTCTTTCATTAGAACACATCCTCAACCTTTCTTGGAGGCATCAATGAAAATAAAATAGGGTTTTCCTTCGATAGGTAATGCAAGCACGGGTGCAGATGTCAGGCTTTGCTTCAACTTCTAAAAGCTATCTTCACACTCAGGAGTCCAAACAAAATTTGACTTCTTTTTGTGTCAACTTTGTCATAGGGAGGGCTAGTTCTGAGAAATTATTGATAAAATTCTGGTAGTAACCTGCAAGACTGAGGAACCTACAGATTTCAGATGAGTTCTTTGAAGCCTTCCATTTGGTCACAACTTCTACTTTTGTAGGGTCAACAACAATGTGTCCAAAACAAATCACATGACCCAAGAACATTACTTCTTTGATCCAGAACTCACACTTTGAGAATTTTGCATAGATTTGATTTTCTCACAGTGTATTGAATGCCAGTCTCAGATGTTTGTGATGTTGTTCTTCTAACTCAGAATACATCAAGACATCATCGATGAATACCACGACAAATCAATCGAGATAAGGATAGAATACTTGATTCATTATGTCCATAAAGGCAGCATGGGCACTGGTCAACTCGAAAGGCATAACCAAGAATTCATAATGCCCATATTAGTCTTGGAAGGTTGTCTTTGATACATCTTCATCCTTCACTCGCATCTGATAATAACCACTTCACAAGTCCATCTTTGAGAAGACAGTGGTTGACTTGAGTTGGTCAAAGAGATTGTCGATGCATGTTAGTGGATAACAATTCTTCATTGTGGCTTGATTAAGCATGTGGTAGTCCATACACATCCACATTGATCCATCCTTCTTCTTTACAAAGAAGATAGGGTCTACCCAAGGTGAAACACCTGGGCAAATAAAACCCATGTTGAGAAGTTTTTTGAAGCTACTTCTTGAGCTCAACAAGTTTAGCTGGTACTAAGAGGTAAGGTGGCTTCAAGATTGGTGAAGTTCTAGGTGCAAGCTCGATGGAGAATTCCATGTCATGAGTTGGATTCAACCCAGGTAACTTTTCAGGAAATATGTCATGGAAATCCTTCACCACTTCTATATTGTTGAGGGAAGGAGGTGTGGCATCAAGAACTATAGATGCTAATTATGGCCCACACCCTTGTGAGATGAGTTTTTCATATTTGATGGCGGAGATCATAAAATTGTCATTCTTCTCATTTTCTACCCTTAATACACATCCTTCCTTCTTTAGCATGTAACAAGCTAGCCTTCGACTCTTCAAAGAATAGGACTGCTTTATATTTCTTCAACCAATCCATTCCCAAGATAATGTCAAACGTCATCATATCTAGCAAGATAAAGTCTGAAGGAAACATCTCCCCAAGATGTATAGGTTCATGGTTGGTAGTTTGAGGTAAGAGGAGCATATTCTACCACTAGGTGCTTTTACATCTAACACATGGTTCATAATTTCATATTCTATTTCTAGCATAGAGGCAAATTGTGTAGATATGAAGGTATGTGACGATCCAGAATCAAAAAGTGTTTTAACTAGATGTATATTAAGGTGTAAAGTACCTTCAATGACCTCATTACCTTCACCAACTTCCTCAGCATCTATAGCAAAAACTCTTCCATTCTGCCTCTCTAGTGACGGTCATTGCCCTTGTTGGTTGTTGTTGTTCCATGGAGGCAAATTTTGATGTTGAGGCGGTTGTTGGGCTGGGACTTGTCCTCGCTGAAAATTGGGACAATTTGGTCGAATATGTCCGACTTGGCCACACTCATGACACGTAGGCATAGGTTGATCGTCCCTTTGCGGTGGTGCATTTCCTATAGGCCACTTCCTAGGTGGATGAGATCGAGAACACCTGTTGTACTTATCACACCCTTGATTTCTACCAGGGCTATTTCATTTGTTGTTATTGTGAACAGAAGGTTGATAGCCAGGATAGAATTCAATAGCCAGGGCCTTATCTACCATTTGTTGAAAGGTGAGTGGTAGGGAAACAAGGTTACATCCCACATTACAGTTGAGTCCCTCCAGGAAGATGGTTGATCTCCATTTTGTTCCCAGGTCCACAACATAGCGTTCAAGCAATAAAAAACACTGAATGTATTTAGAACAAATCATACTTCCCTACCACATACTGTAAAATTCAGCTTCCTTCTTATTCAGATAAGACAGACATATATATTTCTCTCTAAACAGTTTGAGGAACTATTCCCAGGTCATAACTATTGTGTCTCTTGTGCGGGAAATTCCATTCCATCAGAATTGGGCTGGCCCATCCAGGACATAGGCTGCAAAGTGAACCTTTTGATGTAGAGGACATACCATGCCCTCAAATTTACGCTCCAGGGATAACACCCAATCATCTTCCTTGTCTACCATATCAGACTCATTCTCCCCTTAGAAGTAAGGTGGCTTCATCTTGATAAAATTAGTCAAGGTGAACTCTTTTGGTTTGCTAACAGAAGCTGCAGCGGAAGAAAGCTGTTCCATCAAGGTTGTGGTGAGTAGTTGATGTAGTATAGTCAACTCCTGTTCAGGTGTCGAGGTTGGTGGAGTCAGAGTGATAGGAGTCTCCGGGTGGTTGGAGTTGTTAGAGTTGTCTCCGAACAAGTTACCCCTCCTAAAAGACAAGGTTATAGTGTAAGATTTCTAGGAGTATTTGACAGAAATAGATGAGGCTACTATTGACTATAGGCATGCTATTACATGCATTCCATATCAGATCAGGCCAAGCCAGTGTCATATGAACCCATGAGTCCCCGTAAACAAAGCTAGTGGCTCAAAGGAAAATATTGTCAGCCCCCAGGTTGTGATCCTTTCTAGACACCATCACTTTCAACTTCATGCCCTATTAGCTACCCTACAGGATCTGATACTACCATGTTGTAAAGAGGCGAGATCACCTCCTTACTAAAATCTAACAGAAAGTACACAACATCCATCTTTTTATAAAAGTTTTAAAGATGAGGGATGTAGACAAAATAGTTCCATTTAAATAAGCATGGACCAAATACAAATAATTGTCAACAGTAGTAGTGGAAGAAAAACCTATGCTATTACGTACCTTTATTTCAAATGTTTGAAAAAGAAACTAGAAAGTAGACTACATGATCTAGCAATAGTAACCTAGTGATCTTGGTAGTCTCACTCCTGATCAGCTACTCCTTGTTCTGGTCCTATCCCTTATCTTGTCTCTAGATAGTTGGGGTCACCCAACAAGAGGAGATAAAAGTATGTGTCAATTAAGGGAATAAGGACATTTAACAATTTCAAATATGGTAAAGTAAATGTTCACTAAACTAAGATATTTCAAAAGTATGAGGCAAGTATACAAATAAGAATTTTTCCAGTTCAAATAGTGATAAAATTTGCATGCATGATTTAATATGACTACATTAAGCTAATATAGGGATGAGGCACCTACCTAACCTCAACCAAAATAAATTGGTAAGGGAGAGTGGTCACATTCCCAAACACCTAGAAGGTATATATATATATATATATATATATATATATATATACACACTATATATATATATATATATATATATATATATATATATATACACATATATATATATATATATAAAGTGGAGAGAGTGGTCACATTCCCTAGGACTCATGCCCAAAATATGGGTGGTTTTTACTCATGTACACTACATTAGTTAATTAGCCATTTACATCATCATGCTAAAATAGTTCAACGGAAGATTTAAGTAATTGTAAACTTTTGCAAGTGGGGTCCAAGACCCTAGAATAATTGAAATGAAATAATAAGAATTATCAAAACTAAGGTATAGGTTCATGCCTCATCGAGAAAATAGGATTGGATAAAAATATGCCCAACCTAGGGTTAGAATGCACATACCTCACATGAGATTCCTAGAGATGACTTTTCACCAAATATATATGTCCAATGTCACTTTTTTTCCTAGATACAAGGTTTCATCACATGGATTAGGGTTTTGTCATAAGTTAAGGGTAGAAACCCTAATTTTTATATCTTCTAAACAAATCCTCGATTTTGGACTTAAAAACTAGGACAAACGATTTGGTATATTTTTCTAATTAGTAAAACATATTTGTTGAGTCAATTTGAGGTTAAAATTACTTATTTATATATTTTAGGGCTTTTAATTAGTCATTTTGGTTTATTGAAAATGCTTCATTGAAAACTTGGAAATTGGGCTCGACAAACATTTTAATTAGATAGGGTTTATTTTTCTGAATCCATATCATATTTATTTATATTTTTTTGATAATTGAGTAATTAGTTATGAATTTTCTAAAATCAATGAATAGGAAAATGCCACGTGGGCTAAATATTTTGCAAAAGAGATGACCCGCAGGTTGGGCCCATGCTGACCTGGGCCAATCACGTGTGGCCATGTCACAGGTATGAACTCACGGGTCTCGGTCAAACACGACTTAAGCGAGAGGCGAAAAGACTGAACTGCCCTGGGGCGAAAAACAAATGAAGAAGGGTGAGTGAGGGTGTGTTGGTGAATTCAGCACCAGGATTGTTCATTGCTTGGCCATGGCACAAGCAGTCAACCTGGAGCTTTGACTCTAGCTATGCAACGTGTCCACAAGCATGTTCTTGGCAAGCTAGCACATTGAGCATGTTGCTCGGAGCCCGACGAAGGTGAAGGAGCAAACGCCATAAGGCAAGGCTCCTTGTACCATCAGAACCAGGTGGAGAACTCCATGGATGGTGAGGAGGGTTAAAGACAAAAATATAGTGGCGACAAGGTGCTAAAATGCTAAAATGAAGTATTGATATCATTTGTGGAGTCATAGGAGATCAAAAAAGGTCTCGCAAGGGTCGGAGGTCAGCTGAGTCGTCGAAATGAGTAGCACTGATGAGAAGCTCAACTGAGCTTTAGGACATGACAAACCAGATTGATTTGGGATGAACTAATAATGGAAAAAGGATCATAGGCATCAAGGATACTTACCTGAGTCCCGATTTGGTCAGAGGTCTGGTGGAGAGTCGTGGGGAGCCTGGGTCATTGGAGATGAAGCTCAACTTGGTCTAGTGCTCTAGAGACACTGGGGGTGGAATTGAGGGAGGAGAAGATTATCTTGTGATCTGAGGGTACTACCCTTGGCCTTTTATAGGTGAGAGGAAGGCTAGAAGCCCCTTTGTGATACACTGGTGGAGTGGAAGAGTTATCCCTATTTGGGCATTTCGTGTTTAGGGTGCGAGGGAATGCGAGTAAAGGCTCGCTAGAACCAAGAGAGAGATGAACTGAGACGAGAAGAAATCACATGAAACAGACGATTGTAGAGGGAGAATGAATTCGAAGATCGATCAACTACTGAAACATTTTCTGTTTGGAGGTAGTTCACAACTTTTACGTCGTCAGATTGGGTTGAGATCTGGATGATCGATCCTCAGCCGTCGAATGGCTCGCGTGAGAGGTGTGTAACGTGTGACATGAATTTAATTCAAAACCTTGGTGTTAATGCATCGAATTAATGAAATTGTATTAATCACTGTTACACCATGTTCCAATGAATATAATTCATTTGATGGGTCAAACAAGGGTCAAATAGTCCCAAATTTGAATCATAGGTCCACATTAAAGCCTAGAATATACTTATGCCTCTAAATTTCATTTTTTTACATTTTCACTCTCAACCACCATATTGGCCTTTAATGTGCTTATTAATGTATAAGAAAATTGAGTCAAGTTGAAAGATATTTTCTATTAATATTTTGAATGAAAATATGAGGTAATCCTCCCTCACTAATTCAAAGGCCATCAATTAACTTAATATCCTCATTTTCATTCTTTATTTGCCTTTTATGTGGAGAGAGTTAATGAGAGGTGATTATGATACTTTTTTTTTTTTTTTTTTTTTTTTTTTTTTTTTTGGGTAAGTCAGGCGGTCATCTTATTCATCTTGCCCACCTCATGCAAGCGAAATTAAAAGTAGCATTACAATTATTTGGGAATTGCAGGAATTGAAACTTGGTAGTACTACTACCATTACATGTAAGTGCTTGACCGGTGTCTAGCACACATCTAGGGGGGTTTCTATAATGGATATAATCCACATTTTGTTTCAACTGATACTTTGCGAGAGCATCCGCCTGTTTGTTGTTCTGTCTACCAGAGTAAACAATCTCCGTTTCCTCCTTCTTGATCAATTGAATGCCTCTAATGATATTAGCAAATCTAGGATAGCTCTTATAGTCATTGGCTAGCATAGTTGTGGCTTGTCGGCAGTCACTGATAATGGAAACATTGTGAACCTCACTCCTTTCCACGATTTTTGCAGCAAGACCAATTGCCATCATTTCCGCCTCTAGCGGGCTTCTTGTTCTCACAAGTTGCCCTACACCGCTCAACCAATTTCCTTCGGAATCAGTAATAACCACGGCTACAGCTCCTTTTCCCCGCTTCCAAGCTGCATCCGTATTAAGATGGATAGGTCTAGTAATAGGCAGAGCAGCCTTACAATCCTCCGTCTGGTTTGTGTTATCGGCAGCGACAGACCATGCTTTATTGTTCATCGTGATCTCATGAGCAATGAGGTTTTTAATGTGTTGCAGGTTGTGCGTCTTTCCTTCGAAAACCCAAAGGTTCCGTTGCTTCCACAGGCTCCAACAAACGATAAAAAACATTTGCTTATGCGTATCGGAGCCCCTAATATTCAACTGTATCCACTGGTCCAGACTATTAACAGTCCAGAATTGATGATTGTGCTCATAGTTTAAAAACTCTTGCCACACTTCCTTCACCTTTGGACAGTCCCGAAGGGCGTGGAGGATAGTTTCCTCCGCTGCATTACATCGGGTACAATCAGCATTAAACACCATCTTGCGACGCTTTCTGTTGTGGTTTGTGAGGAGCGCCCCATTTGCAGTAATCCACATGAACATTTTCACCCTTGCCGCCACATGAGTTTGCCAAATGCAACGCCATTGGCCTTGTCTTTTAATCTCAGTCCCCGTTCTTAGAGCTTGATAGGCCGACTTCGCAGTGTAGCTTCCGCCCTCATTCAGGGTCCAAACCCGGATATCACTGGCCTCTGGATCAGTTGGGGGGTCGATCGTGTAAATAATCTTGGCAATAGCAGCTGGCAGCCAATATTCTATGAAGCTCTTGTCCCATTGCCCCTCCGTAGTGACCATACTACTAACGACCAAGTCCTCCAGCTCCATGGGTATGGGGGAACGTACATGGTCCCGCAGCAGCCCCTGTATTGGTAGCCATCTATCTTTCCAGACGTTGATGTAATTGCCACTAACCGGGCTTAAATACGTGTTCGCTTCCATAAAAGGTTTGGAGAGAAACACGTTTCTAGCTAACAACGACATTTGGTGAGAAGGTCTTGGAGCGTCTTTCAGAATTTTCTTTCGCATGGCTTCACACCAGATGGTTCCTTTATTGTTGTAGATGTCCCAGCTATTCTTCATGAGGAGGGCCTGGTTCCATTCTTTCATAGATTTTATCCCAAGACCTCCATGCATCTTCCTACTAGTAACACGGTTCCAAGAAATGAGAGGGATGCCCCTTTTACTTCTTCCCCCGTTCCAGATGAATCTCCTTATTTCTCCATCCACTCTGTTGCATAATTGTATGGGCAGCTTAGCCGTTTGCATAACATAGGTAGGGATAGCAGTGAGAGTGCTCTTTGCCATAGTCACACGACCCGCCATAGATAGGCTACGCGCCATCCAGGAGTTAATAGATTTCGTCACCTTGTCTAAAACTTCATTGTAAGTGTTCCTGCTGACCCGGTTATGAATAATAGGCACACCTAGGTACTTTCCAAGGTCTTGGGTTTTTTGAAGCCCACTCCTTCGGCAAATAGCATTAGCCTCCTGACTAGAAACACTGCGAGAAAAGAAGACTTTGGTCTTTTCAACAGAAATCGCTTGACCAGACGCTTTCTCAAAAAGTTTGAAGCACTTCATAATAGTCTTTATATTAGCTTCGTTAGCTTTAGAGAACAGGATAATATCATCTGCAAAGCACAAGTGAGCAATACGTGGTCCTCCTCTACCAAGTTGCACAGGCTGCCATTTCTTTTCAATCACAAATTGATCAATGAGCTGACTCAATCTCTCAATACAAAGCACAAAGATGTAAGGACTTAGGGGGTCTCCCTGGCGTAACCCTCTGGAGGGTTTGAAATAAGGCGTTACCTCCCCATTCCAAGCAATCTGAGAACTGCCCAAACGAATAGAGTCCATGATATATCGTTGTAGATTTGTAGGCATACCAGTTTTCTCAAGCGTGTCCTGTATAAAATTCCACGACATTTTATCGTAGGCTTTAGTGAGATCAATTTTGATAGCCATAGTTTTGCTTGCATTCTTCCTTTTCATAGCATGGATGATCTCCTGAACAACAGTAATATTGTCAGAAATTTTCCGTCCCGGAACAAACGCACTTTGTACCGGGCTGACCCATATGGGTATCCACTGTTTGAGACGTTCCACTACCACTTTAGAACAAAGCTTGAGAATATTGTTGTTAAGAGAGATGGGCCGGAATTGACTTCTGCAGACAGGCTTCTTATCTTTAGGAATGAGCACAATAGTAGCATTACATAACTGATCGTCTAAGATATTGGATTGTATAGCTTCCTGAATCGTTTTAAGGACAGATTCCTTAACATGTATCCAATTATCCTGTAAGAATTTTGTCGTTGTACCGTCTGGACCGGCTGCCTTATACGGGTTCATAGCAAACAAGATATCCTCAACTTCTTTTGCGTACACCTCCCCCGCAAGAAGTTGTCGTTGGGCTGCAGGTATAGGCTCAAACACTCCAGGGACTTGTGCTGCGGCTGCTTGACTGGCGCTGCTAGGAGAAGTAAACAAATCTATAAAAAAATCTGTCACCACGTTGAATATCTCCTTGCTGTTTGTGATCCATTCTCCATTCAGATTTTTGATAGCATCACATCTGTTTGATCTTGTTCTTTGGGTAACATAAGCATGATAAAATCTGGAATTAGTATCACCTTCCTTGAGCCAATCAATATGACTCTTTAGTTTCCAATCCTCCTCCTCCTTTTTCAACAGAATGTTAAGGTCTTCCTGCATTTTTAAACACAGTTTATCAGTAATATCATCATACCTTGACGCCAGATTCTTTTGGAGAATATCAATATTCCGAATCAGCCTGTCTTTGTCAGCCCTCTTAGCTTTGTTCAACCTCCTTTCCCAAGCACACAGAAAGGGATGGGCCACCTGGAGTGCGCTCTGGAAATTCAAATCTTTTCGCCATATTGTATCCAGACATGGTTTGAAGGTTGGTTCAGCCTGCCAGGAAGCTTTAGTCAGAAAGCGTCCGGTACCAGTGGCGCGCCCCGCCAAACTAATCAACAAGGGACAATGATCTGATTCCATCCTCGGGAGGTGTAATACAGAAGCGTTGGGGAAGCTCTCGAGAAAGGCGCTGTTCGCAAGACCTCGGTCCAGTCTGCTCTGTTTCAGGCCATGTCGGAACGTAAACCTCTGTCCAGAGAAGCCGATATCAGTAAGACCCGCTTGCATCATAGTGGCGGTGAACGTTTGCGCTTCCCTGTGATTGAAAGTAAGGTAGCCAATTCTCTCAGCTGGGGCGATAGTAGTGTTGAAGTCTCCAGCGACCAGCCACGGTTCCTTATATCTATCACCAAGGTCAACAATATGCTTCCAGATAAGATTCCGGACTTGTAAATGAGGATTAGCATAGATAAAGGTAGCAATGAAAGAATTATTAATCTTGCAAGTCACAAACTGACGATGGGTATTAATTATTTCAACAGTACACGTGGCTGCATTCCAACAAACCCATATCCCTCCCGAGAAACCGTGAGCTTCAGATCTATGAGAATTAGAGAACCCCAACTTTTTTATGGCTGCTACTGCCTTTGCCGCACTGATTCTGGGTTCTAGAATAATAGTAACCGAGGGCCTGTGAATAGAGATATATTCTTTAAGGACTCTACAAGTATCCGCTTTGCCTATGCCACGGATATTCCAGCAAAGAATCTTCATAAAAAAAAGATAGACCGGAGATAAGGAAACGAAAGAAACACTACTGGGACGGTTCAACATTCTCTTTGTTAACAGCATTCGTCAAAGCTTGCGCTACTACTTCACCATTTGTGGCACCCCTCTGTCTAGGACTCCTCCTTGTTCCTTCCACACTGGACGTATCAAAACCGGGTCTCTTCATCCTGGTACCACTGCCCTTGTAAACTTTGCCGATCTTTGTCTTTTGAGAACCTTTGTGCTCCTTTGATAGGCGTTGTGTCATAGGTATGCTGTTCCTGTCTTCCCTCATAAGTTTTGAGATATCAGTGTGGGGTTCATCCTCTGCAACAGTAAGTATCTCGATCACTTCATCAAGCTCCGGGTCTACCATCGTATGGTCTTCTTTCTGCTGAGTGTTATTTGCTCGAGTCTGCGCTGTAGTATTAGCCTCTAGAACATTTGTTATATCTTTTAGTGCCTCCACTTTTTGTACCGCTGTGACAATGGTATTCTTCGTAGCCTTCTTTTTCCAAACCTTGGCCGCTCGAGCAACGCCATCTACAGATTTCTGATTGTGCCCGCTCGTGTCTACGTCGTCCTCTTCATTGTCTACTGAGAGTTGCGCAAACTGATTTTGGTGTGCTCTCGGTATATCAGGGGGTATATCAACTGACTCTTTACCTTGCCTTCGACGCCGAGCCCTTTGGGTCTGCCACTGCCCATTTTCCGGTTCCGTGGGGCTGCCGCTCCTCGCCTTATCTTGTTCTTTCTCAACAGCTGCTTTAGTTTCAGACCGAATCGAAACACAATTTTGTGAATTGTGGCCCTCCTCACCACACTTGGCGCAAGCATAAGGAAATCCCTCATACTCAATTTCGTAGTCGATACCATTGATTTGAATGTATGGAACAAGTTGCTTTGTAGTATCGACTTCTATAGCCAGTCTCGCAAATTTACTCCGCGTCCGCTTAGTTGTATGTTCATCGACCTTGACCAACCGACCCAACGCCTTCCCTATGCAATCAAACATAGTCTGAACGTACATATGAAGAGGGAGGTTGAGTATCTTCGTCCAACAAACAATTTTCCTTGGCAAATCATGTGATGGTATGAACGTAGGTGTCCAATCCCATACAAGAAGGTTGCATCCAAAAACTTTCCAAGGCCCCCCTGTCATGGCCATCTCGTAGTCCCGGCGGCATGATAATTGTATCACATAGTGGTTGAGATCTAGTTCATATATGTTGTACTTACCGACCAGGCTCCACATAGCCCGTATTCTGTCACGTATAGTCATGTATCCAATCTGAGTTCCCATAGCTTTCACAACAACGGCATATTGCCACGGTCGAATAAGGAAATCTTCCTCCATAGGATCAACAATGATGTCCGGTTTATCGTCTATGAATGTAAGACTCACCGCTTCTGGATTCAAGTGTTCTTCAAAGAGCTTCTTTAGGAACGGGTCAGATGTACCAAGATCATTAGCCGCTGTCCCCATGCGCATACTGTTCAACCCCCAGGCATTGTTATTAGACTGCGCCGCCTGCTGCGCTCCAGTAAGGTTGATGCCATGCAACGGCGGGAACTGGAAGACAGTACCCCCTCTTCCGTCCATCTTCATAGCATCCCCGCCGAGAGTCATATCCTCTCC
Organism: Alisma plantago-aquatica; assembly: GCA_963693085.1. Taxonomy (NCBI): domain Eukaryota; kingdom Viridiplantae; phylum Streptophyta; class Magnoliopsida; order Alismatales; family Alismataceae; genus Alisma; species Alisma plantago-aquatica. The sequence goes on along the minus strand of OY856409.1, from coordinate 21,284,025 downwards.
CTGCCGCCCTTGCTGTTCGTCCATCTGATTGCCCGCCTGGCCGCGCATACCGCTGACTCGGAATTCAATTCCTACGTGCGGAACCTTGAGGTTATGTCCTTCTGTGGCTTTTTTGTTCGCCGCCTCCATCCCTGCAACGACTCTAGGGTTTCGACCCCACTGCTCCTCTCCGTCCTGCCTTTCCTGGACTTCCTTGCGCCGCTCATCTGGAACCGTATCCTCCGCCGTAGCCCTCCGTGCATCAGCGTGGCCTCCCTTGCCATCCGCCGATTTCGCACGTTCGTCTTCCCCTAGATCGCCCCCCGCCGCCACACACCCCGTCTCCGCCATCCACCAAGGGTGTATTTTATTATGATACTTGTTTACTACTTGTATTTACATTATGTTTTATTTATAACTTTATTTAATTATCATTTCATTTTTATGGACATTTTTCAACTTAACTCCTAATAACATATTCATTTAGGTAATTATGCACTAATCTCTTATGTTTGCATGCATATTTACTTCAAGCCACTAAGTTTCCACAAATCCCTTTGATTGTCTTCTCAAATAGAAGATTTTGGCTCTGATATGCTTGCTCCAATCCAAATATTGACCTTTGTAGCTTATAGACTTTATTTGCATTAATGAATTTATAAAAACTTTAGCTTGTGTCATGTGCACATTCTTATAACTATTCTAGTTACGGAATGTAGTTTTAACATCCATATGTCAAATCTCACTAGTCATAACAAGCTGAAACAACAAGCATGATACCAATGGATTTAACCATGGTTATAGGTGAAAAACTTCATCATTTTCAACAACTTGAACTTGCTTGAAAATCTTTGCAACCAATATACCCCTCCATGTTGGTATTCTCTAAAAGACCCAAATATAACTTATCAGTTTTACCCCTTCAGATGGATTCATCAAGGCCATACCTTGTTGGTGTAGATGGACTCCATTTTGGATCCAATGGCTCAAGCCATTTATCATATTCTCATTCCTCAATAGCTTCTATGTAGGTAGTTGACTCATCATTTATGATCAACCCACCGCCTCTTGAATATATCATAATGTTTCAAGCTCAAGGCACGTGCTACATGATCTATGATGTTTGTGTGTTACATAAGGAACTTGAGATTCCACAACATCTTGTGATTCTCTATGTTCCTACTATATCACTTTCGATTCAATGTTTTCTTATTTGTCTCAAACATCTCAAGTTCTACAATTATTCCCATTGATTCCTTTAGAACTAAGTTCCTCTTCAGGAATACAATTATCAAGATTAACAAACAATGTTGTTGTTGGATTGGGATAAGGGTAGTATTTTAACAAAATAACATTTATGTGATTTTTTGGACAAAGTTTTTTAAGAAAATATTTTCTCATATAACCATTCATCCCTAATCACTATAAAAGACATTTAGGGACACCTCCCATGCCATATCTCATATGGTGTCTTTTGAAGCATTTTAGACGGTACATTGTTTATTGTTAAGTATTTGCCCAAAAGAAAATTGGAAGATTAGCTAGATTTAATTGATAATCCCACCATCACTTAACAAGTTGTGATTCCTTCTTCCTGATACACTTTCATGATACACTATCATTGTGTTTTAGGTGGAGTTCATCATGATACATAATCATGATATCCCAAAGGGTTCTCAAACTCTTGGTTTAAAATATTTCTATATCGATCCCATTAAAATTTCTTCATACTTTTACCAAGTTAGTTACGTACTTCATTCACAATCTCCTTGAACATTTCAAGGGATTCACACTTGTATTTCATAAAATACAAATTTCCATATAAAATAATAGCATCAGTAAATATAATGAGGTACTGGTAACTACCTTTAACATTTATTCTAAAAGGTCTATATACATCAATATGCATGAGCCCTAATAGAATAGTTGCTTTCCCAATACATCTAGTGAAGACACTTTTTTCATATTGTATAAAAAATAATATATGCACGTCTCTATTGGTTCAATAACCAAAAGAGTCTACGTAACCATCATATGGATTCTAGATATGCATTTCCCATTTGTGCGCTCTAGATGAAAAATGATATAGGTATCCATTGTTTGAGTCATCAAGTCATTCAATATATGTGTCATACACATTTCTCTCTACAACTATCAAGTATAGTTTATAAGACATAGGAAATTTCCATATAAGTTCAGAAACATCAATTTATTCTTTTTCATACAAGATACAAGATGTTACTATCAATGGCAGATACATAATAGCAATTCACCAATTCTATTACATGCCCATTAATGATAGATTCCAACCGTAGTGGAAACAACTCTTGCTCTGTACAATTCTAGCTTACTTCTTCTTGGGTCCTGAATTAGAGATCTCTATCTCTTTCTTCTTCCTTTGTTCCCTTAAGTGAAAAGGACAAACTCCTTTGCACTTACCCTTCTCCATAACTTGAGTGCAAAAGATGTGGACTTTAGCTTAGCCTCATAACACTTTGCCTTTTCCCTTAGACTCACTTGTACTGGTCACCATCACTGATTTGTCCTTTCTTCTTCTATGCTTTGACATTAAGCAACATACCAAGCATTTGATAAACTGACCATATGATTCAAGAAATGATTGTAGAATCATATCCGTGGCCAATTTTTGCCCTAAAAGATATCCAAATTTCTCCATATGCCCAATCATATTGAGCACATGGGGATCTAATGGATCTCCCTCTGTCAGTCACTCAAACAAAACTTTGAAGACATTATACCTTTCTTGCTTTATATGATTATTAAGATGTGTTACCATTTTGAGAATGTTCATATTTTCATGTTGTTCATGCAACTCATACTTTATACAACATAGCATAAGGTACTCAATGTCTCAGTGTCATTGGAATGCTTCAAGTAAGCATCCAATTCATCCTTAGGAACATTAGGAGCATGTTCTTATGGCTCTGCTCTTTCAAGGATATAGAGATTTTACACATTGATGAGAACATTTCTCAAAGTCCTAAACCATATGTGGAAGTTATCATGTTTTATTCTTATCAAGGACTTATCACAATAATAAAATGTTTATATTTGTCTACAAAAGAAATTTTGTAACTTTTGACCAACATTTTTATTTGATTAATTTTATAAGTTTGACGATATTAGTTAGGCCTTTAATTAATTATACCCCCTATATTATTCAAATTGATAACCCTTATGTATCATTTTGGAAGATCACAACGTACAATCTTCTAGTGAGCCGAGATCCAAAACAATTCAACTATTACCGGGTTGATAACGTCTCATTTTTGTGTACTTTTTGCATATAATTTATGCCACCCCTAGCATACCTTTTATGGATTTCTCTACTTATTTTAGTGCCTTACTGTGTAGCCCACTAAGGACCTTGCCGCAGTTGATGCCTCCATTCCCACTTCTTTGCACCATGACCATGACCCTCCCACCAAAGCCATTCGTCACGATCAAGGCCATACCGCGACTGAGGCTCCCCTTCGACAGCGGTAGATAACCAGCACACCATGACTACAATGGAGGTCGCGGCCGACCTATCCCCTATGACCGCGTCCCAGAGGTTAAGTCGGTGGGCAACATATATAAATAGAGCCCCACCTCAACATGTCAAATCATCATATCATCGAAGACCATGAAGTGTTGCCAAACTGGTGAATCACCCACGTCCCTACCCATTAGTTTGGGATCACTAAAGACGGAAGTCAGAGGAGAGAGATGATTAATTTCCCTCTTCTTCGAAGGAAGAACCTGCCGCAACCGCACCTACTCCAGATCTAGATTTTAAAAAGTATAGTTGGTGTATTTCCATCTTATTTCTCTATCTAGATCTATCATCTTCATCATGTTGTACTCTCCCTCTTCGTGGTTATTGATGTATCTATCCTTCTGTGATGTCGTTATGCTGCCCATCAACATGTGTGGCTAAACAACTAACTTGGGTTGGGAGTAGCCACTAAGGCTCTCCCAGCATGTATATTCTTTCTCCCCTTTGAATATATATATATATATGCACTTATCAAGATTATGTGTATACTCTTATTTTTAATGCTTCACTTGCATGCTTAGCTACCATCTTGTCATGTTCGATTGTTAGTACCTCAAAAGAATAGTACCAACCTTATCTAGTGTTATGGAGTAGTATGAATGCATGAAAGTGTTGGAATGCTAAAGCTATTGTTCATACGGTTTGTTTTGTGGTTTTTGGGCTGTCATCTCAAGAGAGAGGCGACCTTAAAACCCAGATCTATCCTAATCTCAAGAGAGGAGGGAATATACATTTTTTATGATAGCTTGTAATCTTGATAGGAGTATACGAAGGGGTGTGAGTTTTGCAAGTTGGTGAGAGACCTTAGTAGGTGAAACCTAATCCAAGTTTCCTTTTGTATCTTTATTTCTTACCGTTCATATAACATTTTTCTGTTGCTTCATTTTCTTTCTTTCACCTTTCTTAGTTTTGTTTGGTGCATCATCGTTCCTTAAGGAACACCCCTTTTTACCCACCTGTTCGTTTGGAGTGTAAGAGTGTGAGACTCCACGTACTTAACACTTATCGATCATGTCCCTGTGGTTCGACCCCGAATACTACATCAGACCCCATGTAATAGTTGTGAGGGCTTGAGTGTGAGGTTATAATCTTAAAAGTCCAACTATTCTAAATCCGCTCCATTTTGGACGTGTAATTTAGGCTGGTCAACTTTTTGGCACCGTTGTCGGGGACAAGGCAAAATGATACTGTTAAGAACATGAGTCCACTCATTATACTCATGTGCCTCAAGCTTGGCAATAAGCTTGACTGCATAAAAACTTTAAATCTGCTACCCTACAATTACGTAGAATAGTTTATTTTAACACGTCATGTTTGCTAACTCTACTGTGCAATCTATTCAGGGGACCCAGAGGGAAGTAGGTCCATTCAATTCTTCACCTTAACTTCAAGCCACCATGATGCCTCATGTGGACAACAGTATTACTGGGGGCGATCAAAATGTAAGTGTTCAACACAATCCACCGCCACATGAGACAGAGGAGAAAGAGAGGACCGTCACTTAGATGGTCACCGTCGTGAGGAAGAGCGATGCAAGGAAGAAGTACATCACCACCATTACCATCACCATATAAGGAATCATAGGAATCACCATGAACATGAACACGAAAATGAATGTGAATGTAATGACCAGAATAGTGAGAGTGAAGATGATGAGGAAGGAAAAATTCTGCTAGCCGCCACTAGAGCCAATGAGTCAAGATGCCCTATTATCATCCCGCACTTCAATGCAGCTAATTTTGAGTTGAAAACTATTTTAATCTCAATCATCTAGAACAAGCCCTTCCATGGGAACTCAAGGAATGAAAATTTGTACCATCATCTTGATGCCTTCAAAAATATTTGCAACACCATAAAGATGAGGGGAGTACCCCAAGAAGTCATATATTATAAAGGATTCAATTTCTCTCTTACAGATAAAGCTCTACCTTGGTACCTTAACTTACCCCAGCAGTCCATAGATGGATGGAGACCCCTTGCAGATGCTTTTTTCACTAAATTTTATCCCACTAAAAGAAATATCTGTAATATACAAAAGATCATTTCTTTTGCACAAAAACTAGGGGAGAACCTTCACGAGGCATGGGAACATTTTCAAGAATACCAGAGAGATTTCCCCCACCATAACTACTGTAAAGGATTTCTGGTAACCACTTTTTACAATGGGATAACTCCCATGGAAAGAACTTTGTTTAATGCAGCCGTCGGAAGTGACTTTCTTGGTAAGAAACTGAGCAAAACCATGAAGATCAATGATAACACGGATGCACTATAAGCATGCATGGACTATGATAGAAATGAGAGAGGATTAGCTAAGAAGGTGGGGTATGAAGGACTGTCAATCGAATCTAAGGCTTTGGAAACCATTATGGATCAAATTCAGAAAATCACTACGGATGTCAAACAATCAAAAGACATTGGAGGCAAGGGCAACAAACACACAGAGAAAGTCATGAAATATGTTACATGCGGCGAAGGAGGGCATGGAGTTGACAATTGTATCTATACAGGTGATAACCTCCCATTTTGTGACGTTATCTTATTGGTTCTCCTTAATTTTCCATACTCTTTCTTAGATAAATTAGATAGAATCATTAACTTTTTACTTTATTGCTGATATACCAATAAACTAAACTTCTCTTCTTTATTATTGTAGGAAAACACAAAAAAATTATTACAAAGACTCCATACGGTCCCAAGACCGCATGAAGGTCATACGGTCCCAAGACCGCATGAGTGTCATACGGTCTCAAGACCGCATGAAGATCATACGGTCTCAAGACCGTATGAGCCCATGCGGTCTCAAGACCGTATGAGCCCATGCGGTCTCAAGACCGTATGAGCCCATGCGGTCTCAAGGTCTCAAGACCGTATGAGCCCATGCGGTCTCAAGACCGTATGAGCCCATACGGTCTCAAGACCGTATGAGCCCATGCGGTCTCAAGACCGTATGAGCCCATACGGTCTCAAGACCGTATGAGCCCATGCGGTCTCAAGACCGTTTGAGCTCATGCAGTCTCAAGACCGTATGAGCTCATGCGGTCTCAAGACCGTTTGAGCTCATGCGGTCTCAACACCGTATGAGCTCATGCGGTCTCAAGACCGTATGAGCCCATATGGTCTCAAGACCGTTTGGGCTCAACTTAAGCCTATAAATAAGACCCCAAGGGTCATTTCAAAGGGGGGATCTCTCAGACGCCCAAAGGTTGCCCCTCCAGTTCCAGAGCAATTCCATCCTTCATCCATCGCCCCAAGGCTGCCGATTTGAGGTCCACGTCCCATCATCAAGCTACCTTCTCTCTCATCAACAAAGAAGGTGGGAAGAGAAGATCCATCATCAAGCAGCCACGAAGTGTGAAGATCGTTTCTCTCTCCACCAAGGGTTCAACCTTCCCTCCTCCGTGGAGATGTCGTTCTTTCTCTCTCTTCTCGCCTCCTCCTTTGCTCTTGAGATGAGCGAGTAGTCCTTTTCACTAGGGTGTGGGGAGTAGCCCCACTACCCATGTTTTCATTTCATGCAATGTAATTCAATCGTTTGCAATAGAGATACTCTCCTTTTTGGCTCAACATCAATCGTTTAATGAATGCTTGTTGCTTGATCACCAACTCATGTTACTTATTGTCTCTTGATATGAATTGTCTACGTTTATACCCTTAGATCTGAATATCGATTGAATGTTGGTTCTAGATATATGTAGTCACCATATGTCTGTTTCGGTATCTAGGAGTGCTTTCACGAGTGGAGTAAACTCACTCCCATCGTTGCACTTTCATACTATGAAATGGAATCAGTTAATGTATGGAAGTGCAACCTTGGTAAGGTCGAGGAACACACTTCATGAAGGAGTAATGCAAAGTAAGTGACCATTAGTTAGGGGATGGCTGGCATTGTGATACTCCACACCCCTCGTAGTTGGTTATCCGAAAGGAAGCTAAGTCTACAAAGATACTAGCTGATTAGTTTCTCTTTGCAGGTCTTTTTATTATGTTGCATGTTTATGATCCATGTGTAGTGGTGTGAAACCCGGCAACATCCTAGTGGTTTTAATCATTGCCTACAACTTTAATTTCTACTTTCTTTCTTTTACTTTCCTTGCATCTAGTTTAAACAATCAAATCAAACTTTCGGTCTAAATATCAATCGTTAAGTAGTTAAGTACGGCTAAAATGTTTTCCATCTTGTTTAACTCTAAACAAGACCGTTGTCCCGTGGATCCGACCCTTAAACTATATTACGATAAGACTTCCGCGTGTCTTAGCACGCACGGGTGGAGATCTTACCATAATACAAGCAAGGCTAAACTTAGAGATTCATCATCTCTAGGATTTTTAGTGGCGTTGCAAAACTCCATCAAAAATTGGCGCCGTTGCCGGGGACAACAGAACGTTTTATCTTTTACTTAACAACTTCTTGGTTGATTAGGATTTTACACTTTTTTTTATAACTACTCCAAATCTTCTTGATTTCTTCGTTTCCTTCCATCATCTTCACATGTGATTTTCTTTCTACTCAGGTAGAAAATGTGTATGCAAACCCCGCATCGCATCGGATTCTCCCCTGAACCAGAGTATGACTCTGAGGTAGAAAGAAGTTTCCACCAAAGGATTAGACTTAATCGCCAAAGAGCTAGACAAATGGCTGACGAGCAACGCCTCGTTGTGGAGAGAGTTAACGCTGCCATAGCGGCACAAAGAGCACAACTCATCGCTGACGCTCGTGCTCAAGTGCAAGCCGAGATTCGAGCTGAGGAACAAGCTCGCATCCATGCCGAGAATGCTGCTGCTCAATTAGCATTAAGAAGCAAGCAACTTCGGGATTATGCAGTCCCAAAGAATTATGAAGATGATCACCCAGTCCGACCACCAATTATCAACATTCCAAACTTCGAAATCCGGACGCAATGGATCCAGATCATGCAAGGCATTTCTTTCTCTGGAGGACCGGGAGACTATTGCATGGATCATCTTAAGAGATTCAAGTCACTCTGTCGACTTGTACCTCAAGCGGGAGTTTCTCTTGAAGCTATAATGTTACACCTCTTCCACTTCACCTTATCTGGGATAGCTCTAAGCTGGTACAATGCTTTGGATAGGCATCCTATCATCACTACTTGGACTCCTTTATAAGAAAAATTTCTTGAGAATTTTTTCCACCTTCACTAACCTATGAGATCAGGGGACAAATTAATCACTTTGCCCAACTACTGGGAGAAACACTTGCGGAAGCCTGGGAAAGATTCAAGGAACTCCTGAGGAAGTGCCCTCACCATGGCATATCTCAAAATCAAATGATAGAAACATTCTATAGAGGAGTAAGTGATGATATAAAACAATTTTTAGATTCCTCATCTGGGGGAAACTTTATGAGAAAGAATTATGAAGATGCTTGGATATAGTTACGATAGGGGCCGAGAACCAATCTAATTGGGGAAGGTCATCTAATCAAACCAAGGGAGTTCTTAAAGTTTACAAAGCTAAAGAATCCATGGAACTCAAGGCTATTGCAGAGGCCTTGAAGACTATTGCTAACAAGCAACAAGCTCTCGAAACTTCTTTCGGAGAGTACGACAAGAAGAAAAGCTCTCAAGTTCAACAAGTGAAAGCTGCTACCGGAACTTGTGAAGCCTGTCATGCATCTGATCATCCCACATTATCATGTTGCATGTTATACAATGTTATGATGGATTTACAACCACCAGTGCCGCAATATGAACCCATTATTGAACACCCCGAGGACCAAATGTCGGAGCAAGTCAACTCTATTCACTCAATACCCGGCCAAGTGTATTACAATCCAGACAAACCAAGAAATCACCCGGGTTTCCAATATGGAAATCCTACAGGAACTTCCAATCCTCAACAACAGACACAAGGTGGATCTTTCAGAAAACAACCACCAGGATTTCAGAATAACTTCACCCAAAATCAAGGGAATTATAGAAATGGGTTCCAACGATCCAATTATCCTAGGAATCCCTCTTATCAATACCCAGGATTGCACCCACAGTTGCAACAACCTCAGTTGCAGCAGCCACAACAACCGTAGTTGACAGCACCTCCACAGCAACCCCAGGGGCAACAAGTCACTCAATATCAACATAGGAGTGCTCCTCCCCAACCATCTGATGAAATATCTTTGATTAGGTAGATGCTGCAATCTCAGCAGACCATGCTTGCGAATCGACAAGCTCAACAAAAGGCTGTGGAGGCCCAATTAGCACAGATTGCTGCTCAGTTGAAACCACCAGCAGGTACCTTCGCTGGGCAACCCGAGGCAAACCCAAGGCATGACCTAAATAGACCTGAGCAACTGAATGCTGTCACCACAAGGTCTGGTCGTGTCCTTCCTGATACCATTAGAATCATCCATGATGATGATGTAGCTATTCTCTCACCAACAGAAAGCTCAACTCATGAAAAGGAAAAATCCACTAAAACTACTAAAAGAGAAAAAGAAAAGGGACCTATGCCAGAAGCTCCACTCAGAATTCCTTATCCGGACAGGCTGAAAGGAACCAAAATGGACACTAGGTTCCAGAAATTCAAAGAAGCTATGAAGAAACTGTATATCGATATCCCATTTCTAGATGCCCTTTCTGAAGTGCCCGCTTGGGCCAAATACCTGAAAACCCTGCTGTCGAGAAAATAGATGACAGAAGAGCATGAAACAGTGAAACTAGCTCAGACCACTTCAGATATTCTTCTTAACAAAATGCCAAAAAAAGGACCCAGGTTCCTTCGGTATTCAGTGTTCGATTGGAAATGGCTCTAGCAAAAAGGGATTAGCAGATCTAGGAGCAAGTATATCCATTATGCCCTATTCTATGTGTAAAAGATTAGGCTTCACTGATTTGTTACCTACGTCAATGACAATTCAGTTAGCCGACTCTACCATAACTGCTCCCCTTGGAATTATTGAAGATATACCCGTCAGAATAGGAACAAATTCTTATGTCCCGTGCGATTTCGTTATTATGGACATACAAGAAGATCTAAGATACCTGATAATCTTCAGAAGACCTTTCCTATCTACCGCCCGAGCACTCATCGATGTAGAAGCGGGAACGGTTATACTAAGACTTGGGAAGGAAGCTTTCCAATTCAGAGTCCTTAACAGCATGAAAGGACCAAGCATTCAAGAGGAAGTTTTTCTCCTAGATGCTATATATCAAATGTCCCAGTTAGAAATGTCTGAACCCTCCGATGAGTTGGAAAGTGCCTTGACAAACCTGGAAGTAGAATTTTCGGCAAATGAACTAGTGCAACAATGCCTTCAATATTTAGAAAAAGCTAAAGAAGCCCCAACAGCCACCTTTGAAGAACTCAAGGTTGTCACCGTTATAGAAGCAACCGAGCCACCTAAGGCCCCTGAATTAAAGGCCTTACCCGAGGGACTCAAACATGTCTTCCTTGACAGCGAGAAACTTTGTCCAGTGATTATCATCTCTACTCTGGAAGAAGACCAAGAAAACAGACTTCTTGATGAGCTAAAGAGACACAAGAAAGCTATCGGATATAAAATGACTGACTTAACTGGTGTAAATCCAGCTTTATGCATGCACAAATTGCCTATGGTGGAAGAATTCAAACCATCGAGGGAACATCAAAGGAAGTTGAACCCTAAGCTCAAGGAGGTAGTTCGCATCGAGGTTCTCAAACTTCTGAAGGCAGGTATCATCTACCCAATCTCGGATTCTCAATGGGTAAGCCCCGTGCAGGTGGTCCCAAAAAAAGGGGGGACCACTGTTGTTCTTAATGATAAGAATGAACTGGTACCTACTAGAACAGTAACTGGGTGGAGAATGTGCATAGATTACAAAAAACTTAATAAAGCAACAAGGAAAGATCATTTCCCCTTGCCCTTCTTGGATGAAGTTCTCGAACGTCTCGCCCACCAAAAAATTTTCTGTTATCTTGATGGATATTCAGGATTTTACCAAATTCCAATCCACCCTGAAGATCAAGAAAAAACAACCTTCACTTGTCCTTTTGGAACATATGCCTTCCGAAGAATGCCTTTCGGGTTATGTAACGCACCCGCAACCTTCCAAAGATGTATGACTGCTATCTTCGCCGGACTAACATAATCTATCATGGAAGTCTTCATGGATGATTTTTCTGTATACGGAGATTCTTTTGATAACTGTTTACTCAATCTAGGAAAAGTCTTACAAAGATGTGAGGACACCAACCTGATCTTGAATTGGGAAAAATGCCACTTTATGGTGACTGAAGGTGTGGTCCTAGGACATCGAGTAAGTGCAAAAGGGATTGAAGTAGATAAAGCAAAGGTCGATGTCATCTCAAAGCTAACTCCACCTAAAGACGTCAGAGGAGTCAGGGCATTCCTTGGTCATGCAGGATTCTACAGAAGATTTATAAAAGATTTCTCAAAAATAGCAAAGCCAATGACTCACTTGCTGACCAAAGAAGCAGATTTTATTTTTGACCAAGAATGCCTTAATAGCTTCATGACTCTGAAGAATGCCCTTATCTGTGCCCCTATTCTAAGAGCTCCTGACTGGACACAACCATTTGAAATTATGTGTGACGCTAGCGATTATGCTATAGGGGCAGTCCTTGGACAAAGGATCGACAAAAAGCCTCATGTTATATATTATGCCTCCAAGACGCTTGATGAGGCACAAAAGAATTATACTACTATCGAAAAAGAGTTTCTGGCAGTTATCTATGCTTTTGAAAAATTCCGGTCTTACCTAATAGGGTCAAAAGCCATAGTATATACTGACCATTCTGCTATACGATACTTGATCCAAAAACAAGATGCTAAACCCCGACTTATCAGATGGGTGCTAATGCTTCAGGAATTTGATCTAGAGATTAAAGACAAAAGTGGGATTGAAAATGTCATCGTGGATCACCTCAGTCGCATTAAAGCTAAAGACACTGGCGAATTACCCATCCAAGACTCTCTACCGGATGATCAACTAATGAAAGTTACTACTGGATTTCCTTGGTATGCCGACATTGTGAATTATTTGGCAACAGGAATCATCCATCCGTCTGCATCATATCATGACAAAAAGAAATTCCTTCACGACGCTAAGCAGTATTTCTGGGATGAGCCCTACCTATTCCGCTTATGCGCTGATGGGCTTTTTCGCCGATGCATTCCAGAAACAGAAATCATCCCAGTTTTAGAGCACTGTCACTCAGGCCCTACTGGGGGGCACATGGGCTCTAAGAAAATCGCTCTTAAAATTCTTCAATCTGGTTTTTACTGGCCAACCATCGCAAAGGATGCACATGAATACGTGCGATCATGTGACAAATGCCAACTCTCCGGAGGAATAACCAAACAGAACGAAATGCCTTTGAATATGTGGCAAGAAGTCGAACTTTTTGATGTTTGGGGAATAGATTACATGGGTCCCTTCCCCTCATCTTACGGATTCACGTACATTCTAGTTGCTGTGGATTACGTCTCAAAATGGGTGGAAGCTCTACCGACCACTTCCTCTGATTCCAAAGCAGTCATCAAAATGTTTAAAGAAATAATATTCCCCAGATTTGGCGTTCCAAGAACAATAATATCCGATGGCGGATCTCATTTTCTGGAGCGGAGTTTCGAAGAACTTTTAAGAAAATATGGAGTCAACCACAAAGTTTTCACACCTTATCACCCACAGACTTGTGGGCAGGTTGAAGTCTCTAACAGGAAACTCAAAGCTATTTTGGAAAAAACTGTTAACAGGCACCGCACGGACTGGTCTACCAAACTTCCTGATGCTTTATGGGCCTATCGCACAGCTTTCAAAACACCAATTGGAACAACACCGTTTCGATTGGTGTATGGGAATTCGTGTCATCTACCAGTAGAATTAGAACATAAAGCTTGGTGGGCTATCAAGCAATTGAACCTTGATCTCAAAAGTGCCGGTGAATCTAGACAACTTCAATTACAGGAATTGGAAGAACTGCGAATGACAACATACCACAATGCCAGAATTTACAAAAAACAAACCAAGATGTGGCATGATGGCCACATAAAAAGAAAGGATATAATCATCGGAGATAAGGTTCTCCTATTCAATTCCAGACTGAAATTGTTTCCTGGAAAACTACGTACAAAATGGTCGGGGCCTTTCACAATCAAACATATTTACCCGACAGGAGCAGTCATTATCCTTGATGATAACGGGGGAGAAAGAACCGTCAATGGTCATAGATTAAAGAAATACTACACTCCAGCAGACAAATTACCAAGACAAACTATAGAGATCCAAGATCCTATAACATCAGCATAACTGGAGCAGAATTTTTTCGAGCCAGCGACGTTAAACCAAGGCGCTTCTTGGGAGGCAACCCAAGACCTGAGTATCACCTTTTCTAATTTTTCTAGTCTTTTATTTTCTTTTAAACTTTTTTCTACTTTCTTTACGTTCTTTCATCATTAATCTAAAAATACATAAAAATTCACATAATCTAAAAACAAATATAAAAACACAAGGTCTTTTGCGGTTAGGGGCACATCCCATAACCCTTAAATACCCCCTCGCCCCCCATTCTTTCTTCCACTTTCTCGAATTCTCGGCTGCCCTGTTTCATTCCAGAGCTTCGTTTTTGCGCTCGTTTCCCTCTCTGACGCTGCCGTCGTCTCCACCGCCGTTTCATCACCTCGCCGTCAACTCAGCTTCTCCGCTGTCATCTCCGGCTCCGTCGTTGTCCCCGCGCTTTGCCGCGCTCCTGCTCTGCTGCTCCCCGTGCCCAGCATTCTCGCTGCCCTCTTTACAGGTAGACCACCCAGCAGTTCGTCGACGACCCAGCAGTTCGTTGGTTTGCACCACCACCAGACATTCACGATTTTTCGAACTCTGTCATCGCCACCATCGCCGTCGGTAACGTCGGCATGCTTACCCTTCGTCGCTGTCGCAGTTCCCTGCCAACAAACGGCTGCACGTTTCGTCTCCCACGCGGTTCATCTCCCATTCGGTCTCCAAACCGTATGGAACCCTTTGGTCTCCAAACCGTATGGAACCATTCGGTTCCCAAACCGTATGGAACCATTCGGTTTCCAAACCGTATGGAACCATTCGGTCTCCAAACCGTATGGAACCATTCGGTCTCCAAACCGTATGGAACCATTCGGTTTCCAAACCGTATGGAACCATTCGGTCTCCAAACCGTATGGAACCATTCGGTTTCCAAACCGTATGTCATTCGGTCTCCAAACCGTATGGAACCATTCGGTTTCCAAACCGTTTGGGACCATTCGGTCTCCAAACCGTATGGAACCATTCGGTTTCCAAACCGTATGGAACCATTCGGTCTCCAAACCGTATGGAACCATTCGGTCTCCAAACCGTATGGAACCATTCGGTTTCCAAACCGTTTGGGACCATTCGGTCTCCAAACCGTATGGAACCATTCGGTTTCCAAACCATATGGAACCATTCAGTTTCCAAACCGTTTGGGACCATCCGACCTCCAAACCGTTACTTTGTTATAATTTCAAATTTAATAAAACCAATCTAATAAACCTCAAACTCCAATAACATTACTTTGTTATAACTTCAAATTTAAACATTCTAACTATTGTTTTCTTGTCAATAATTTTAGAATGACATCACCTTCCAAGCACCCTCAAGGAACAGCTGATGCCCCTTTCTGGACAAGGGAACAATTAGAAGCTGAGCGTGACAAACTACAACAAGTCATAGATAACTATGAAACGACTGGACATCTCTCAGTAAAGGTGAACCTGCTCAAAGTCATGCATGAGATAAAACGCCTCAACAGATGCTTAGGTGAGGTGCACTCCGAAGAAGAGGTTGAGACAAATTCATCCGACGAGGACTCGGAATATCAGCCTTCCCCCGAGGCAGAATCACCCACTGTAAATTCTAAGGAGAAAAGAAAAGCCCAAGCAACCACATCAGAACCAGCACCCAAGAAAAGGGCCAGGAAACAAGTTCACCCTGCCACTGCAAGGGACCAAACTCTGGCAGGGTACATCCCATCACCCATCACCACCACCACCACCCCTGCCACAATTACCGTCCCTATATTTCCCCCCATCACCACCACAGCACCACCACCTGAAAATCTTTATCTCAATAACATCCCTTCCATCAGCCAAATTCTTAAACCAACAAAGTATGTCTGCCCAAGCATACTTATGAAGATGGGGATCTATAATAGAATCCTCACACTACTTGACAATTCCAATCTTGCTCGGTTATGCTATGTACCTGAAACACCCTATTTTGAGCCAACAACAGAATTCTTCACCTATTTCCACAAAGAATCGGTGGACATCATGGATAGAGCAAGGGACGGTGGTGACCGTAGAATAACCACCAGAATCTTTAACAACGAAGTGGTCATCACTGAAAATATGCTGAACGAAATCTTCATCGATAACCAAGACCAGCTGAAAAAAGCTAAGGCCGCTGGTACAGAACACCCCAAGTTCAACAAACATACCTTCTGGAAATCACTAACGGGGATACCAAATTTTGACGCAAAGACAAGCAAGGCCTCTAACATTCATTCTGGCCTAGTGCGCACACCTCACAAAATCATCGCTGGCGAACTCTTCCCTAGATCAGAAGGAGGAACTGTACTCATATCTGATCTCTATGTTCTCCGGTCCGTCCTAAATGGAATGCTAGTTAACATTGGACGTCTTATGCTCATCAATCTATCAGCCTTTGCCCTAGGAAAATAAATTTGCACGGGTGGTCATATCACATCCATCATCAAATATCTTAAGATGGATAGACTTCTACCCAAATGCAACCCAATAAAGGGCGACATCCTTACCAATGAACAGACATTAAAGAACTCCTTTATCAGAAAAGAAAAAGATGCAAAGTTACATTACGTGTTCTGCCCCACAACAAAATCTTCCAGAACCCTGCTCCCACTTCCAGAACTTGCTGACTATGACAAGGACAAGCTCCTATTCTCAGACAATGAGATCGTCAAACTCATAGCCTCAGTCAATGCCACAGCAAAGAAAGCAACAGCAGGGCAGGCAGAGCTCAGCATAAATGCCCCGACAGCCAAAATAACAAAAGTTCCAGTCAAACGACCTTCCAGAAGGCTTCTGAAGGCGCACGAGCTGTCAGGGACACCAACATCAAAACCTCACCCCGAATCTGAGCCCTCCCTTCCAGACGAGCATATTACAACCTCATCACTAGACTCTTTTATAATGAGTCTAAATGTTGAGCTCACTACCACCTCTCCACCTTTCACTACCCCACCACCTTCAACCACCCCACCATCTTCCATTTATCCACCATTAACCACTCCTCAATCATCCTCCACACCACTTTTTACCACACCACCCTTCTCCACAACCATACCACCACCCCCAACCTTCTTCACTTCGGGCATCCCATTCTCCACCACAACGCCCGAATTCACCTCCTTCACCTCCACTGCCTTTCCATCAACATTCCCGGATCTATTCCTCTCTCCAGGTATGTCACCATCTTTTCCATCCACCACCACCCCGACATCGCTGGTGACCTCGTCCACAGTCACCACGCAGTTCGCGGGTCCATCAATAGTGTCTTTTCCGCAAGACACTACCATTCCACCCCGACCCCAGCCGCCTCACTCTTCATCTACTGGGGTCCCTTTTACTAACGTCGGTGAGGAATTCGGACGTCAATTCGACACCATCCGAAACCTCCTCACCGATCCCTCTAACATTTAAATTCTATTTTTTCTTGTGTGCAGGGTCTAACACAACAGGTTGCCAAGATCGACGAGCAGAATCGCGCCATGCCAAGCATTCTCCAAGGAATCCAACAACGCCAAGATTCAGTGGCCAAGCAAGTCGACCAGATCGACAACCACCGTAAAACTTTGCCTGAGTTGATCCATGGAGTACAACGCCAGCATGATGCGTTGGCAAAGTAGGTTGATAGGATCTCTACGTAGACTCAACCTCTGCCAGAGACCCTCCACGAGCTCAAGCAGCAACAACAAGCTTTCAGCATGCACCTGGATGACATCAATAACACCCTCACACAACTACATAAAAGCCAGGAGGTGTCATCAAACAATGAGCTTATTCAACTACGAGCTCAAGTAACTGACCTCACAGCACGACTCCTCTCAGTCGAAGAGCGTTATTCTGATTTAAAAGAAACCCACGAAGCACTGCTCGAAGCACACGAGCACGTGCAGGTGGCATACGAAGAGCTACAATCCCTCCATCGTTAATGCAAGAAGAAAGCACATAAGAAAACAACTGATAAATCAGCAGCAGATGAAGCTGATAAAGATGACGATGAAGATTCTGATTCCTCCGCTGACTCAAACAACAGTACCCCCTCAGTTGATGACTCCGATAAGCTAGATGATGCTGGGGCGGGCCCCAGCCAAGGAACACAACCAACACACCAGAAAGATCACCAAGCTGGTGATAAAGATCCCAAATCCCCTGCTCCCACGGAAAACGTCAACATATTTTATGGGGACCAATTCCTAAACTACTCCACGGGATCTTTAGGGGAGGCTGTGAAAGAAGTGGCTTTTGCTGAGTTCGAAAAATGTATTCTGGGAACCAGCAGCAGTATACCAGCCACAACAGCTCAAAAACTTTCTGCACCTGATCCTTCAGTGCCTAAGCAGGAAGAATCAGAAAGAGTACGCCTAGACACTGATGAAGAACTAGATACTCTTTCTGATTCTGACAGAGATGAAGATCTGCAGCATTACATGAACGACTTCGAGCAGACTTTTTCCCCCACACCGCAAGAACTACCCCCGCCGCCACCTCTACCTCATAAAATGCACGACCTTGATATGGCGGCCATCTCTACCTAAGACGCACAGGATATCTTCATCCTGAACACTATAGTAGATGATCCCAAGGAATGGGGGATGTTATCTATCAAAACACAAAGACCAAGCGCAAGTTGACACGTGAGGATTTCCGCTCCATCCTCCGACCCCATTCTGAGGTGAAGATGGCGACCTTCGCACCCTTCTTTCCAATTCTATCGAAATTTATAGAAGCCCAAGGCGGAAGCAACCAGTTCTGAATGCCTCACCAGCTCTGGGTTTGTGCTTGCTATACAAAGAACTACAACACAAATCCATTGAGCGGTTGCATAGGGGAATGGCCAGTAGACCATGTTTTATAACCGTGCCATTTCAAGTCTGTGGTCACTGGCTACTTATGATCGTGGACACTTCAGCTAGAGACGCAAAAGTGTACAACTTCTGCGCTAGTGAACTGAAAGCCGGAATAATCAACTTTGTCGGCACTGAAGCTGGGGAGGCAAGATGCATCCCTTTCCGGCTTCTAAAACTCATATGGGTCGCATGCCCTCCTCTCCGCCAGGATTGGAGTCAACCCTGGTTTCGAATAATCAACTCCCAAGTCCAAACAACTAAAGGATCAGGGGACTGCGCTTTCTACGTTATACGACACATTGTAGCGCTCAACCAGCAAGTCCCATTCACCGATCTCATTAACAAAGATTTCCACTCCTTACGAGGGTGGTACGCCATGGAGCTTATCTGTGATAGAAGGTTCTTCAACGACCCTACTATGGCGCCAGATGACGTCCCTCGTTACCTTTTTTCCTCCATCCAACGTCCGCAGAGGAGACCATTCAGACAAACCCTAACAGAGTTGGAAAAAGAAAAGCAGCCAACCAAAGTCACCAAGCAAAGACAATGGAACCCTTTCATCTTCGACCTAGCTCCAGATAAAGGTGATGTTGAGTTGATATCCGGGGCAACCATCAAGAAATCCTCACTACATATGGTGCCCCCATCTGCCATTGAACCATCATTTCCAAATTTCGATCGAGAAGCTTGCAAAAATCTTTCAGACAATGAACTCCGGCTCATAATGTCACGACTATATGCCAAAAAGGACGACCTTGTATATATTGACGGGGATATCTTGGTTATGGCAGATGTCCTCTGTGAAACTGTACAGATCAAAGGTTCCATGTCTGTAAGTGTAATGACTGCTTATCAATACTTGCTCGCACGGAATCACCACACAGTCTATATGGTGTCAGCTTACATGAAGGATGATCTTTTAGGGCTGAAGAACTTCAGAACAAAGGAGCCACTCATCTCTTATCTTCAGCATACAACTCCGAAGTTCATCATGCTACCTTTCCTTCATCAAGAGCACTGGATGTTACTGGCAACTAATCTTCATGAAGGAACCACAATAATCTACAACAGTTCCGACAGCCAGTATGATCCGGAACAGAAAGAATATACTACAACTCCAAAGACACCAACAGAGGAGGTGGCGAAGGAGTGTGCTGACAAATTACACGATCTTTTGGGTCAGCACACGCGGGCATATGACAAAGATCACTTCAAACCACCAGCCTTCTGCCACAGGTGCCCCCAGCAAATTAAAGAATCCAAAGACTGCGGCTTCCACGTCCTCTTCTGGATGTATACAATTTTGACCCTTCACAAGCCTATAGAGGACATGACAGAAGTGGACTACCACGCACTACGTGGAAAGCTCGCAGCCACCTTACTCAGAACTCATGGGGCAAATAAAGGATTAACAGAAGCCTAATGCCCTTGTCCATGCACTTCTCAACCTATCACTTTGACACTCTGTGGACAGAGTGAGTGATAAGTTAGGGGGGGGGGAGTGCACTGGACAAGGGCGAGGTATCATTCTTCTTCAACCCTTCTATCTCTACCCTTTCCCTTAACTCATACTTTTCCGCACATCTTTTTCAAAACCTTCTGTTCATATTTAGACTTTTTCCAGTAATTTCTTCAATAAAATAACTCTTAAGTATAACTTTCATCCTGGAAAGATTCACCCCTAGCTAAGTTAGAGATAAAGTAGTCCTCAAGAATAAATAACAAGATTAGCATATAGGCATGAATGGCGAATTTATACATTACATTCACAATTGGTTTTTATGCTTTTACTTCAATTCTATCTCAGACTCTTCACAGGTCAACTTCTGGGCCAAAGCAAACTGAACACTCTCAAGGTCAAGAGGGAAATCAGGGAAATCCAAAATCAAGAAATCTCGCAAGCGGACCACCAAACAAAAATAAGTGCATGTCAGGAACCCTAAGAATAGTTTTCTTCTTTCAATAAAAGAGGCTTGGCCGCCCAATCAAAAACCCTAACAAAAACCCACTTCCTAAGCCTGTGAGTTTCGAATAAAAGCCAGAGTGTTGAATAAAAACATGAGAGTTGTGCCACGCATAAGGACCTATATGAAGAACCAATAAAGATCTCACCCGGCTGGTACATACAGCTGCCCTCATGAAGGCAGATGTGTCGTGCCCGATAGTGAAATCCTAAGGTCTCCTAATATATGAAAAGGCTGATAAAGGACTCGGTCGGCCGGTACATTCAGCTGCCCTCATCAAGGCAGATGTGTCGTGCCCAGTAGCGAGACCCTAAAAGCATATGACAAAACCTCCCCCACTTGAAGGGGGAATTACACAATAAGCCTTTTAAGCAAACCCTCATACCCACTCTAGTTGCCGGTAGGTTTCTCAAAAGAAGTATAAAACTGATTAGAGTCGATGACATGCATATATAAAAAAAATGGTCCCAATGCGAGACTCGCGATATGAAAGGAACCTGAGATCCATGCAACTCTTGATACCCGAAAGAGTTAGTGTAAGCAGAAGCCCTAACAAGACCTCGGTAGATCTCTGATCTAGAATTGAAGCAAGAGTATGGAAACCCTAACTAAATAAAATCGCCTCGCCACTGCATGCCTTAGCTCTATCTAACTTGAGGACAAGCTATACTCTAAGTTAGGGGGGGGGTGATAACCTCCCATTTTGTGACGTTATCTTATTGGTTCTCCTTAATTTTCCATACTCTTTCTTAGATAAATTAGATAGAATCATTAACTTTTTACTTTATTGCTGATATACCAATAAACTAAACTTCTCTTCTTTATTATTGCAGGAAAACACAAAAAAATTATTACAAAGACTCCATACGGTCCCAAGACCACATGAAGGTCATACGGTCCCAAGACCGCATGAGTGTCATACGGTCTCAAGACCGCATGAAGGTCATACGGTCTCAAGACCGTATGAGTCCATGCGGTCTCATGACCGTATGAGCCCATGCGGTCTCAGGACCATATGAGCCCATGCGGTCTCAAGACCGTATGAGCCCATGCGGTCTCAAGACCGTATGAGCCCATGCGGTCTCAAGACCGTATGAGCCCATGCGGTCTCAAGACCGTTTGAGCTCATGCGGTCTCAAGACCGTATGAGTTCATGCAGTCTCAAGACCGTTTGAGCTCATGCGGTCTCAAGATCGTATGAGCTCATGCGGTCTCAAGACCGTATGAGCCCATACGATCTCAAGACCGTTTG
The DNA here is from genome assembly GCA_963693085.1 of Alisma plantago-aquatica. Taxonomy (NCBI): domain Eukaryota; kingdom Viridiplantae; phylum Streptophyta; class Magnoliopsida; order Alismatales; family Alismataceae; genus Alisma; species Alisma plantago-aquatica. The sequence goes on along the minus strand of OY856409.1, from coordinate 21,262,151 downwards.
GGCTCAACTTAAGCCTATAAATAAGACCCCAAGGGTCACTTCAAAGGGGGGATCTCTCAGACGCCCAAAGGCTGCCCCTCCAGTTCCAGAGCAATTCCATCCTTCATCCATCGCCCCAGGCTGCCGGTTTGAGGTCCACATCCCATCATCAAGCTACCTTCTCTCTCATCAACAAAGAAGGTGGGAAGAGAAGATCCATCATCAAGCAGCCACGAAGTGTGAAGATCGTTGCTCTCTCCACCAAGGGTTCAACCTTCCCTCCTCCGTGGAGATGTCGTTCTTTCTCTCTCTTCTCGCCTCCTCCTTTGCTCTTGAGATGAGCGAGTAGTCCTTTTCACTAGGGTGTGGGGAGTAGCCCCGCTACCCATGTTTTCATTTCATGCAATGTAATTCAATCATTTGCAATAGAGATACTCTCCTTTTTGGCTCAACATCAATCGTTTAATGAATGCTTGTTGCTTGATCACCAACTCATGTTACTTATTGTCTCTTGGTATGAATTGTCTACGTTTATACCCTTAGATCTGAATATCGATTGAATGTTGGTTCTAGATATATGTAGTCACCATATGTCTGTTTCGGTATCTAGGAGTGCTTTCACGAGTGGAGTAAACTCACTCCAATCGTTGCACTTTCATACTATGAAATGGAATCAGTTGACGTATGGAAGTGCAACCTTGGTAAGGTCGAGGAACACACTTCATGAAGGAGTAATTCAAAGTAAGTGACCATTCGTTAGGGGATGGCTGGCATTGTAATACTCCACACCCCTCGTAGTTGGTTATCCGAAAGGAAGCTAAGTCTACAAAGATACTAGCTGATTAGTTTCTCTTTGCAGGTCTTTTTATTATGTTGCATGTTTATGATCCATGTGTAGTGGTGTGAAACCCAGCAACATCCTAGTGGCTTTAATCATTGCCTACAACTTTAATTTCTACTTTCTTGCTTTTACTTTCCTTGCATCTAGTTTGAACAATCAAATCAAACTTTCGGTCTAAATATCAATCGTTAAGTAGTTAAGTACGGCTAAAACGTTTTCCATCTTGTTTAACTCTAAACAAGACCGTTGTCCCGTGGATCCGACCCTTAAACTATATTACGATAAGACTTCTGCGTGTCTTAGCACACGCGGGTGGAGATCTTACCATAATACAAGCAAGGCTAAACTTATAGATTCATCATCTCTAGGATTTTTAGTGGCGTTGCGAAACTCCATCAACAAGGCCAGAAGAGAGTGAAGAAAGTGAAAGTGAAGAAGAAACCACAAATGCATCTTATGTTAATTTCAAACAACATCCTGGATTTAACTACGACAACAAAAAAGTTGTTGAAAATGCTCATCAACTATGTAATTTGTCTAAATCACCTCCAGGATTTGAGAAGAAAGGATAAATAACTCAATATACTAGAAATACTAGTTATCAGATGAACAAAAATAGCTATCATAGTCAAAATAAAAATATGAGTCGATAAGGTCAAGGACAAGGCTAGGGATTGAGCTAGGCTAAAGATAGAAACCAAACTAACATGATTGCTCAATTGTTCGATGTTGTAAAGAGACAAGCTTCGGTAAATGACCGACTTTCCCAAAGTGCCATCACCAATACAGGAGTGTTAACTAAATGCAAAATCAAATGGCAGACATGCAAACCCATAAAGGCAGATTGATCAATAACTTTCCCAACTAGTGGAATTTATGAAAAATCCTTCGGGTAAGATCTCGTAAAATACAGAGATTGCAAAGATGGCCAGTCTTCGACCAGGGAGGTTGTTGGAAGACTCTAGTACTAACAACACTAAAGAAGATATAAGATGTGGTGAGCAACAATCTGATAAGGTGATTACACTAGAAGAGTCCATGGGACAAGGATTAGCTGAAGACAGTCGAGAAGATGAAAATGGTGAAAAGAAGAAGGATGAAGAGGTCAAGAACTCAGATCCTATAGGAGAAGTTCTTACAAAGAGAAATCCTTATGCCCCAAGACTTCCCTTTCCCTACAAACTGATCAAGGCACATTTAAACTGATCAAGGCACATTTAAAGAAGAGGTATGAGAAATTTATGGAAGTAGTAAAGAAACTACACCTAGATGTTCTATTACTTGATGCAATTAAAGAGATGTGACATATGTAAATTTCTTTAAGGACCTAATCACAAAGAGAAGGAGAGGCGATCATGTTGAGACTGTGCAATTGGCAAAAATGTCAAGTGCCTTTGTTCAAGTTGAGTTACCAATCAAAAAGAGAGATCCAAGGCATTCAACTTACCCTTCTGTGTTAGAGATAATGTGGCAAGGAAGGGATTAGCCGAGGAGCAAGCATTGGTCTTATGCCCTTAACTCTAGTGTAAAGGCATGGGTTAATAGATATTGTAAAGACGGGCTTGAAAATTGAATTAGCTGATCACACCTTTATGAGGCCAGTGGGAATAGTAGATGATGTTCTATTATGGGTTGAGAAATTTTTCATACCATGTGACATAGTGGTGATCGACACAGTCGAGGATTCTAAGTGCCCAATGATATTTGGGATACCTTTCCTCACAACTGGAAGGGCTCTAATTGATGTAGAAGAAGGAATCATTGCTTTGTGCATTGGGAATGATCACATCGACTTCTAAGTACAAGATGCTATGAGAGGAACATCTCTCTCTGAGTCAGTTTACTTTATGGATAGGTACAATCAATACTGTGAAGAGGTGCAAGAGGACAAGGAGATCGTCGATCCCCTTATGTGAGCCTTGAATTGTCTAGACCCTACAGTGGAAGACCTAGAAATCATAGAGATCCTGGATTAACTGAATCAACCTGAAAAAGAACTTAGTGAGGATGAGGAAACTTTTGAGACCACAAAGTATGCCTCACTTGAGCAAACACTTGAAGAAAAGAGGGCACCGAAACCAAAGCTAGAATTAAAACTGCTTTTGGAAGGTATTTAATGCCACATTCAAATCATCATATGATTAGATCTTTGGGCATACATTCCACATGAAAGTAAATCCAAATCAACAAATAATGGACCCCACTTTGAGATGGACCAATCGAGAACAACCAAATGGTTGGATCTCTCTCAACCACAACACAGCCAAAATGTGATACTGGTGCATAAAAATTCAAAAATACCCTTTGTGCAAAAAGCATATGATTAAAATGTCAGGGGTAACAGGGACATATTATGTCTTGGTTTCTTTCATATCGAACCATGGAGTGAGGAACAAAATTGGAAATGAAATCTTTTGATCAAATATCATAGAAGAGGCAATATCTCATAAACATAACTTGTGAATTTTCTTCCGTGTATTTTTTTGAAGAAAACAAGCCCTTACTTATCCTTTTTGGCAGTTAGAGGCATAAAACCTACTCCTACCATGGCAGGGAGTGGGCGGAGAGTCAAACCCCACAAGGATGAAACTCAATGAACAATTAAAAATGCAGCTGAATTCATGAATAGAGCGACATGGCCAAAATGAGGGATAAGGAAACCATAATCAGAGATTGGCTACCTGGATAGAGCGACACATTAAAAAAGAGAAACTTGTCTGAATACTTTCTCAAGGAAATTGAAGGATCCATGAGCTTCTTGGATGGTCGAAAAAGCTTTACATAGTCTTGACATGAAGTTTGAGGCCTAGAGCCATATCTTCCAACTATAAATAGGCACTGAAGGTAGGTGATCAATGTGGGATATAATTGAGGGGAAATTTTAGAAACTAGGTGATGGAGCTTCCACTTGCATGGAGTTGCATGCACCACTAAAAGTCCTAAAGATAGTAAGTCTTTAGGTTTATCCTTGCTTATGTTAGATTAAAAACTCCACCCATGTATACTAGGATACGTGAAAGTCTTATCGTAGTATAGTTAAGGGTTGAATCCACACGACAACGGTCTTGTTAAGATCAACAAGATAGAAAACGTTAGAATTTCATTTTACTCCTTAACATTTGGTTTTTAGATCAAAGAGTTGGTTTGGTTGTTTAAACTAAGTGCAAGTAAATTAAAAGAAAGAAAGTAAATTTAAGGTTGTAAACAATGTTAAGAAACCAATAGGATGTGATCGGCTTTCACCACCACTACACATGGATCAAAATATGCAACATAGTAACATAGCCTACAATAAGAGTCTAAACAGTTAGTATCTTTGTAGATTTAGTTTCCTTTTGGAGAACTAACTACGAGAAGTGTGGGAATGTTGCAAAGCTAGCCATCCCCAAATGAATGGTCACTTACTTTGCATCATTCCCTTCTCAAAGTATGTTCCTCGACTTATCAAGGTTGTACTTTTATAAGTCAACTGATTCCATTTCATAGTATGAAAGTACAATGATGGAAGTGAGTTTACTCCACTCCTTGAAAAACACTCCTAGATACCAAAATAGATGCATGGTGACTACATACATCAAGAACCAACATTCAATTGAGATTCAAATCTAATAATACAAACGTAGACAATTCATACTAATAGATAATAAGTAACACAAGTTGGTGACCAAGCAACAAGCATTCATTAAATGAATGATGTTGAACTGAAAAGAAAGTATATCTCTATTGCAAACTCATGAATTACATTGCATGAAATGAAAACATGGGTAGCGGGGCTACTCCCCGCACCCTAGAGTATGAGACTACTCGCTCATGGCAAGAATAAAGAAGGGGGCGAGAAGAGAGAGAGTATCATCTCCACAAAGGAGGGAGGAAGGTCGACCCCTTAGAGGAGAGAGAGCAACGATCTTCACACTTCTTAGCTTGCTTGATGATGAATCCTCCTCTTCCCACCTTCTTTGTCGATGAGAGAGAAAGTAGCTTGGAGATGGAGTATGGATCTCAGACCAGTAGCCTCGGGGCAGTGGGTGAAGAATGGAATGGCTCTGGAACAATAGAGGCAACCTTTGGACGTCTAAGACTTGATAATTTGTGAGGACCCCTTTGGGTTCTATTTATAGGATTTTGAGTGAGCCTTAAACAGTTTGGGGTATGTGGGTGCAAATGGTCTTGGAGACTGTTTGTACGGTCTCGGGACCGTTTGGCTTCACACGGTTTTAGGACCGTTTGGCCTTTATTCGGTCTTGGGACCGTGTGGCTTCATACAGTTTTGGGACCGTTTGGCTTCACACAGTCTTGGGACCGTTTGACCTTTATTCGGTCTTGGGACTATGTGGCTTCATACGGTCTTGGGACCATTTGGCTTCACACGGTCTTGGGACCATTTGATCTTTATTCGGTCCTGGGACCGTTCGGCTTCCATTCGGTCTTGGGACCGTTTGGCTTCCATTTTGTCTTGGGACCGGTTGGGGGTTTTGTAATTTTTTTGTGCTTTTCTGTAAGAAGTGAAAAGGAGAAGTTAATCTAATGGTATATTTACAAAAAGGTGGAAAGTTAAAGATTCTATCTAATTTAACTAAGAAAGGGTATGGTAAAATGAGGAAAACTAGTAAGATAACTTCGCAAAATGGGAGGTTATCACCCCCCCTAACTTAGAGTCTAGCTTGTCCTCAAGCTAGATAGAGCTAAGGCATGTAATGGCGAGGTGATTTTATTTAGTGAAGATTTCCATACTCTTGCTTCAATTCTAAACCAGAGATCTCTTAGAGTTTTATCGGGGTTCTGCTCGCACTAACTCTTTCAGGTATTGGGAGTTGCGTGGATCTCAGATTTCTTCCGTATCATGTAGCTCACATTGGGACCACCTTTTCCTCGATCGCATTCTGTGCATTTTTCAACTCCAATCAGTTTTATACTTCTTTGAAAAACCTACTGGAAACTAAGATGGGCATGAGGGTTGGCTAAAGGCTGATGTGTAAGTTCCCCCTTTTAGTGGGGGAGGGTTTATCTAAACTTTTAGGATCTCACTATCGGGTGTGACACATCTGCCTTTGTGAGGGAAGCTAAATGTACCGGTCGGGTGAGTCCTTTATCAGCTTTTTTCATATATTCAGAGACCTTAGGATCTCAATACCGTGCACGACACATCTGCCTTTGTGAGGGCAGCTGAATGTACCAGTCAGGTGAGACCTTTATTGGTCCTTCATATAGGTCCTTAGGTGTGGAACAACTCTCATGTTTTTATTCAGCACTCTGGCTTTTATTCTTGTGCTCACAGGCTTAGGAGTTGGATATTTAGGGATTTTGTTTGGGCTGCCAGGCCTTTTATTTAAAAGAAGAAAATTGTTCTTGGAGTCTCCTGAGATGCACTTATTTCAGTTTTGTACTTGGTGGTCCACTTGCAAGGTTCCTTGATTTGGATTTCACCTGGTTCCCTCCCATCCTTGAGAGAGTTTTGGCTGGCTTCGGCTATGATGTTAACTTGTGGAGAGTCTGAAGCAGAGTTGAAGTAAAAGCATGGAAATTGAGTGTGAAAGTAATTTATTAATTCACCATTACATGCCTAAATGCTTTTTTTGTTATTGCTTTTTTAGGACTACTTTGATTCTAAATTTATCTGGGGGTGACCTTTTCCAAGAGTGATGTTATACTTATGTACAAGAATTATTCTATCAAAGAAATTACTGAAAAAGCCTCAATGTGAGAAGAAAGATAAAAAAACAATGCATAGAAAAATAGAAGTGAATAAAAAGAGCAGAGGGAGAAGGGTTGAAAAATGATACATCACCCTTGTCTAGTGTACCTCCCCCCTAACTTATCACTCACTCTGTCCTCAGAGTGTCAAAGTGATAGGTTGAGAAGTACATGAACAAGGGCATTAGGCTTCTGTTAGTCCTTTGTTAGCTCCATGCGTTCGGAGAAGATTAGCTGTGAACTTTCCACGTAGAGTGTGGTAATCCACGTCCGTCATGTCCTCTACTGGTCTTCCAAGAACAGCGAGGGTGTACATCCAGTAGAGGATGTGGAAACCACAGTCATTTGATTCTCAGAGCTGTTGGGGGCATTTGTGGCTGAAGGTTGGGCGATGAAAGTGTTCTTTATCGTACGCTCTTGTGTGCTTACTTAAAAGATCATGTAGTTTGTCAGCACAATCCTTTGCCACCTCCTCCATGGGTGTGTTAGCTGTCACAGCATACTGGTTCTGGTTAGGATCAAATTGGTTGTCGGAACTATTATAGATGATTGTTGTTCCTTCAGGAAGGTTTGTCGCCAGTAACATCCAATGCTCTGAATGAAGGAAAGGAAGCATAATTAACTTCGGAGTTGTATGCTGGAGGAAAGAGATAAGCACCTCTGTGGTTCCAAAGTTCTTTAACTTTAGTAGGTCGTCCTTCATGTAAGTTGACGCCATGTAAACCGTAGGATGGTTTCGTCTGAGGAGATATTGATAAACAGTCATCAGGCTCACGGATAGAAATCCTTGTAATTGTATGGTTTCACGGAGGGTATCTGCCATGACTAGAATATCTCCAGCTAGAAAAACGAGCTCATCTTTGTCGGCATATAGCCTATACATGATGAGTCAGAGTTCATTTTCAGAAAGACTCCTGCAAGCTGCAAGGTCGAAGTTAGGAAATGTCAGTTCTATGGCAGGTAGGGGCACCATTTTTGTGGAAGGTATGTTGATGGTGGCCCCTGATATCAAGTCGATGTCCCCTGTGTCTTCTGCCAAATCAAAAGTGTAAGGGTCCCATTGTCTTTGTTTAGGGATCGTGGCGGGTTGTTATTCTTTCTCCAACTCCGTTAATGTTTGTCGGAAAGGTCACCTTTGTGGACGTTGGATTGCCGAGAAAAGATAGTGAGGGACGTCGTCTGGCACCATAGTAAGGTCCTTAAAGAACCTTATGTCACATATGAGCTCCATTGCGTAACGCCCTCATAGCGAGTGAAAATCTTCTATGGCCATCTTGGTGAAGGGGGTTTGTTGATTAAGCGCTTGTATGTGGCGTATAGTGCGGAAAGCACAATCCCCAGATTTTTCAGTGGTTTGGACTGGTGGAGCAATGATTTAGAACCAAGGTTGGTTCCAACCATTCTTGAGAGAAGGACAGGCAGCCCAAATTAGTTTGAGAAGCCGGAAGGGGATGTATCTTGCTTCTCTGGCTTCTTCTCCAACAAAGTTGATTGTTCTGGCCTTTAGTTCATTGGCACAAAAGTTGTACACCTTGGCATCACGGGCCACAGTGTCAACGATCATGAGTAGCCAGTGGCCAGAAACTTGAAAGGGGACTGTGAGATATCACACCTTTTGAGTGATCCCAACACGCAGCTGCTCTAGAGACTTATTGCGTAAGTCTTTGTATAATAGGCTCATAGCCAGAGCTGGTGAAGCGTTGAAAACTGGCTGCGGTCGCTTTAGCTTCTGTATATTTTGATAGAGTTGGCAAGAAGGACACGGAAGATTGCCATCTGCACTGTTGATTGCGGTCGAAGGATGGTGCAGAAATCTTCACGTGTCAATTTATGCTTAGTTTTTATATTCGTGTAGATGATGTCCCCCCCCTCTTTGGCATCATCTACGATAGTGTTCATGATGAATATATAATGGACATCTAGGGTAGAGATGGCCACCATGTCTAGGTCGTGCATCATCTTAGGTAGAGGTGGCAGCGGGGGAAGCACTTGCGGAGGTGGAAGAGAAGTCTGCACTAAGTCGTCCATATAATGTTGCAGATCTTCATTTTTTTCTGATTCAGAATCAAAGTCGAGTCCAATATCCGTGTCTAGACTCACTCTGTCTTCCTCTTTGTGGTCTGGGGGAAAAGGTGAAGATTGCTCTGGGGCAGAGTGTTGTGGAAGGCTTGTTGTTGGTTGACTTATGCTAGTTCCCAATATACATTGTTGGAACTCAACAAAGGTTGCTTCTTTGATGGTTTCCCCCAGAGATCCCATGGCTGAGTAGTCAAGGAATTGATCCCCATATGACATGTTAACGTTGTCATTGTGATCATGGGATTTGGGATCGTTTACACCTTCGTGGTGGTCTTTGTCATCTGCTTTCTTTGAAGGTTCTGCTCCTCGGCTGGTTCCCTCCCCAGCATGTGCTGGGTCATCAGGTTTGTCATCTGAAGAGGAAGTATCATCGTTGGAGTTAGTGAAGGAGTCAGAATCTTCTTCATCTTCTTCTTCTTTGTCATCGTCTGCCGCTTTATCTTTTGTTTTCATCGTTGTAGTCTTCTTGCACTGCCGGTGAAGGGCTTGTAGTTCGTCGAAAGCCACTTGCACATGCTCATGTGTTTCAAGCAGCGTGTTGTGGGTTTCTGTAAGATCTGAATATCTAGCCTCGGTGGAGAGGAGTCGTGTAGTAAGATCTGTCACATGAGCCTGTAATTGGTTGATTTCATTATTTGACGACTCCTCTTGGTGGCTATGGAGTTGTGCAAGGGTGTTGTTGATGTCGTCCAAGCGCATGCTAAAAGCAATTTGTTGCTGCTTAAGCTCGCACATGGTCTCCGGCAGAGGTTGAGTCTGTGCAGAGATCCTGTCAACTTGCTGTTTGTTGGCTTTTCACCTCAAGCACCAACTGTGGCAGTTGTTGTAGGCGGTCGTCGATGTGTTCGACTTGTGTGGTCGTTGCTTCCTGCCGTTGGTGGATGCTTGAGAGGATGCTGGTAAGGCACGGTTTTGCTCATCGATCTTGGCGACCTATTTAGTGAGACCATGCACATAAGAGAAAATAGATTGCATTATGTTAGAAGGGTTGGTGAGGAGGTTTTGGATGGCGTCAAATTGACGTCCGAATTCCTCACCAATATTTGTAAAACAGACCCCAGTTATGGATGGGTGTGGTGGATGGGGTTAGGGTGGAAGGGCGGTAGTGCCTTATGAAAAAGACGTTGCGGATGGTCCCTCGAACTACGTGGTAACTGTAGATGGAGTCACCAGTGGTGTCGGGGTGGCAGATGGGAAGGGTGGTGACATTCCGGGAGAGAAGGGTGGAACCGAGAATGTCGAGGGAAAAGCGGTGGAGGTGGAGGTGAAGGAGGTGAAGTCGGGCGTTGAAGTGGGGAATGGGATTCCCAAAGAGAAAAAGGGTGGAGCGGAAGATGCGGGTGGTGGTGTGGTTGCAGAGAAAGGAAATGTGGTGGACATCATTATGGAGAATGATGGGAGAGTTGTGGATTGTGGAATAGTGGAGGATGGTAGCGTGGTGGGGGTGGTGGTGGAGGTAAGTTCAACATTTAGACTCATGATGAAGAGTCTAGTGATGAGGTGATGATATTTTCTTCGGGGAGGGGGAGTTCTGCCTCTAGATTTGGTTTTGATGTCAGCGTTCCTGACACCTGTTGTGTCTGCAAACGCCCTTTGGATGGTCGTTTCACTGGTATTTTTGTTATTCTTGTTGTCGGGGAAGTGATGTTGTGCTCTGTCTGCCCCACTTTAGATTTCTTTTCTTTTATTTTGACCGAAGCTTGGAGGTTTGCAAGCTCCTCTTCGGTGAAGAGAAGCTTTTCCTTGTCATAGTCTCCAAGCTCCGGAAGCGACAACAGAGTCCTTGAGGATTTTACTGTAGGGCAAAAGATATAGTGTAGCTTTGCATCCTTTTCTTTGATGATGTATGAGTTTTTTAAGGTCTGCTCGTTGGTAAGGATGTTTCCCTTGATCTTTGTGCACCTGGGGAGTAGTTTGTCCATCTTGAGATATTTTAGGATGGATGTTATGTGACCTACCATACATATTTCTTTCCTGAGGGCGTAAGCTGTGTGCTTGTGTATCAAATGACGTCCGATGTTGACCAGCTACCCTTTTAGAATGGACCAGAGGACAAAAAGATCGGAAATGCTAACATTTCCACCCTCTGTCTTAGAGAAAAGTGCACCTGTAAGAATTTTGTGCAATGTGCGCACCAGGCCAGATTGAATATTGGAGGCCTTGTAGGTTCTTGCCTCATAGGTCGGGATCCCTGTCAGGGATTTCCAAAAGATATGTTTGTTGAACGCGGATCTTTCTACGCCTACAACTTTGGCCTTCTTCAGCTGCTCCTGGTTGTCTATAAATATTTTATTTAGCAGGTTTTCCGTTATGACAACCTTGTTGCCAAAGAGTTTGGTGACCAGCCTGCAGTCACCTCTGTCCCTTGATCTATCTGTAATGTCCACAACTTCTTTATTGAGATATGTGAAGAATTCAGTTGTGGGCTCAACATAAGAAATCTCAGGGACAAAGCAGAGTCTTGAAAGGTTGGTGTTATCGAGCAGAGTGAGGATTCTGTCATATATCCCCATCTTTAGTAGTACGCTGGAGCAAACATACTTTGTTGGCTTCAGCGTCTTGTCAATAGACGGTAGGGTGTGGATGAAAATATTTGCTGGTGGTGGTGTTGTGGTGGTGATGGTGGTGAAAGTAGGGGCAGCGGTGGTGGTGGGATCGACAGTGGTTGATGGAACGTATCCCACCAGGGTTTGTTCCATTGCAGTGGCGGGATGTACCTGCTTCCTTGCTCATTTCTTTGTTGGTTGTTTTTTTGCAGCATCTTGGGTCTTTTATTTCCCCTTGGTCTTTGATGATGGGGATTCCTCCTCGAGAGTTGGCTCATATTCCGAGGCATCATCGGATGAGGAGGTATTTTCAGCCTCTTTCTCAGGATCGACTGCTAAGAGTTGGTTGATTTGTTTGAGGTCTTGGATGACCATGGGTAGGTCAGCTAGAGTTTTTCCAATCTTTTCACATGAGTCGATGATGCGTTGGAGCTTAGTTCTGTGCACCATCAACTGTTCTGTAGTCCAGGTGGTGATCTCCTTTGCAGGTGATGCCATTCTGAAAGTTGACAACGAATCTTGGAGTTTAAAAAAAATTGTTTTTGGATGGAACCAAACGATTTGGAGGACTGTTTGGATCCAAACAGTTTTGCAAAACCATTTGGTTTGCTTAATAGAATAAATTGTGAAAATGAAAATCGTTTGGGTTTAAATGGTTTGAAGACCGTTTGGGTCCAAACAGTTTTAGGATCATTTGGGTCCAAACGGTCCTGAGCTCAAACGGTTTCAGGACCGTTTGGGTCCAAATGGTCCCGAGCTCAAACGGTTTCATGACCGTTTGGCACCAAATGGTTTTAAGACCGTTTGGGTCCAAACAGTTTCGAGCTCAAATAGTTTCAGGACCGTTTCAGCTGAGATCGTTAGGAAGGCGAAGTGTCTGGACAGTTGAAAATGGGCGGAAGCAGCGAATGACGGTGGCGGCGCGCGCGTCGACGCTGAAGATGGCTCTGATGAAAGAAGAACTCATCATTAGCATTAGAATGGACAGCTTTGGCTGGTTCTACCTTGCTACTACGAACGAAGAAGACGACGATGCTGAGGGTGAAGGTGGCGACGACGGCGACGAAGCGACGAACGGTGATAACGACGAAGATGAAGTCGCAAAGGGGTGCGGAGATATGGTGGCATCGGCAGTGATATCAGCGATGGTCGTAGAACGAACAGGAGTCAGGAGGAGAGAAATATAATGGAACAGGGTTCACGTGAGGGTTTAGAGAAATCGAGAATCTAGGGTAAGAAAATGATGGGGGTTATATTTATTGAAAACGTTGGGTGTCGCTACAAATTCCCAAGGGCAAACGGTCTTGAGACCGTTTGGGGTACAAACGGTTTCAGGACCATTTGGGTTCCAAACGGTTTTGAGACCATTTGGGTTCCAAACAATTTCAAAACCATTTGGGTTCCCAAACGCTTTTAGGACCGAAAGGACCAAACGGTTTCGAGATTGAAAGGACCAATCGGTTTCAAGATCGTTTGAGTCCAAACGGTTTCGAAACTGGTAGGTTAAGATTTAATTAGGTTTTTTTATTTTATATTTTTATGTTTGTTTTGGTTATTTATGTGAATTTTTATATTTTCATATTAAAACAAAATGGTGGTACTCAGATCTTGGGTTGCCTCCCAAGTAGCGCCTGTGTTTTATGTCGCTGGCTCAACGAAAATCCGATTTGGTTATGTCGATGCTGAGGGATCGTGGATCTCGATAGTTTGTCTTGGTATTTTGTCTACTGGTGTGTAATATCTCTTCAATCTGTGACCATTAACGGTCCGTTCTCCCCCATTATTATCAAGGATGATGACTGCACTGGTGGGGTAGATGTTTTTAATTGTGAAAGGTCCAGACCATTTCGTGCTCGGGAATTGAAGAGGAGGACCATATCTCCGACAACGATGTCTTTTCTTTTGAGGTGACCGTCATGACACATCTTTGTTTGTTCTTTATAGATTCTGGCACTTTGGTAAGCTATCATTCTAAGCTCCTCAAGTTCTTATAGTTGAAGTTGTCTATATTCACCAGCACTTTTGAGATCAAAGTTCATCTGTTTGATGGCCCACCAAGCTTTATGTTCTAGTTCAACTGGTAGATGACATGACTTTCAATACACCAGACGGAATGGGGTTGTTCCTATCGATGTTTTGTAAGCTATGCGGTATGCCCAAAGGGCATCGAGGAGCTTGGTAGACCAATCAGTACGATGTCTATTGACTGTTTTTTCTAAGATAGATTTCAATTGTCTATTTGAAACTTCAACTTGGCCACTTGTTTGTGGATGGTAAGGTGTGGTGACCTTATGGTTGACCCCATATTTTCTCAGGAGGGCTTCGAAGCTTCTTTCCAGAAAATGGGTTCCTCCATCTAATATGATAGTTTGGGGGACTCTGAATCTGGGGAAGATGATATCTTTGAAAATCTTGATGACTGGCTTGGAATCATAGGATACGGTGGGTATAGCTTCTACCCATTTCGAAACATAATCCACATCGACCAATATGTAAGAGAATCCATAAGATAAGGGGAAGGGACCCATGTAGTCTAATCCCCAAACATCAAAAAGTTCAATTTCTTGCCACAAAGTGAGAGGCATTTCATTCTGTTTAGTTATACCACCAGAAAGCTGGCATTTATTGCAGGATCTTACAAAATCATAGGAATATCTTGCTATTGTTGGCCAAACGAAACCCGATTGTAGAACTTTGAGAGCGGTCTTCTTCGAACTCATGTGCCCCCCAGTGGGGCCAGAATGACAGTGCTCTAAGACAGGGATAATTTCCTCTTCTGGTAGGCAGCGATGGAAAAGTCCGTCTGAGAATAGATGAAAAAGATAGGGTCCGTCCCAGAAGTATTGCTTAACATCATGGAGAAATTTCTTTTTATCGTGGTGAGAGGTGGAAGGGTGAATGATTCCTGTAGCCAGATAGTTCACTATGTCGGCATACCCGGGAAATCCAGTGGTAATTTTCATAAGCTGGTCGTCAGGGAGGGAGTCTCGGATAGGTACATTGTCGTCCTCTTGATACTCGATGCGACTTAGGTGGTCAGCGATGACATTTTCCACTCCGCTCTTGTCTTTTATTTCAAGATCAAATTCTTAGAGCATCAATACCCAGCGGATGAGTCTGGGTTTTGCATCCTATTTCTGAATAAGATATTTGATGGTGAAGTGGTATGTATATACTACAACCTTTGATCCAATTAGATAAGAATGAAATTTTTTGAAGGAGTAGATGACGGCTAAGAATTCCTTATTAGTAGTAGTATAATTCTTTTGTGCCTCATCTAACGTCTTGGATGTGTAGTATATTACATATGGCTTTTTGTCTATTCTCTTCCCCAACACTGCCCCTATAGCATAGTCGCTAGCATCACACATTATTTTAAAAGGTTGTGACCAGTCAGGCGCTCTCAGAATGGGTGCAGAGATTAGAGCATTCTTCAAGGTTGTAAAGCTATGCAGGCATTCATGGTCAAAGTTGAAATCAGCATCCTTGGTCAATAGGTAAGTCATAGGTTTTGCTATTTTCGAGAAGTCTTTGATAAATCTCCGGTAGAACCCGGCATGACCCAACAAAGCTCGCACTCCCCTTATGTCTTTGGGCGGCGACAACTTTGAGATGACATCGATTTTTTCCTTGTCTACTGCAATTCTTCTTTCACTCACTCGATGTCCGAGGACAACACCTTCGGTCACCATAAAGTGACATTTTTCCCGGTTTAGGATAAGGTTTGTTTCCTCGCATCTCTGTAAGACTTTACTTAGGTTGAGCAGACAATTGCCAAAAAAGTCTCCATATACTGAAAAATCATCCATGAACACCTCCATAATGGTTTCGGTTAATCCCACGAAGATAGCAGTCATGCACCTTTGGAAGGTTGCAGGTGTGTTGCATAGCCCGAAGGGCATCCTTCTGAAGGCGTATGTTCCAAAAGGACAAGTAAATGTCATTTTTTCTTGGTCTTTGGGGTGAATTGGGATTTGGTAAAACCCAGAATATCCATTGAGGTAGCAGAAATTTTTTTGGTGGGCTAGCCGCTCAAGGACTTCGTCAAGGAAGGGTAAGGGAAAATGGTCTTTCCTTGTTGATTTGTTCAGTTTTCTATAATCAATGCACATTCTCCAACCAGTAACGGTCCTTGTAGGTACTAGTTCATTCTTATCATTTAAGACAACAGTGGTTCCCCCCTTTTAGGGACCACTTGGACAAGACTAACCCACTGAGAGTCAGAAATTGGATAGATAATACTCGCTTTCAGAAGTTTAAGAACCTCGAGGCAAACTACCTCTTTTAGATTTGGGTTCAGTTTTCTCTGGTGCTCCCTCGAGGGTTTGAACTCTTCTATCATAGGTAGTTTATGCATGCGAAGAGCTGGGTTTATGCTTGTTAGGTTAGTCATCTTGTACCCAATTGCTTTTTTGTGCTTCCTTAGTTCAGTGAGAAGCCTTTCTTCCTAATCGTCAACCAGAGAGGAGCTAATGATAATTGGACATAATTTTTCTTCATCTAGGAAGACATGTTTGAGCCCAGTTGGTAGAGTTTTCATTTTCGGGGCTTTGGGTACTTCTGTTGTCTATAATATGGTGACAGATTTCAGTTCTTCAAAAGTAGCTTCTGGGGCTTTTTCATCCTGCTCCCAATATTACAGGCATTGTTGAACTAACTCGTTGGTTGAAAATTTAGCTTTCGGATTTATTAGAGCGTCCTCTAGGGCATCTGCTGGTTCTAGATTTGCTTGCTTGAGTTGAGACATTTTATCAATTGCTTCAAGTAGAAAAACCTCTTCATGGATACTATGGCTCTTCAGGCTGTTGAAACCCTAAATTGAACGGTTTCTTCACCCAACCTCAAGGTAATTGTGCCAGCCTCGACATCAATTAATGCTCTAGCTGTGGCGAGGAAGGGTCTACCGAATATTATCGGGTACCTTAGGTATTCTTTTATATCCATAATGATGAAATCACAAGCGACATAAGAGTCCCTCCCCACTCTTACTGGAATATCTTCAATGATGCCCAGGGGTGCAGTAATGGTGGAATCAGCAAGTTGGATGGTCATTGTTGTAGGCAACAAATCAGTGAACCCCAATCTTTTGCACATGGAAAATGGCATAATTGATATGATGGATCCCAAGTCGGCCAATCCCTTTTTACAAGAAGTGTTCCCAATAGAGTATTGCATGCCAAAGGAGCCAGGGTCCTTCTGTTTTTTTCGGCATTTTATTCAAAATGATATCAGAAGTGGTTTGGGCTAGCTTGACAGTTTCATGCTCCTCTGTCATATATTTCTTTGATAGCAAGGTCTTCAGATATTTGGACCAGACTGGGATTTCAGATAAGGCGTCGATAAAGGGAATATCAACATAAAGTTTCTTGATAACCTATTTGAATTTCTGGAATCTAGAGTCTAGTCTGGTTTCCTTTAACCTGCCAGGATAGGGTATCTTTGGCTTATATTGTGGAACCTCTGGTTCTTTGGACCTTGTTCCTTTTCTTTCCTTTCTTTAGCTTCTTGACCTGATTCTTCTGTTGGGATGATTTCAGTTACATCATTGTCTTCTTAATTAACTGAGATGGCTTCAGTGAGAGCACGATCAGACCTTGTTGTAACAACATTTAATTTTTTTGGTCTAAGTTGATCGTGTCTTGGATTTTCTTCTGGCTGGCCAGCGAAAGTGCCCACTGGAGGTTTTATCTGAGTTACTATCTATGCTAACTGGGTTTCCACAGCTTTTTGCTGGGCTTGCTGGTTAGCCAACATGGTTTGTTGTGATTGCAGCATCTGCCTTATCAAGGACAGTTCATCAGTTTCTTGTGTTGGAGCATTCTTATGTTGAAATTGAGTGAGTTGTTTCTACAATTGAGGTGTTTTTTGTTGAGGTGCTGGCAACTGAGGTTGCTACGACTATTGCAGCTGAGTTTTTTGTAATTGCAGGTGTAGAGGAGGGTGAGTATATTGGTAGTATGCAGAGGGATTTCTTGGGTAGGTTGATCTCTGGAAATTGTTTCTAAAATTCCCTTTATTTTGGTTGTAGTTGCTTTGAAATCCAGGTGGTAGTCTGTTGGAAGATCCACCTTGTGTTTGATGTTGCGGGTTAGTAGTCCCCGTAGGATTTCCATATTGAAACCTGGGATGGTTTCTCAGTTGATTTGGATTGTAGTAAGCTTGTCCTGGTATGGAATGGATGGAATTTACTTATTCTGGCATCTGATCCTCAGGGTGTTCAATGATCGGCTCAACTTTGGTTGAGGTGGTTGCAAATCCATCATTACATTGTATAGGAGACCACATGACAATATGGTATGATCAGATGCATGACAGGCCTTGCAAGTTCCTGTAGCTGCTTTAGCTTGTTGGGGGTTCTTCTTTCTGTCATACTCCCCAAATGATGCTTTGAGGGCTTGTTGTTTGTTGGCTATGGTTTTCAAAGCTTCAGTTATAGCTTTCATTTCCATAGATTCTTCAGCTTTACAAACCATTAGAACACCTCTTGTGGTTTCCCTCCCCCAATTGGATTGATTTTCGGCTCCGAGAGTGACGATCCTCCAGGCATCTTTGTAGTTATGTCACATAAAGTTTCCTCTAGATGAGGAATCTAAGAACTTCTTAATTTCATCACTTACTCCCTTATAAAAAGTTTCTATGAGTTGATTTTGTGAGATTCCATGGTGAGGGCATTTCCTCAAGAGTTCCTTGAACCTTTCCCATGAGTCACCCAGTGACTCTCCCGGTAGTTGAAGGAATTGGTTGATTTGTCCTCTGATTTGGTAGGTTAGTGAAGGGGGGAAGAATTTCTCCAAGAACTTCTCTTCCAAGGGAGCCCAGGTGGTGATTGGCTCGCCCTCCAAAGAATTGTACCAACTTAGTGCTCTTCCAGATAAGGTGAAGTTGAAGAGTCTGAGCATGACTGCATCCATGGTTGTTCCAGCTTGTGGTACCAACCTGCAAAGATCTTTGAACCTCTTCAAATGGTCCATGCAATCATCTCTAACACTTCCAGAGAATGAGATGCCATGTATTATTTGGATCCATTGTGTCCTAATCTCAAAATTAGGAGTGTTGATGAGTGATGGTTGGACTGGATGGTTGTCTTCATAGTTCTTGGGAACAGCGTAATCCTATAATTGCTTGCTTCTTACCAACAATTGAGCAGTAGTCGTGGCTGCTTCATTCTCAGCACGGATGTGGGCTTGCTCTTCAGCCCATACTTCAGCCTGAACTTGGGTGCACGTGTCGGTGATGAGTTGCGCTCACTGGGCTGCTATGGCAGCGTTGACCCTTTCCATCACTAGTGCAGCTTGGTGTTGATCTTCGGCCATTTGTCTGGCTCTTTGACGATTAAGTCTAATGCGGCGGTGGAAGCTTCTCTCTACCTCAGAGTCATACTCTGGATCAGGGGAGAATCCGAGATCATGCGATGGTTGCATACACATCTTCTACCTGAGTAGAGGAAGAAACACACTTTTCAGATGATGCAGGAGATATGATGAAATCAAGAGAATATGGGGTAATGTTTTAAAAAAAAGTGTAAAACCCTAACGAACTAGCAAGATGATAAATTAAATTAAAACGTTCCGTTATCCCCGGAAATGGCGTCAATTTTTTGATGGAGCTTCCACTTGCATGGAGTTGTGTGCACCACTAAAAATCCTAAAGATAGTAAGTCTTTAGGTTTAGCCTTGCTTATACTAGATTAAAAACTCCACCCACGTATACTAGGATACGTGGAAGTCTTATCGTAGTATAGTTAAGGGTCGAATCCACAGGACAACAGTCTTGTTAAGATCAACAAGATAGAAAATGTTAGAATTTTGTTTAACTCCTTACCAGTTGGTATTTAGATCAAAGAGTTGGTTTAGTTTTTTAAACTAAGTGCAAGTAAAGTAAAAGCAAGAAAGTAAATTTAAGGATGTAAACAATGCTAAGAAACCACTACGATGTGATCGGCTTTCACCAGCACTACACATGGATGAAAACATGCAACATAGTAACATAGCCTGCAATAAGAGTCTAAACGGTTAGTATCTTTATAGAATTAGTTTCCTTTCGGAGAACTAACTACGAGAAGTGTGGGAATGTTGCAAATCCAGCCATCCCCAAATGAATGGTCACTTACTTTGCATCATTCCCTTCGCAAAGTGTGTTCCTCGACTTATCAAGGTTGTACTTTTATACATCAACTGATTCTATTTCATAGTATGAAAGTACAACGATGGAAGTGAGTTTACTCCACTCCTTGAAAAACACTCCTAGATACCAAAATAGATGCATGGTGACTACATACATCAAGAACCAACATTCAATCAAGATTTGAATCTAATAGTACAAATGTAGACAATTCATACAAATAGATAATAAGTAACACAAGTTGGTGATCAAGCAACAAGCATTCATTAAACGATTGATGTTGAACTGAAAAGAAAGTATATCTCTATTGCAAACTCATGAATTACATTGCATGAAATGAAAACATGGGTAGCGGGGCTACTCCCCGCACCCTAGTGTATGAGACTACTCGCTCATGGCAAGAACAAAGAAGGGGGTGAGAAGAGAGAGAGAGTGTCATCTCCACAAAGGAGGGACGAAGGTTGACCCCTTGGAGGAGAGAGAGCAACGATCTTCACACTTCATAGCTTGCTTGATGATGAATCCTCCTCTACCCACCTTCTTTGTCGATGAGAGAGAAAGTAGCTTGGAGATGGAGTATGGATCTCAGACCGACAGCCTCAGGGCAGTGGGTGAAGAATGGAATGGCTCTGGAATAATAGAGGCAGCCTTTGGACGTCTAAGACTTGATAATTTGTGAGGACTCCTTTGGGTTATATTTATAGGATTTTGAGTGAGCCTTACACGATTTGGGGTATGTGGGTCCAAACGGTCTTGGAGACCGTTTGGATTTTCACACGGTTTGGAGACCGTTTGGACTCTCTTGGTCTGGAGATCGTTTGAGTCTTGTCGGTATGAAACCATTTGCTTTCATTTGATCTTGGGGTTGTGTGGCTTCATACGGTCTCGGGACCGGTTGATCTCAATTCGGTCTTGGGACCATTTGGCTTCATACGGTCTCGGGACCGATTGATCTCCATTCGGTCTTGGGACCGTTTGGCTTCATACGGTCTCGGGACTATTTGATCTCCATTCGTTCTTGGGATCGTTTGGCTTCATTCGGTCTTGGGACCATTTCTCTTCATTCGGTCTTGGGACCATGTGGCTTCATACGGTCTTGGGACCGTTTGGCTTCACACGGTCTCGGGACCGTTTGGCTTCACACGGTCTCGGGACCGTTTGACCTTGATTCAGTCTTGGGACCGTGTGGCTTCATACGATCTCGGGACCGTTTGGCTTCACACGGTCTTAGAACCATTTGACCTTTATTCGGTCTTGGGACCGTGTGGCTTCATACGGTCTCGGGACCATTTGGCTTCATAGGATCTTGGGACCGTTTGATATTTATTCGGTCATGGGACCGTTCGGCTTCCATTCGGTCTTGGGACCATTTAGTCTCCATTCGGTCTTGAGACCGTTTGGCTTCCATTCGGTCTTGGGACTGTTTTGGGATTTTGTAATGTTTTTGTGCTTTTCTGTAAGAAGTGAAAAGGAGAAGTTAATCTAATGGTATATTTACAAAAAGGTGGAAAGTTCAAGATTCTATCTAATTTAACTAAGAAAGAGTATGGAAAACTGAGGAAAACTAGTAAGATAACATCGCAAAATGGGAGGTTATCACTGGGATCCTAGGAGTGTTTATCAACACTCCAAGCAAGATTTGGAGTCTCCATATATATAGTTGGTGGCATGGTTGTGACGGGATCTAGAGAAGGCCGGATAGGGGACATTGTAGAGGAGCCCCACATGTTTGTGGTCTTTGATCTGTGAAACCCCAAAGAGTTTGGTTGTATCAAATCGGGAGGATATGGAAAAGGTGAAGGTGGGATTTGTGTGGGATGCATATGATAGAGAGATGATGGTGGAAGGATTCCATGACTCAGAGGAGTCCCACATGAATTGAGAAGTGGGTGAGGGAGAACGTTTCCAAGGTTATGGAGGAATCTATGTGTCATAATCCAACCCAGATAGGCCATACAAAGATGTGCATGATAGATGAAAACAAAAATGTGACACCATATAAATTAGAAACCTTGCAAAAATCAATTCAATTGAATGCTCATTTGGGATTCAACTATATTGAAACTCTAAAAAATGTTTTATGGTTCAAACATAGTCCTTTTTTACTCAAATTTGGACCTTAGGTAGATTAGAGTCTACATCATTTTTACACAATTAATTCCAAACTTCATGACCCAAAGTTGAGTAAATTACGATAGTGTATATAGTATCACTTATGTATGTTAAATGGATTATGGTTGATATGTAATTGATTTTTCTTACCTTTTATGGCCACTTAGGGTCCATGTTAGTTGTATTAGGTCCATTGGACAAAGCTACAATTAGGGTTCATATGTATATTAATGGTGATGAGGCTACTCTTAGGAGAGTGAAGGTGTGTTATACTTCTATGTTAAAGGACATTGGATTAACTATCATCATAAAAAGAGTAAACATTGTCTAATTCATTATACTTTACTTTAAACATTATATTTGGGTATAGTTGGCATGTTTGCTTCTACTTGATTCATGATATTTAAAGTTTAAAAATTATGGCTTCCAATTAAGGATTCATTCATAAGTTTTTAAATTTTTATTATGTTACAATTCTAACCACATTAAATAAATTTTATCCTCAAAATTTTGATTAGTATACCCACTTTAGAGTTTTACATATCCTTTTTATGCTAATTTCTAACATTTTCTTTAAGTTTTGATACTCATATAATTATTCATCTAAACTTGATTAATTTGTGCATATACTACTAATGAAGCCTTGAGTATGTTATCTAACATGGAAAGGAACCTAGCTATTTCCTCTCTATGGGGAGCACTATTAGGGTTTTAGTTCCACTTTGAATCTAGCTTACTTTTCCATGTCAAATTATCCACCCTTTGTATTCATCTTAATATGTATCTAATTGGGTTTAGGTGACTATATATCTCAAACTTTGATGATGACTCTTATTTTCTTTTTTTGCCTTAGGATACATGTTTGTCAGTCATATATCTAGCAATGGCATGTCTTATCACACTTATCTTAGCAACTCCATCATGCACATGTCCCATAACACATACACTCAAAAGGACAAGAGAAGCATGATTCACATAAGAATCTCTTGACAAACCCCCATAAGCTTGTGTCCCATACCAAAAACATGTGGGAAAGAGAGAGAGCATGCTATATGTAATTATAATTAAAGTCAAAACCATATAGGAACATAACCCTAATCCTTATCTAAGTTTTTTTACTGATTAGAACTCTCCTTTGATTTATAAAATGTTTCACTTACTTCTTCTATACCTAGGGATAGAATGTATGAACTGGTTTTTTTCTTGGTGACCATCTACTTATTTTCTCTGATACTATTTTCTAACATCCCACTTTTTTATACATTCAATGACTAAGCGGAAGCATTTCACTTTGTAAGGGGTATGTCACATTACAATAAACATTGCAATATATAAATAATCACCATAAGTTGTCTTAAGAAGATTCATACTTTTTTTTGAAAGGGAAAACATAAATTGTCTTATCTTGACCTCACTCTTAATACATGTAGGATAAAAGCATCTATAATATGAAATAACAACTATACTAGAGGATATGTTTCATGGTAGATGGCATCCCACCAAAATAAAGTCTCCTTTGATGTAAACTACATTGAAGGGATCACTTCAGTTCTCTCTTGCTCTTTGATTTAGGGACATTGCATCCCATGACCATGAGAAACATAGAAACAACATGAGTAAGATAAATTTTATAAGAACTGAAAATCAAGAATATATATATACTTGAACTGAAATAAATTTGACATGAATTAATATTAAGAATTATTATTACATTTTATCTTCCACTACATCAATTAATTAAGAAACATTACTATATGCAATCTCTATATAATTTCCCACATGGGGCACATCATGCTTGGAAAGGCCATCATTTCTAGGAAGCCCATAATGACCATAATGGCTCATCATTGTGAAAGCATATAATAAGTTACTTAAATTCTCTTATCTTAAGTATTAACATCATTGTTCTTATCTCGACGTCAATTTAAATTGTCCTCATCCAATAATTGCAACAAATTTCTCATCGGAGACTCATCTTAGTTTCACCAAAATTCTCTTCAATATCATAAAGAAAAAATAATATCTTGAGGAACAATTCAGAACTTATGCATATTATTTTAATCATCATGGAATTTCTCCCTCTTATTCTTGAAGTTAACATTAATTGATTTTCATGAAACTTGTATCAATGTTTTAACCATTACATGATCATATCATTAAACTAGTGAGTATCAATGATAACCATAGGACTGAAAAAAACACTAGAGGGGGGTGAATAGAGTTTTAAAATAATTTTAACAATTCATTGAACTCAAACAACCACAATTGAAAATTGGAAGAAGGAGACTGGTGTTTAGAGTGGTTCCAACTTTAGCAAATACTAAAGTTGTCAGTCCACTACCCGGTTGCTTACCCAACTGGGATTTTGAAAGTATTTATTTATTTTTTTTTTTTTTGGTAGAACTCCTCTAACTTTATTCAATGTGTAATCTGGACATTATTACAAGATCTTTTGTCGCAGGCATACATACTCATGATGCAGTTCGGTGGACTGGCATAGTAGGTTTGATGCAGGTTACTTCTGAGGTGCATTTTAGCTAGCTTGTCAGCTACTTGATTGCCTTCTCTCCTACAGAAAACTAAACTGGAAGTGTTTGGCAATTCCGCCTTAATCTTCGTCGTCCACAGTGAGCAACTCGGCCACTTTCCTTCTTCCTCCTTTAGCATCTTGATTGCTAGAAGGCTGTCTGATTCAATGATCGTCTGAGTCCAGCTACTGCTCTTGATTTGCTCACAGGCTAAAAGGATTCCAGCCAACTCAGCAGCAACCACCGAACCTGCTTGTACTTTCCTTACCCAACCGCCTAGCCAATTGCCTCCGGCATCTCTAGCCACGACTGCCGCTGCAGCCTCCTCCCCTTTCACTGCGGCGTCGACGTTGAGCTTCACACACCCCGGTGGCGGTCCTCTCCAGATAACCGAGGTCCTGTTAGTGTTAGAGCTCCTGGTTATAATAGGCCAGGCTTCCTTCGTGGTTTGTAATGCTTTCCTGATTCTGTAGCACTGATGGCTTAACGGTTTAGCATCCCCTTCGAAAGCTTCTCCATTCCTAAATTTCCAAATCATGTAACAGGTTGTCCAGAAATCCTCTATAGATAGTGATACTTGTTGCCGAATCACCTTTAAGCAACCTTCAATGGTGGTTGGGTGAGACAGGGCTCGATACTCCTCCGCAGACAGCAGTGTCCTCCAGACACACTCAACTTTCTCGCAGTCGCGTAGGGTGTGGATAATCGTTTCCGGTTCCCTTAGGCATCTTGGGCATGTCCCAGTGTCAGACATGTGTCGCTGTTGTCGCCTGGTGTTAGTGAGGATTGCTGAGTGTAGAACAAGCCAGGCAAACATTCTAATCTTCGCCGGCGTTCGAAGCTTCCAGATGTTGTTCCAGTTTCCATTCGTCTTCACCTCCTTATGATTTCGCAGGAGATGATAGGCTGTGCTTGAGGTATAGGTGCCATCGGACGTATGATTCCAGATTCTAATATCACGTTGAGG
The DNA here is from genome assembly GCA_963693085.1 of Alisma plantago-aquatica. Taxonomy (NCBI): domain Eukaryota; kingdom Viridiplantae; phylum Streptophyta; class Magnoliopsida; order Alismatales; family Alismataceae; genus Alisma; species Alisma plantago-aquatica. Next base: position 21,237,287 of record OY856409.1, on the reverse strand, counting down.
CCTCCCTATGGGCGTCGGACTACGTTGAATCAACTTCACATCTTCCTCATTAAGCCAGTAATTCAGGAAATCAGTATCCCAATCTCCGTTGTCAAGCACAACACTTCGAACATTAAGATCTGCTAAGTCAGTAGGAATCTGCTGTTTCGCCCTAGTGCGCAGCTGCAGTCCGGGTTTAATCCAGTTATCGTCCCAGAAGTTAGTGTCTTCTCCTCCAACCGGGCAGATGGACGTGTTGTCAATAATGAACTGCTTTCCTTCAATGGTGGCTCTGCCTAACCGTGACCCAGTGATTGCCTTTCCGGGCTCAGCACAGTCGAACCTTCTCCTTAGTAAGCTGCACCATATAGAGTCTCTGTTGGACACCATGTCCCAAGAGTTCTTGAGCACAAGAGCCTGATTCCATTCTCGCATAGACCTGATACCCAGACCTCCATTGATCTTAGAGCTCGTAACCTTGTTCCATGCTACTAGGGAAATGGGTTTCTGCTTATGTCCTCCTCCCCAAAGGAATTTTCTAATCGTACCATCGATCCTATCGCATATGCTGACAGGAAGAGTAGTAGTTTGCATAACGTAGGTCGGGATAGCCGATAAGGTGGATTTCACAAGACATACTCGACCTGCCATCGAAAGGGATTTTGCCGCCCAACCTTGTACCTTTCCCTCTACTTTGTTAATGACGTCTGAGTAGGTCGTTTTGGTCACTCTGGAGTGCAGAATAGGGACCCCCAGGTATCTGCCCAGGTCGTCAGTGATGGTGAAATTACACTGCTGCTGGACTGCTCTTCGGATCGAGGAAGGGACACACTTGGAGAAGAAGACTTGAGATTTAGACGCAGAGATAGATTGTCCCGAAGCACGGCCGAACGTGTCAAAGCATTTTAGGATTCTCCTCATTTGATTTCTACTAGCTTCAGCAAAAAGGATAAGATCATCGGCAAAGCACACATGTGCAATTTGCACACCGGATCTGCCCAGTTTCACTGGTTTCCACTTGCCACTCGATACCTTGTTCTTGATTAATTGAGATAGTCGCTCGAGACACAGCACAAAGACATATGGGGACAACGGGTCTCCTTGCCTGAGACCTCGGCTAGCTTTGAAAGGAGTAGCCTGCTTTCCACTCCACACGATGGTAGAGTGGCCGCCAGTAATGGAGTACATGATAAACTGTCTTATATTTACAGGGAGCCCAACCAGTGCTAACGTTTCTTCTACAAAGCTCCAGGACATCCTGTCATAAGCTTTGGACAGATCAATCTTCACTGCCATCACCCTAGCTCCTTTCCTTCTGTTCATTCCATGGATGATTTCCTGCACTAAAGCGATGTTGTCCATTATTTTCCTCCCCGGCACAAAACTGCTTTGTTCCGGTGAGATCCAGCCAGGCATGTGTTTCTTGAGCCTTTCAACGACCACCTTGGATGCGAGTTTGAGAATCGTGTTGTTTAGGGAGATCGGACGAAGCTGTTCACACCTCTCTGGATGTTGTACTTTCAGTATCAAGATAATCGTTGAGTTGCAGATCTCCTCGCTGATAGGGTCCCCAATTATCAGATTTTGAACGGTTCCAGCAACCGCGGTGCCGACCGCCTCCCATTCTTCTTGAAGGAACTCAACTGTGATGCCGTCAGGCCCAGCTGCTGTGAAAGGCTTCATGAGACGAAGCGTCTTGTGGACTTCCTCCCTTGATGGAATTGCAGATAAGGCGTTTAGGTCAGCCTCGCTAAGAAGACTGAAGTGCCCCGGTATGCGCAGATCCCTGTGAGAGTGAGTAGCTAAAGGTTCAGTGAGAACATCCTTGAAATGACGTACCACCATCTCCAGCATAGCCTCTTCATCAGAAACCCATTGTCCATTTGCATCCTTTAGAGTGGTGATAGTGTTCTGTCTCCTTCGTTGAGTGACCCAAGTTTGATAGAACCGCGTATTGTTGTCCCCGTTCTTAAGCCAATTGATATGGGCACGTTGCTTCCAGTTGTCCTCTTCATCGTTGATAATGTTCTGTAGTTCAACCTGCATATCAGTGCACAAGCTATCTGTAATGGTGTCATACCTGTTAGCAAGCATGTGCTGCAGGGTCGTGATGTTGCGTTGTAACCTATTTTTGTTCTTGTTGGAAGCTTTTGTTTGCATGGCATCCAGCTTCATCAGATCGTTCCTGGCCGTTTGGAGGGTAGCGTAGAAATTTGTCGAATGAGACCACTTCTCGGCAATCAGCCGCTTCATCTCTTCATTCTTGCTCCACGAGGCCTTCGCCACAAACCTTCTTCCTTGTGGTCTGCTCCGGGCGGGTTTAATCAGTAGGGGGCAATGATCTGAGGAGAAACGCGGAAGGTGTTCGATTACCACCTCAGGGAATTTAGTAATAAACTCGTCATTTGCTAGGGCGCGATCGAGCCTCTCTTGCAGACGCCCGTGTTTGTACGTGAAGCGGACTCCTGAGAAACCCAAGTCCGTAAGGCCAGCATCCATGATTGTGTCCTTGAAGAGTTTGGCTTCGGTGAAGTCGTATCTGTCGCTCCCCGACTTCTCAGCAGGTGTTAAGGTAGTGTTGAAATCACCTACCACAATCCAAGGGCCATTGATATGCGCACTGGCTTCCACAATGTGTCTCCATAATAGCTTCCGCACGCTTATGTGTGGATTGGCATAGACAATGGTAGCCGTGATGCTGCTATCAATACGGCAGGTTATGAATTGTCTATGACAGTTGATGATCTCCACCTTTGTTCTTGCTTCCTTCCAGCAAATCCAAATCCCACCTGCAAATCCGCGTGCTTCCACTCTGTGTGAATGAGTGAAACCCAGGCTTTTAATGGTTTGGGTAGCTTGTCTCCCGCTGATTCTTGGTTCAAGGATAGCTACTACCTCCGGTTTCTGTTCGCGGATCATATTGATCATAGCTGATTGACGATTCTTGTTTCTAATGCCCCTGACATTCCAACACAGCAAGCGCATAAAGATGTTTGGGTTAGTGTGAGGTCCTTGGGCGATATTATTGTTCATCGGTAACAGACAGACTCGCTTCAACTCCATCAGCAGTGTTTACCTTGGGAACATCCTTAATTGTACATTCTTCAGCTGCTACGTGTGTGTCCCTTAGGAGTTCTGTGGACTCGCCTGTGTTAGGATTAGCTTCAACCTCAGGCAAAGTCGCTAACAGGCGAGGACTGCGCCTCATATTTGAATCTATATCAGGGGGCTTTAACCTGCCTTTTCTTTTCATATTTAGGCCGTTTCCTGCAGTTGATTTGCGTGGACCTAGAGCATTCTTTTTATTTCTATTTTCTTTGTTTGCCTTCACTTTCCTTGGGCGCCTCTCTATCCCTGTGTGATCTGTGTTTACCTTCTGTGTATCATCGGCAACCATGTCTACCGCAATGTCCTCTGGACTGTCGTTATCAGTTATTGTAATCACTTGATCTACATCCGGACTGACCACCCTATGCATTTCTTGGCTTGGCTGTCTTCTGCTTTCCTTCTGCTTAGAATTCTCTTGTGATTCATTCTGCCTTGTAATATATTTTAGGACGCCTTCTTTCTGCGAGTTATTAGCCTCTGATCTTTGAGCATTCTTCTTCCTCCATATCTTCCTGGGTCTATCTGGGATCTGCTGTGCTACTTCCTGGGAGGCTCCGTTCTCCACACCATTTCCGTCTATATCTGGGTCGTCATTATACAGTTCCTCGAATGGATTATACAGTTCCTCGAATGGATTCGGTGTCCCAGCACCAGGCTCCAAAGACACAGGGTCTTGATTTCGGTATCTTCTTCTTGGTTTTTGTTGTTGCCATTCCTGGTTGGGATGCGTAGCTCTGGGTTGCAGGTTTGCCCGGTGTTGTTCTTTACCAACGACCTTGCTAGTAATGTCAGCGTTTTTGTCTTTCTCAGTATTTTCCGTGCATTGCTTAGAGATATGGCCCTCCTTGCCGCACTTAGCACAGCCCCAAGGTAAACCTTCATAGATAACTTCATATCTCACATCATTGATCATTATATAAGCCGCCAGCTCTTTCGAGGTATCCAGTTCAATGGCCAAACGCGCGAACCGGCTGCGTGTTCTCTTCTCAGTGTGGCTGTCGACTTTCACCAGGCAGCCTAGAGCAGTGCCTATATACTGAAACATCGTGTCTACATATAAGTGCAAAGGCAGGTTCATGATACGTACCCATGACACTACGTAGTCGGGTAGAGCTTCGGTAGGGATAAAACTGGGGTACCATTCCCACACTATAACATTGCACCCAAAAATCTTCCAGGGTCCTCCGACTAGCGCCGTTTCAAAGTCTTGTTTGCAGGATAATTGCACGACGAAATGTCCATGTTCTAATTCGAACATGTTGAACCTCCCTCGGATCTTCCATAGAAGTTTCAGACGATCTTTTAGCGTCATGTAGCCGATATCAGTACCCATCATCCTCACAACCACCGCATACTTCCAGGGTTTCACTAGGTCCTCCTCTGCGTCGGGGTCAATATAAAGAGCAGGCGTGCCGGCCAGATCCTCCAGTGAGACAGCTCCCAGCGGCAGATTAACTTCAAAGAGTTTCTCCAGGAAAGTGCCCTCGTTATCTTTGTCTGTTTGCCAAGGTCCCAGGTTCTCCGCGGCACCCATAACCGCGTTCGCGTACGTGCCGGTAAATCTGCTGTTTTGTGGGGCGTCGGCCTCCGTGACTCCTTCGTTAGCGGCCGGGTTAATGGTAACACCTGCTCTATCAGTGGTGTCTTCTCTAGTTTGTTCAAATTCTTGTCTGCGCATCCCTGTTACGTTGAAGTTGAGACCTATTTCCGGTATCGAGAGTGAAGTAGATCTTCTCCTTTTCTCTTTTGTCTTCCTGGTCGCTGTTGCGAAGGGAACGGTATTTTTCTGCAGGTCTTCTAATCTCATCGTCACCGTCTCCTGTTGATCCTCTCCTGGATCGAACACCCTTGTTCCTTCCTTTCCTCCTGGCAGATCTCGGCTATCATCGCCCTCGTTACCCGCCGCCCCAAGAGCCGCCGTCACCGACGATGGAACCTCGTCGTTCCCTAGCTCCTTTAACTCTCCATCTTCGTCCAGATCATCCATGGGTTCATACACCGTCGAGAGCCCTTCGCGTTCCTCCTCAGGCGGTCTGGTGCCGCCGAAACAACCCCTACCCCCGCGGCCTCGACGGCCGCCGCCCTGTGAGCCTCCCCGCATAAACCCTAGCAGAGCCATCTCGCTCAAAACCCTCATATTCTATTCTCCTTAATCCTTAGTATTTATTTTATTACCTTCTCAAGGATTTATACAAAATACAATACTTTCCTTTACACCCCTTGAACAGCCTTCACTTGAAGTAGGTGCACCAACTTGAGGTAGCCTTCTTGAAGTAACTCCAAGCTCCCCCTTGAAGTAGCCTTCCTCTCTAGAAGTAACCTCCCGTTGCACCAGCCTTCTGAAGTAGCTCAAGGTCGCCTTCTTCACCAAGAAGATCTCCACCCTCTCCAATCTGCAGCCTCCAACCTAGGAGTAGCAAGGAGAGTACAAACGGTAATAGAGAACAAGAAAGGAAAAAGGAAATTACAACTTATCCTTTTGTAGCCCAAGGCTTGATTTGCCTAGATCAAGCGTATAGATCTCTTAACCAAGTGTGTGGACTTGTGATTGCATTGGGTAGGAGATACTAGCCTATAGGACACGAATTTTGAGCTAAGGAAGGAAATGGCCAATTGTCACAATGCTCAAATTGCTCACAAACAGATTGCTCAAAGTATGCTCAAGGATTTCTCAAGTGTAACAAGTAAGTTTGAGTGTCCTATGGCTTGTCCTATTTATAGGAATGGCCTAAGGATGCTTAAGGACGTTCTAGACAACTTCTAGGGGTTTCTAAGTGCTTAACTAGCCGTTAGGTACAAGTTTGTTGCTTTAGCAACGGCTAATTAATTTACTCTGCAGTTGCTGTCAGAGTTCATCTCGGTCGAGGAATGGTCGACCGAGATACCTACTCGGTCGAAGTTTTGTCGACCGACAGGCTCTCTGGATCAAGTGATTTGCAACGTCTATCTCCAACTGCCAACTACATTGTCAGTTGTGTCTAACGGCTACTTTGGATCTTTCTCGGTCGAGAAGATTGTCGACCGAGAGTGTCTCGGTCGAGGAGTTGGTCGACCGAGATTGATCATGTTTCAATGTTTCAATTTAGGCACTAATTATATATATGAGTGTGCAGATGTGATCCTATTTGAAGGGGATGACTTATCTAAATGTGGTGTTTAGCTAGGGAAGATCTAACGCTTGATTTACATGCAATCTAAGTACTTGTACATTATATATTTGTACAAGTTTTTACAAAGAGATTACATTGCATGAAAATATAAATATGTAAGCATATGGATTTCCCTAGTACTTTGTCATCCGCCTTATTCCTGCACACTCAAGTAGCTCGTTAGATCAATAAGAATGAAATGTTTGTCATAATCAAAACAAAAGGGATTTATAGATGTCCATTTAGCCAACAATCTCCCCCTTTTTGAAGATGACAAACATTTCCAAAATATAAATGAAGAAATTATAAAACAAATGAGTTTCATACCTGAAGAATGCCTTTTGTAGACATTCTTGTTTTGCAAGTGAGTGCTTGTGCTTTTTCATTATGAAACTTAGTTATTATAGTTTTGATCTTTATTTTATTTTTATATTCTTTTCTCCCCCTTTGTCATTTCAAAAAGATATCCATGTTGAATTTTTTTTTATATTACTTCTCCCCCTTAATTTTATACTATGCTCCCCTTTAGATAGATATCCCAAGGTATAAATGCTTTGCAATAGATGTCAATTTAGCCATATTTTAGGTATTTGCAAAGATTGCATCCTTTTTTATTTATTTGTATTTATTACTCCCCTTATTTTGTATGCTCTACAATAGTCTTATAATCCAAATTCAAATGATGCCAAAAAGATATTCATTATAAAGATAACCAATTTCATTACAAGCATAAAAAGATAGCCAAATCATGTAGAGATAACCCATTTATTACAATTATGCAAAGATTCCATTACAACTAATACAACTCCAAATCTCACTGGAAAGACTTAAGAATTACATCAACATCAAGGTCTTTCCCAAGAAAAGGCTCAGCTCCATAATACTGGACCAAAGTTTGCCACTCCAGAGCACCTGTCTTGGTTAAGGCATACGCTTCCAAGAAGGTAGGAACCCGATCAAATCGGAAATGAGCAACAATATCTTGTAGTTGCATTGATGAAAACTGGGTATGCGTGAGATCTGTAGATGGTGGAGGTGGAGGTTGATAGTAGTTGTAAGATGGATTATATGGATTGAGCATGCCCGGATTTAAAGAATAAGGATATTCATCTGGTTGGTTTGGAGAAAGGGTTTGCATTCTTTGGTTTAGATAAGTCATGGCATGATGGTTATAATCTAATTGTTTACTAAGATGATATTGTGACCCAGCAACATAGGTTAGAGTGTTTTGGATGGGATCATAGGGTAGGTTGGTAGGAGGAGGTGGAGGTGGTATATCTTGGGTAGATGTCTCTCCTTCTACCCTAGCCCTCTTATGACCGAAATCAATTCCCATTTTTTCTACAGTATTCTTACTTATTTTTTGTGGTCTACGCTCCCATGTATATCCCATATCCTCAATTTGTGTCTTAAGAAAATGTTGAGTAATTTGGCATACAAGATCAGCATATGGAGGATTTCCAGAAAACTCAAGCATGTTTTTAAGAATGATGCGGATAAAATTTGTGGGAATACATTGGATAATGGCATAGATTAGACACATACGAAAAATAGGAACTTCAGACTTATTTGCTCTAGGATGTATGTTTGTTGAAACAATAAGGTTTACAATCCTAGCTGCAGGTTTGAGATTGATAGCGTAGTATGTGCCCCTATCTTCGTGACAGGTTGTATTGGATTGAAAAATGGTTCTTTTGATGTCACTAAGACTAATGGTATGGTTATCTTGGGAAAATTGATTAAGTGGGTTTCCAGTGGTAAGATCAAGGGTGTCTTGATATTCATCTAGGTCAATATTTAGCATGTCAAGAATATCCTCTTCAGTAAATCGAAAGCTATGCCCATTGACCATAGTATAGAAGAAGATGGTTTCATTTTCAGAATGGGAGATGAGGTTAGCATAGAATTCATTCACTACCTTGGTGGAATAGGAAGGGAAATAAGGGTTGATGAATTCTTTCAATTTTTGCACCTCAAAAAGATCCTCCAAGTCGACGATGTTGAGGAAGTCCATAACTTCAACTGGTCGTCGTGGGAGAGGAGCTTTGGAGGAGAGCCGTAGATAGCGATCACCAGCATCTCCGTCGACGAAGGCAATGTCATTGATGATCGTCAATGGTGGAGTAGTTTCCCTTCCTTTCCTGTCGGCGACCTTCTTCTTCCCATGAGCAGATGATGAGGCCATTGTGTTGCTTGAAGGTGGATAAGAAGCAAGGAAGTCTTGGGGATGAGGATGCTAAAGATTTGCACAAGAATTCACTAGAGAGAACCTATGGAAGCAAGAATATGAAAGTGTGAAGAAGTGACCCGTTTTTGGTCCCTTTTATAGCAATCCAGTGACCGGGTTGGTCGACAATTTTTTGACCGAGCGTCCGCAACAGTCATATTCCAGACGTGCCACTCGACCGTCCAACGGTCGACTTGCAACGGTCGGCTGTCAACGGTAACGGTCGGATTGCAACATTCGTATCCCAACGGCTCATTCTCGGTCGAGCAATTGTTGACCGACACCGTCTCGGTCGAACAATTTGTCGACCGGAAGTGTGTCCGATGTTAGGTCTATCTAGATTCTGTCGATCGAGAGAGGTGGGCTGACCAAGAGGTTTTCGGTCGAAGAATTTGTCGACCGACAGACTTACTGGGAACGAATTTTTAAGCTGATTTTTAATGCAAATGATAGACTAAATTTGTAGAGCATATATATATTTTCTAAGGGAGTAATATTTTGTTTTATTATTGACAATATTGGGACAATTTTGTGATCATAAATTAATTGTGCTTTTAATCACAATAAAATGATATTCAAATAGTTATTGTGTCAAACGTATTTTAGGTCGAATTTGACTACGACCATAGCGCCCCTTGGTCAAATTTCATTTTAACCAAGAGGCAAATTTGCAGATTTTCAAATTTGCATAAAATTTGATTAAGTATCAAGTTGAAGCATAATACTTAATATGATTCTTAAATGAAGGCACCATTAATATTTCAAGTCTTCAAAGATAGAGATTTTATCTTATGTGTTGCAAGAAATAACATATAACCAATAAATCATTTTGCTTGCCTATATATATCATCACAGATCCATGCATACAATTATCATTATCTATGCGTATCAAATAGTGAAAGTATATCCATGATGTAATGATAGAACAAAATCAGCATATAATGATAATTCCATCACATGATTTGTATATGGATAGACCAGAAAATACTTTAGGAAAAATCATATGAAAATAGAAATTTTATTTTTATTGATCTAAGCATAATTTCAGTTTAAACTTAAATCATTTAGGGAATAAACTAATATTAATCTCATTTAAATTTGTAGGGATGATTTCCAGTCATCAATCACAAATAGATAGCAATTTCATCAATTTTAAAAGAAATTCAGCAATTTTGCAGTAGACTGGAGATCAGTGACATGCTCGGTCGAACAATTTCTCGACCGATGGGCTCTCGGTCGATAGTCTCTCGACCGACAAGATTCTTGGAACTATTAATTGTTTCTAAATAAAACATAATTATGCAAGTTAAATATTTAGATACTTAAATTTATTTGTAATCTCATTATGTTGAGTTGAGATAGACATGGAAATATGCAAATAAGGTCCTTGGTCATATCTCAACTTAATTCTATTTATTTAGTTTGGAGGTTTTGGAACCCAAACTAACTCGACATATTTTCTCTTGTAAGGGCATGAAAAAGAATAGTGACCAAGGCGCAAACAATAATGACAACATATTGAGTCAACCTCATATCTTTTTCTATGGTTGTGTTCTGTGTTGTCCTTGGGTGAAGATGTTCCTTTAGGTACATATATAGAGTGATGGGTTTGTGACTTTCTCCAACTAGGTTGTTGATAGGACTTCCCTTTAGGCTTGTAACCTAGTCCTCTTCTCCCAATTTGATGATAGGGATTATCTAGGATTTGATCAATAATGCCATTATTATTTAAACTACGAACTTGTTGTTGTAACTTGGCAATCTCATCCATTCTCTTCTTGATATCTAGTTTTGCTTGGTCTAGATTAGATGACAAGGAATTTCTTTCTTTGACGATAGAATCATAATCTAGATGGTTGCATAAGATGGGTTGTTTTTGAAGATCATTCACTTGAGTTTGCAAATTAATCTTCTCTAAAGAAAGTAGATTGCAATTTGCCTCTATAGATTTTATCTCAATATCATGATCTTCAATGATCTTTTTAAGATCTTCGTTTTCAGATGTAATAGCAAGAAGCTTAGCATGTAATTCATCATTTGCTTTATTAGATTTCTTTAGTTTCTTCTTGCACTCAACATATTTATTATGTGTCTCTTCAAGACTAGCAACTAGTTCTTCTTTAGATAAATCAAAAAGACTTACCTCTTCTTCTTCTTCACTAGTTGTAGCAATAAGACAATCCTTGTGTTCATCTTCCCTTTTTGATCTCCATGGGCAGCTAGTTGTTGTGTGGCTTGTTCCTAAGCACCAATTGCAATATGTTGTAGATTTGTCCAAGCTGCACCTTTTGTTGCGATTGTAATCACCATTACCCTCCATTCTTCAAGACCTGGTTAGGGTTCCTTGAAGCCTGCTCTGATACCAATTGAAAAAAACACTAGAGGGGGGGTGAATAGAGTTTTAAAATAATTTTAACAATTTATTGAACTCAAACAACCACAATTGAAAATTGGAAGAAGGAGACAGGTGTTTAGAGTGGTTCCAACTTTAGAAAATACTAAAGTTGTCAGTCCACTACCCGGTTGCTTACCCAACCGGGATTTTGAAAGTATTTATTTTATTACCTTCTCAAGGATTTATACAAAATACAATACTTTCCTTTACACACCTTGAACAGCCTTCACTTGAAGTAGGTGCACCAACTTGAGGTAGCCTTCTTAAAGTAACTCCAAGCTCCCCCTTGAAGTAGCCTTCCTCTCTAGAAGTAACCTCCCGTTGCACCAGCCTTCTGAAGTAGCTCAAGGTCACCTTCTTCACCAAGAAGATCTCCACCCTCTCCAATCTGCAGCCTCCAACCTAGGAGTAGCAAGGAGAGTACAAACGGTAATAGAGAACAAGAAAAGAAAAAGGAAATTACAACTTATCCTTTTGTAGCCCAAGGCTTGATTTGCCTAGATCAAGCGTATAGATCTCCTAACCAAGTGTGTGGACTTGTGATTGCAGTGGGTAGGAGATACTAGCCTATAGGACACGAATTTTGAGCTAAGGAAGGAAATGGCCAATTGTCACAATGCTCAAATTGCTCACAAACAGATTGCTCAAAGTATGCTCAAGGATTTCTCAAGTGTAACAAGTAAGTTTGAGTGTCCTATGGCTTGTCCTATTTATAGGAATGGCCTAAGGATGCTTAAGGACGTTCTAGACAACTTCTAGGGGTTTCTAAGTGCTTAACTAGCCGTTAGGTACAAGTTTGTTGCTTTAGCAACGGCTAATTAATTTACTCTGCAGTTGCTGTCAGAGTTCATCTCGGTCGAGGAATGGTCGACCGAGATACCTACTCGGTCGAAGTTTTGTCGACTGACAGGCTCTCTGGTTCAAGTGATTTGCAACGTCTATCTCCAACTGCCAACTACCTTGTCAGTTGTGTCTAACGGCTACTTTGGATCTTTCTCGGTCGAGAAGATTGTCGACCGAGAGTGTCTCGGTCGAGGAGTTGTTCGATCGAGATTGATCCTGTTTCAATGTTTCAATTTAGGCACTAATTATATATATGAGTGTGAAGATGTGATCCTATTTGAAGGGGATGACTTATCTAAATGTGGTGTTTAGCTAGGGAAGATCTAACGCTTGATTTACATGCAATCTAAGTACTTGTACATTATATATTTGTACAAGTTTTTACAAAGCGATTACATTGCATGAAAATATAAATATGTAAGCATATGGATTTCCCTAGTACTTTGTCATCTGCCTTGTTCCTGCACACTCAAGTAGCTCGTTGTATCAATGTTTTAACCATTACATGATCATATCATTAAACTAGTGAGTATCAATGATAACCATAGGACTTTATGAATATAACAAATAACATGAAATAATATAAATAAAGACATCATTGTTATCTTGATTTAATTCATTAACTTGGAATTTAAAGCATAATCCTAAATCATACATAAAATGCAACCCATCCAAGGTATATATACATATTGGCATGACCCTCTTACCTAGAGCAAGGTAGATCCAAACTTAGTTTCTTTGATCTCATTCAGGTTAATCCTAAGTTCCCAAAATTACATGATTTATATTAATTATAACTTTAAACAACATCCTAAACCCAGATTTGGGTCTCTTGAAAAATCATGGCAAGAGAAGATGTATTTAGGGTTTGGAAACATTGAAATCAGATTCTACTTGGAAAATCCTTTCTCAAAAATATTTTCCCATAAGTTTCTAAAAAAAATCATTGATTTACTATGAATTTTTGAATAATCGACCAACTAGAAAGCAAAAATTCCACATGGGCAGTAAATTGAAATTCGTGGACACTAGACCCCACTCTGAGGTGGACTTATCAGGAACAATCAAGTGGTTGGGTCCCTCTCAACCATAGCATGTGGTCACAGTGGGATATTGGTGCCTAAAAATCTAGAAGTACATGTGGAAAATAATCATTTGATTTAATCATTGTGGGAATATGGGACATATCATGTCCTGGTTTCTTCCATGTCAAACCATGGTGCGAGGTGCAAACTTGGAGATGAAATTCTTTTTTAAAGTTCATAGAAGAGGCAAGATCTCACAAAGATAACTTGTGCAATGTCTCCCCCATACTGTCTCAAAGAAAACAAGTCCTTACTCAGGCTGTTTGACGATCAGAGACACAAAACCTTCTCTTTCCACGGCAGGGTGTGGAGGGTGGAAACCCCTCAAGGTTGCAACCTAATGAATATAAAAAAATGCAGATGAATTCATGACTGTAAATTGAAGCTAGTCGTAGACAAATGAGGGAGAAGGAAACCACAACTAGAGATTGGCTACATGGATTGAGTGATAGGTGAAAAAAAGGTAAATTGGCCTAATACCTTCTCGAGGAAATTGAAGGACACATGGGCTTCTTGGAGGGTCAAAGAAGCTTTTCTTAGTCTTATCTTGAAGTGTGAGGCCTAGAGCCACCTCTTCAAATAGCCACTAGGCACAAAAGGCGGGTGCTCAATGTGGGATATAGTTGAGCGGGAGTTTTGTGTACCTAGGGTCCTAGGAGTGTTCATAGACCCCCCAAGAAGGTTTTAGAGTCATCATATATATAGTTGGTGGTCTAGAATTGTGAGGAGATCTGGCAAAGGTCAGAATAGGGGATGACATAGAGGAGTAACAAGGTATGCAGTCTTTGGTCCACAAAACCCCAGAGAGTTTGGGTTGGATCAACTTGAGAAGATAAGGCAAAGGTGAAGATGGAATGTATTGGGAATGGGATGTAGACGATAGATAGATGTTGGCTGAAGGATTATGTGACTCGGAGGAATCCAATGGAAAATAGGAAGCGGGTGAGGGAAAAAGATTCCCAGGTTGTGGAGGAAGTCGTGAGTCAGAGTCCGACCCGAATAGGCCATCCAAATATCGACGTGACTGATGAAAAAAAATGTTTGACACCATATAAATTGGAAACCTTGCAAAAATCGATTCAATTGAATGCACATTTGAGGTTAAATTGTATTGAAACTCTCAAAAATTGTTTTTGGGTTCAAACAAAGTTCATTTTGCCTCAAATTTGAACCTTAGGTATATTTTAGAGTCTACATTACTTCTACACATTTAATTTTAAAATTTCATGACCCCAAATTGTGTATTTTACTATAATGTATCTAGTACCATTTATGCACATTAAATGGAGTATGATTGATCTCTAATTTATTTCTCTTGTCCTTCTTAGCCACTTAGGGTTCATTTTAGTTGTATTGGGTCAATTGTACAAAACTAGACTAATTAGGTCTCATAATATATTAATGATGGTGAGGCTACACTTAGGAGAGAAAAAGTGTGTTATACTTATATGTTAAATGACATTGGATTAACTATCATCATAAAAAGAGTAAATGTTGTTTAATTTATTGTACTTTTCTTTAAACATTATATTTGTCTCTACACATCACATTAGGTTCTACCTTATTCATCAACTTTTAAGTTTGAAAAGTAGGGTTTCCAATTAAGGATTTATTCACAAATTTACATTTTGAGGATGTCACACTTCTTCTCCCCCTTTTTTCTTTGGCTATGTGAATCTAACCCACCTTAATGGTTATTTGGCAGAAATTATGTTACTTTGATACCATTTAACTTGGGAATATTCATGTGACATGTTATATACTGCTTATTCGTGCCATGTTATGATTGTTCTCTACGTTTTCCATTTATTTGGTTGTTTAATCTACGGTACCACCAACAATATTGAGGAAATATTGATTTTGGGCTTTTTGAGGGAAAACTCCCAAGTTCAAGAGAAACCTTGGTAGTTGTTCTTTACTCCAAAACATATTTCTATTCACTAGCATTTGGTTTGGTATCTCTAAGTAAGCGTGGATCTGTCACGGAATCTGATCCCACCTCCCCAAAACCTCATGGTGTCTATGAGGGCAAAGTTTGATTCTGCCATGCCAAAGTAACATCAAGGACTAGAATGTGGAAGTGTGAAATTTTTAGCAGACATGAACAATTAACTAGATGCATACACCAAAAATTCTTAGCACTCAACAAGTATTATTTCTAGCAACATTATTTATTACATAATTGCAATTACATGTTTAAGTGTAAATTATACAAGTATGGTCATGTACATTAAACTAGGATCTTACAAAGGTACAACCTGAACACCAGCTCACAATCACCAACTCTAAGAAATCTTTGAACCTACATATGAGAAACAAGTGTATTAGCATACAAGGTTCTGGTACACTGAAATTAAGATACATATATTTAAGGCTTTCATCATCTCAAATTTTAGATGAGTGAAGGAACAAGAGAAACAAAAGTTAGTTGTAGAAAAATGAGATCACATGTTTTAGTCATTTTACTCCATTTTACTAAGTGAATCATAATATAAGGTATCCGACCAACTTCCCAGAAGGGGTCTGTGAGGGACCTCAAGGCTATAAGCCAAGAGCTACCGTGTTTCTACATGGGGTCCTCAAATAACTAAAGTTATTGAAAAAAAATCTTATCTCAAAGTGTGTATAATGAAGATCTATATGGTTTAGGCATGGGCCTTCCCTCCTATAAGAATACATAGTTGGCATTTGGATGTTTTGTACTCTTTCGACCCATTACACCGAGTGTCATAATTTCTTGTTTTAAACCCAAGGCAGAGTTTATGAACTTCGAGATGAGTTTGAGAAGTTAGTTGTAGCTCTGCATTGCTTGTATAAACATGTCATAAACTTGGGATTGTACTCCTTACTATTTCTTCCCCATTAAAACATGTCATATCTCTATATGATTAGAATCACTCCAGTCAAATACGTACACAGACAAAGGAACAATCTGAATGGAACTAAACAAGGCATGCTTTGCTTAAAATCCATGTTTGTATACATTTTCTTTATAATCGAATTGCAGCTTAGTAAACGCCGTGGTGTCTTTGTACGTCTTCGATAGTTCCCCAGCATAGTAAATAACCACTGAGGTTGCCATTAGTGAGGAGACAGCCACGGTGGATGAAATATCAGAACAAGAGATGTGAATCCTGCTACACTAGCAATGAATGGTTATCTAGTCTTATAACTCAACTTACAAATAACAGCTAGTAAACTAATAAATGGGTAAAAGTATATGGTAATTGCAATTTGTCTTGTTCATCATATCTACATGCACACTATAAGCAGATGACGATTTCTGATCTTCTAACTCAACTCCATGTCCATGGATGCATTTAAGTCGCTGGATTGTTGGAACATATGGAAATACCCAGACCATGGGTTTGGAGATTTGTTTCAATGAGGCAGCATAATGGTTGCTAGTGTTTAAAGAGGAACTGAGATCCAAGAAGTGCGTGCTATTGTCTGGTGTTGTTAGAATGATCCCACTATCCCCCAATGCACGAACTGTCCAGAAGACGAGACCATCAATCTCGACAATGGCATCGTGTTTCTTGATCCGATCCCTATCACGGCCGATCGACGCCGATGTGAATTGCCACACTCTTCTGATACGCATGAGTCTCTGTGGTATAGCGACAGAAGCCCGTCCTCAAGGTTACACAAGATGGAGCCCGTAGTCCAGTTTGATATGGTCGACAGTTCCTCCGGAAGTGGAATGGTTCCAAAGGCATCAGCTCGGATGTCAAAGAAAACTATGCCCTTGAGATTGATGGAAAGACTGGGCGTAGAAGCCAGCATACATATCGTGTCTCCGCGGCAACGACCCTGAATTGTAACGTGATCGGTTCAGTACCGAAGCGTACATCATGCCCGTTGTCCTGTCCCACAAAAGTAGACGCTAGTCTGATCGGTTTAAATATACTGCACGGACGTCCGGGTGATGTATAGGGAAATTGGAAACGAGTACTGAGTCTAAGTGGGTTGATCGGGTGGGAGAGGCAGGTTTAACCCATATATAGATCCCATCCATATATGGAACTAGGCGCAAATCCGTGCTATGCACTGGAGTTGTTTTATCATTGATAACAGTACTGAAAACAATAGTAATAGTTGTTGTTAATTTTCACATATCAAAATTTATTTTTAAAAATTCTAGAGGACCGATCTTTACAAATATGATGAAGCGAATGTTAATATTATACTCAATCATGAGCAAAAAACTTGACAAATATTATTTCATTGTCTTTAGATTTGTCTAGATGGTATAGAATTACTCATGCCTCAAGTATATTGCGTATCTAATGAATTGGAGACCCAACTCTATAATCTTTGACAAATATCAATAACTGTCTAAATTTTATATACTCACCTGCATATACGGCATCCTCTTTTGGGTGTGGTCTCAATTTTTACGCCACATACCACTTTTACCAACATTGTTCAATTTTTAAGTCAATAAATATGGCCTGAAGGGCCTCTTGAATGCACTTTAGTTCATGAGATTATTGTTTCTAGTCGTAGAGTGTGCGAGTTAGCTTTTGTTGTAAGGTTGGTTTGTCAATAACTACATTCAGAATTATTTTCTCTATCCTCATCAAAGTGCAACCGGAACGTTTTTTAGCATCAAATGGATATCAAGAAGCCTCTTTTCTAACATTTTTTGTGTAAATGATGATGAACTGAGACTGAATCGCACAACTGATTTCAAGATCCCAATCAATGATGTGAATGCTACAAAAGACGTGTGACAACTCCCAGTCCTCATTCCAATCAAGGTGTGAGCACTTTGTGGGCTACAACAACACAGCTGGACATCATCACGTTCTAACTTTTGGTTGACATATGAGTACTTTCTAGCAATTGTAACCAAATAGCATTTGAAGTGGAAATAATTCAATATTAGCACTGAAGTAAAACAAACTTGGTTTGTCAGATTAATGATGATTGTTAAGAGGTTATAAAAAAAATCACAACGCTGAGACTTCGGTAACGTGGATATACTGCCTTAACCTTGGTTCAGTATTACATATTAGGAGTCCAACGCTAAAGTAAAAATGCTTACTAAGTCATATGAAAAAGGTACTTACTAAGTCATTTTATATAATAGGAGTCCAATGCTCAAGTAAAAGTACTTACTAAGTCATATGAAAAAGGTAGCAATTGTCTAAAATTTACAAAGCATACAACCCCTACTTGGGAGATTTTTTCTGTGAGCACCCACTGAGATTTAAACAATTGTAATATGGCATTGCTGACAGAGGTATTCAGACGCACCTAAAAGTATCGCATACATAGAAAATGCTATCTGACAATGCTTAGTTCGAGCAAATCTGACATGGCCAGGGACTCATAAAATCGTGAGGGACTCTGATCGCCTTTCCTCTACAGAACTTTGATTTGCTTGATTTTATTACTGCCTATAAGAGATTGTCAAGCCAAATATATAAGTTTTCAGCACCTTGAAATTCAGGAAAATAATTGAAACCATAGGTAACATCCAACAAAGCTCGAAGCCTAACTGATAATTTACATCTTGAATATAATCTAGCGGCTTAAAGAAAGAGCCCATGAATATACAAATGATGTGACTCTAAACCAACAAACACTTATCAGTAATAAGTTATCGAGGCAGGAATTTGGCTGAGATGATATTTTAAAAAGTTGAAAACATCAGTACAAAAGTGGAAATATTCATTAAATGCATTAGCTTATAATAATAACCATTTGATTAAGAGTAATGCATGCCAAACTAATATATAGTCCTAATAAGACATTGAAGGAAATGTGTTGTATTAGGATATTCGGAAACATGTTACAGGTCTCAATAAGAGGCCCTCATCGTGAACAAACCATGTACTCCTTCCAAGGTGCACGTTTCAGAGAACAATAATTTGCAATAACAGACCCTTTGGAGAAACTGCAACCATATAAAAAAGGAAACATACCAGTTTTCTGCAATCAGCGAAATTCATATCGCACAAAAATACTACACTCAGATAAGCTTCTTTGTGAATTGATAAAAGAATATCATGAGGCAAGCAAAGCGAGCCCAGTTTCCTAGCTAAAGTGCAGCCAGGCCACTCCAGCAACCACTGCCACAGACGACCTGAGAGTGATAACATGATACAATAGTGCATTTGAGCGACATATGTACCTATAAAGTGATTATTGGATGTGCCTACTTTATTACTTAAAAAGATGCCCAATTTTTAACTGATCTAATTCAGGGGTCAAACAGAGAATGCTTCTTTCGTTGGTTGCTCGCCGCACTGGTTGAGTTTAGAAAAAGGGAAAACTACTTACGTATCTTGGACAGCGTTAGATTCGGAAAAGGTTAAGAATGGTGGATCGGAGGTTTACCTGATGACCATGCTGCTCTAATAACTTTATCTAACCGCTGATTGCCTTCAGTTGTAGAGCATTCCATTCATCAATGTCCTAGAAGTTAATGTCAGTTCTAGAATCGAGCAGCTCTCCAAACTCCTCCACATCTCCTTGGTTGGAAACGCACATGAGGTTGATGATGTCAGGTATGTTGAACACCGCATCACGCTTCAGCATCAACGATAGCTTCTTGCCCAGGACAAAATACATTGTCAATTTCCCATCCATATAAGAAGTAAGGATGAGAGAATGATGTAGGAAAGGAAGAAATGGAAGTGTGGAAAAGTGAAAGGAGCCATCCTTCGTCCAATTTCTTGCCCATACGAAGCCCTAGCAGTCAGCGTATAGAAAGGTGTGGTGGAAGTCTCTAGAGTGTCGACCCTTTTTACAACAACATATGAGGGTAAAATTGCAAAGGACTCCTGAAATGGCTTTTATGTATACAACTAAGCACCAGTACGTAATTTGAAAAAAATGCTGACAAAAAATTGCATCCAAAACCTTGAACGGGCTTTCTTATATAGTATAGATGCATGTGAGATTGTGAGCAAATATACGAGGAGACGCCTCAAGATGTTGGTCAATCATCACAAACCTAGGGTGGTGGCAATTCTTGAACCATTCCAGCAAGCGTCTAGAGCCAACAACACCCTCAGAGGCAGCACCGGAGCATAATGGGTGAGAACCAAAGGGCAAGGAAAGGCGCAAATATGGTTGTTCACTCATGAGGACCGGAACCCTATTTTCATTTCTATGGGACCGCAACACCTTATAATCTCACCGTCAGACTATGAGGATGGTTCCCTCATCTTCCTCACTATCGTGTATGCCAGCCGCACGATTACATGAAGACGGGCCCTGTGGGATGAACTGTGCGATGTATCAAGTCTCGTTGATAGAAATAGATGGATCAACAAGCAAAAAGAAAACCCAACTATTTGGAGTAGACTAGACAAGGCATTCACAAATCAGGCCTAGAAGGAGAAAGGTGTGCTTTGCAAAGTGATTCATCTAGCCCGCACTGAAGACTCAAATCACTGCCCCATCCTTGTATCTACCAGCAAAATCAAAGAAGATAAACATCAAGGTGGATTTCTTTTCCATTCCATGTGGACCAAGCACCCTGATCTCCAGAATGCAATTAAGGAAAACTGGAAGATGGAGGGGTATGGAAACTCGGGCTACAATTTATTCACCAAGCTTAGAAACCTCAGGAGAGCACTCAAATTCTAGAACTGGAGGGTGTTTGGTGACATATTCAACCAAGTCAAGATCCTAGAAGATCAGGTAGCTACTCTGCAACGATCCTATGACCAAGACCCATCTGATGACAAAAGAGCAGCCCTTTCCATGGTAGAAGATGATCTCAAACGGGCCCTAGATAAAGAAGAGGCATTCTGGAGAAAGAAATTGAGTGTGCGATGGATTCAAATGGGGGACCACAACAATAGATTCTTTTACAAGACAGTTGATGCTAGAGTAGCAAGGGAGCATAAAACATGCTTACAGATGGAAGATGGAACATGGCGTGACTCACATGCAATCATTTCTGATGATGTTTCTTTCTTCTCTAACATGTTTTCCCTATTTGTTGTCCCCACTGACATAGATTCATTATGTATTCTTTTGGAGGAGATCCCCTACTCCATATCTATAGAGGATAATCAAGAACTCATGAGATCACCCCCTGAGGAAGAGATTCACCAGGCCATACTTGAGTTGGATCCTGACAGCGCGCCCGGGCCTGACGGCTTCACATGTTTGTTCTACCAGGTAGCATGGTCGATCATCAAGGAAGACATGATGGCCCTTGCATATTTCTTCATCAAAGGAGGTGAGCTACATAGGAGCCTCTAATGCTGCAGATTGGTCCTCATCCCCAAGGTGGAGAAGTCGACGAGCGTCTCACAACACTACATACCTATATGTGTAGAGAACTTCTCCCTAAGAATACTGTCCAAGCTCCAGTTAATCGTCTTTCTCCTCACCTACTCAGGATGGTCTCTCATGAGCAAAACATCTTCATTAGTGGACGTAACATATCCATCAACATCAAATTAGAGAGAGAATTGATACATAACCTCAATTGTGGGGGACAAGCTGGAAATATAGTCGTGAAAGTAGACATGGCCAAAGCATATGACATGGTTGTATGGGAGATCCTAATAAAAGTACTTGCGGCCTTTGGTCTAACACACACAACCATTGATCTTTTGCTAAGTCCTTTCAACAACTTATGGGTCACAATCATGTTTCATGAATTATAAGGGGGTTCTTCCATTGTCAGCATGGCTTCAAACAAGGCAACCCCTTGTCCCCATATGTGTTCATCCTATTCGAAGAGCTGCTCAGTATATACATGAAATGTGAAGTAGACACGGGGAGGATCAAAAGGTATCAAATGAGAGGGGGTTTCCAGGCACCTAGCCACCTGATGTATGATGACAATGTTTTTTTTCTTCAATATGGATAGAACCTCCATACTGAACTTTACAGAGGTCATAGAAAGATATGAAGTAGCCATCGGGAAGATGATAAACATAAACAAATCCAGTTTCATTCTACAAGCATCAAGGATGGACAAATCTATAGAAGTGGAACATACCCTTAACATGCATATGCAAACTAGCCACATGATGTATCTTGGGGTCCCTCTAGCACACTGCAGAAACATAGATGGGCTCTATACCCATCTAGTAGACAAAGTGGAGAAAAGGATCAGAGGATGGGCCAACAAGCTTCTATCCTTTGCTGGACGTATCACGCTCTTCAAGCATGTCCTAAACTCTATGTCGATCAACACCATGATGTTTGTGGTCGTCCCAAAAAAGGTAATAAAGAGCATACAATGACACATTGTTGATTTCTTATAGGGCACCTATGATGAACAACCCAAGTGACATTGGGTTCGATGGGAGAAGTTATCTCAACCTATCAACAAGGGTGGATTGGGGATTGAGAGATTGGTGCTAATCCAATATGCTTCTCTAATTAAAAGTGCTTGGACATTGATGAAGGGAGACAACATATGGGCGAGCTTCTGCATGAATAAATACTCTCACAATGATGGGTGGTCTGATTCAGCCCACTGGCTCAGCCTTAAGAGGAGTTCCTATGCATCGCTATATTGGAAACTCATATGAGATAAACTCCCTTTTGTCCTGAATAACTCTATATGGCTGCTCAGTAGCGGGGAACTCCTATTTTGGCAGGAACATTGGTGTGAAAGAACCATGATAGATTTCATCAAAGAGGGACACATACCCAATCTAAAGCTTCAAGTCAAAGAGGTGTTTGACCCCCATGGATGGGATTGGGAGAGATTACACATATATGTTATAGATGAAGGCATCCAACACATGAGGACTGTAGGTCTGATTAATACAAAGATTGATGATTCTCTTATATAGGGAGCTACAGATGTAGGCATGTTTAATATGAGGAGTGCAAAGAAGCTTATTAGGGAGCAACAGAATGAAACACTACACTAAAAATGGATTTGGAGCACTGACATACCAGCGAGAGTGGGTGCATTTGTTTAGCGGATGCTCAATAAAGCAATTCCAGTTGACAGTCGTATAAAGCATTGTAGGGTCGAGATGGCTTCACGTTGTGATTTCTACCACAACTCTTAAGAACAAACATAATCTCACCTCTTTGTACAAGGGGAGGAAGCTCAGATACTATGGGATAAGGCCCTCTGAACCCTTAGTATCAATAGATAGAGTTTTGATTTCAGTAGCATTACTGACTTGATGAGATGTTACTGGAATTTAGCATGACATTAATCCTATATCGGATGGACTAGAGGTGTAGTGCCAATCAAGGTTTGCTGGAAGCTATGGAAAAGTAGATGTGCCAAGAGATTTGAAGACATTCCTATTAATACTCATAAGATAAGGCTAGATACAACCAGAATCATCAATGAGGCTGCAAAGCAAAAGCGGTTTGTGAGGAGAACAGATGACAATTTGATGCTAGAGTTGACATCCACCGGGCTCATGGGGGGCCTATAGAAGATTGAGAGTAATCAAGCAAATCAAATGGCAACCGCCTGAATCTGATCATATGAATGCAAGCATGTATGTATATAAGAATAGGAGGCATCCGCAAGCATGCTTTGTGGGTGTGGTGGTGAGGAAACACCTTGGTGTGGTTCAACGACTGATGGCCAGTCCGACACAAGCAAACAACAAGACCATGAGCTACATGGCAGGCCTTGAGGCACTAATGAACTTAATCAAGGTCATGGGACTTCACATGAACGGGATCGAATATGATGTAAGAGGTATGGTACAAATCCTCAATGAAGAAAAGGAGCCGCCTTGGAGAATAAGGAGACAATCATTACGATTAAAAGGTGAATTAATTGCCAGGAACATTGGCATCACCTTCATCCCTTCTGCTGGTAACCGCACTAAAAAGGAAATTGCTCGATGGGGTTCTAATCTCAGAGAATTCTTCTCAAGTAATAGCATTCTTGGACTACCCAACAAGACCCTTGGGTACTGCAGGCTAGACAGAAGAGGAGTTCCATATATCTATAGTTATTTTGATGAGTAGATACACAGAGTTTGGCTCTAAGCAATTTTGTACATATACGCTTAGCAGCAAGAGAAGGGGCATAATTATATCCTAACTAATGTAACTTTTTGGCTTGGCCCATAAAGAGGATACAGCATGAATATAAAAACTCCTCTTAAAAAAATTACGAGTCTAAGTAAAATCTAACAGCCCTAGTACGAGTCATTTTTTAAGAAGTATTCAATGTATTAAAAAGCATAAGGGGACTAATATACAATTGTGTAGTCAGACACTAAACAAAATACATGATAATAGTCAATTATATTAATCTTCAAGAAGTACCAAAAACCCAATGTACAAGAAGTTTCTTAAGAAATGGGAGGCACCCATAAGAAACCTCTCTAAGAGTGTGAACGAAGGGAAGAAAAAGTAGTTAAATGTATGCATCCAAAGACATGATAGTAGAAACTTGATCATCTTTAGTTTTTCTAAGTAGCCTCCTGAATATATTCTTGTGACACCTCGTCACGCTAAATGAGATTACTCAAAACACAAAACACGATCAACTACTAATTAATCACATAGTCAAAAATGTGGAATAATTAAAACCAATTTCTACGATGTAAATAAACTCTAGAACATTTACAAAAGGTCCATCATTCCATTCTCATTACTGTAACAAGTATTTACATATGGGTCCAAAGATCTCAGTTACATCCTGCATATAAAAGATATTTTACATGTACATGCCATATATTTACAAACATTGGCATACTACCAAAATCTCGTGTTGATACGAGTACATCATCTAGAAAACACATTCCATACCAGGACCTAAGAGTACAGTTGATAACACCAAATTTTGTGACGTTTTTGCCCTTTATTCTGTTATCAAAACTACCCTTTTCTGCTATTTTCCTCTATTTTATTAGCATTTTCGCGATAATTGGCCAAGCAACGCTCTTATTCCAATTTTTCCTATCTTCTACAGAGTTTTCCTCGTTTTTGTGCAATAAGGCCGATTCCGTCCCACAATAAGTCTAAGCCCGTCTCGACCTTCCTGACGCCCGATACAACCCAGCCCGACAGGGGCTGGGCGACACGAGAATGATCGGCGGAGAAGGGTGCTGCGCAAGAAGGACGTGTCGGCCGACATACCGTCTACCCGACAGGGAGCTAAAGCCGCATCGACGACCAAACTCGTCGGGCGACACAGCCACCCACTGGCAGGCGTGCCGCCAGCCACGTGACCGATAGCCAGCGCCTCGCGCCGAGACATACCTATATCGGCCGTCCACATCCATCGATCGGCGTATAAGGGAGCTACGTGGCGTTTCCAGCACCATAACTCCTTCAACCGCCGCCTATAAATAGCAGCTACAGGAAGCCAAAAAGACAGGTCGGATAGGTCGGACAAGTCGAGAGAGTCGGAAGAGAATTCAGACAAGACAGTTTGGAAGTTCGAGAGCCACCTCCGAAGGAAGCTGTGAGAGCAAGAGTATCGCACCCCAGTGCTTGTGTCGGGCGACACTAGGTGAGCTTTCCCTCATCCCGAGAGGGAAGGGATGGTTCGCTTAGTGTTGTCCCGGGCGATACTGCGGGCCGATATCGGCCAGCGAAGATGAGCGACACGCGTGCCCGACAGTAGACTCGTAGCTCTTTGCCCGACACGATATCGAACCCGATACGCTCCGCCCGTCATGCGTGCCACCCGAGAGGGTGCGCCGCCCGACATGAGCGTATCGGCCAGGGTCCTTGAGCGATACAGTCAGTCGTCAGTCGGCGCTGCCCGAGAGGGGGTGCCGCCCGACACTGCCGTATCGGGCTCGGCTCCTGACCGGTATCGGGCAGGAGAGCTACAGTAGTCTGTCGTTCTTCTACATCAAGAAGGCGACATCTATCTTTAATTCTGTTATTTAAATTCTTAGCTTATGCATTGTATTAAGACCCTTATTGCTTATGGAAATAGAAATGCTTAATTGTTATTTGTTTAATGCTTGGTGCCTTATGATTGGGTAACTGCTGTGTTGGATATCTGATCTCTAGCTTGCATGTTTTGGATCGCATTTCGCTTAGCTACCGAATCGTCTTTCCCGTCGCAACTACTTCGAGAGTTGGGTTGTGGCTCTAGTGTTTGGTCCGGTTCTGGAGTACGAGAGTGCCCAGAACGGAGTTGTTTTAGTATCATTCCACTCTAACTTGAGCCCAGCAACCTCGAGAGGGGTGTTGAAGCTTGGTTAGAGGCACCCACTCTGAGAGGAGGGGTGCAGGGTGTTACTGCTACCGCTTGTCTTACTGAAGTCTTATCCCTTGCATTACGCCTTAAACTGCAGTTTATCTTTCTATTTTCTATTGCATGAAAATTCCTAAAAACTGCTAAATGACAAAATCTTAATCTTTTTTGTAACTCCAGTTGGAGATAGTTTTCTTTGATTTAATCGTGACAGCTAGTTGTTCCCCTTCGGGGAACTTTAATATCTCTTCATACCCACCGGAGTGTAGAGTGTCGATTCAGAGTCGTCAACACGACCCACCTTGTCCCTGTGTTCGACCCCGTATGACTACTTCGACCCCGTAAACAAAGTTGTGGGGGCCTAGAAGGATTCGGGTTATAAATGTGAAGGCTCGACTACCTCAAATGCGCCTCCAATTTTAGGACGCGCGATTTAGGCCGGTCAACTTTCTGGCGCCGTCGCCGGGGACAAGGCAAATGGCACTGTTGACGAATCTGAAGCCACTAACTACACTCTCGTGCCTCAAGCTTAGAAATAGGCTTGACAACACCTTTTTTTCTTTTTCTTTTTCTTTTTCTTTTTCTTTTTCTTTAAGCATTATTCTTTGTCGGAACCAAATAACTCTGTGTTCTAACTTGATTTCTCGTGATATTTCAGGTACCCTGCAAAGCTGTAACCTGCTCCACCGAGCCTTGATACCATGCCTCGTTGTGAGCAACCCCTTTCTGAGGATGAATGTCAGAGCCAAAGTGAGAGGGCGACCCGGCCTAATTGGGTTGGTCAGCTTTCCACCTACATAAAAAGACAGGACACCATTATCAACCAGTTGGTACAGGGGACGTTTACCAACCTTGGATCTCTGAATTCCATGAAACACCAGATGGGGAGTCTGCAGATGCGCCAATGGGAGGTCGATCAACGGTTGTCTCAGATGGTTGATCTGATGAAGAACCCTGCAGGAAAAACACTCCCTCACCCTAAAACTGTAGTAATGGCAGTGCTTAGATCAGGAAAGACGGTAGAGCGCGCTGATGAAGCCCCACCGAAACCTGAGCAAGGGCCCAAGGATGCTATTCCAGCAGGAGGCGGAGGTAGGCCTGCAGGAGCCCAAGAGCCTGCGCCGAGACCGTCCGATGAGCCATCTGGTGGGAGGAATCCTTATGCTCCCAGGATACCGTTCCCGTACAAGCTGATCAAGGCAAATCTGAAAAAGCGGCACGAAAGGTTCATGGACTCGATCAGGAAGTTGCATCTTGAAGTCCCCTTCCTTGACGCTTTGGAGGAGATGCCCACATACGCCAAGTTTCTCAAAGATATAATAATGAAGAAAAGAAGGGGAGGAAGGATAGAGACAGTGTACCTAGCCTCTACTTCCTCTGCCTTCGTAAAGCCCAGCTTGCCAACTAAGAGAAGGGATCCCAGAGCTTTCACAATCCCATTCGCCACCGGGGACAATGTCGAGCGGAAGGGTCTAGCGGACTTGGGAGCAAGCATCAGCCTCACACCCTTAAGTTTCGCGCAAAGGATGGGTTTGACCGACATGGTTCGAACCAATATGCGGATTGAACTGGAGGATCACTCCTTCAAAAGACATGTTGGCATTGTTGAAGATGTGCCGATTAGGGTCGGTGATTTCTTTATTCCCTGCGACATCGTCGTCATCGACACAGGTGAAGATCCCAGATGTCCGATCATCTTCGGACGCCCTTTCTTGGCAACAGGGAGGGCGCTGATTGATGTCTCTGAAGGGATAATCACCTTGAGGGTTGGAAACAACCACATGGACTTCAAGATGAAGGAGATCATGAGAGGTCCATCCCTGTCAGAATCGGCCTGTTTTGCGGATAGTTATAATAAATTTTGCGAGGAAATAGAGGAGGATATCCGGACAGTGGACCCCCTCGCAAGGGCAATAAGCTGTCACGATCCCGACCTCGAAGATCCTGAGGTCGTGAGGCATCTCGACCTTTTCAACATTTCTGACAAAGACTTGCAAGAAGAAGAGGAGGAGGTGAACGTGTCGGTCTACAAACCTATCGGCCGATAGCCCTGTCGCCCGACACCAGTATCTCTTATCTAGCCCAGGCGCGCTGATCATCTAACCCTCACTGATTAACATTTCCTTACCTCATCTACTTCACAACTCTGGGACAGAGTGTGGAGTAAGTTTGGGGGGGTACCATGTACCAGTGAGGGAGGTACAAAACTTTTCTCCTTTGATCCCCCTCATCCTATCCAATTCAATTAGTGTACAAATAACTTTTTTAGTGTACATATAACTTCTTACACAACCTTTTTCCTTCTTGCTAAAAGTCTTGAAAACTTTGAAAATTTTTGCTTATGATTCCCTATACTTATATATGTATAAATTTGCTATAATAATAATAAAAACATGTTGTGACTTCTTGCAAAGTTTACTTTCTGTATATTTAACGAGTTACAAGTTCTGTCATATCTTTCTGATAATGCTGTCTCAAACAAACAAAAGATTGTGCCTTGCCATCCAAAAATTTTCGAAAAATAATAATCTCGCAAACAGCTAAGAGACGAGTATGGAGAAGGAAAAAGCTACCCAAACAACAGATATCTCTTTTGTTTTCCCTTACCCAGCAAAAATCCCAAAAAGAGAAAGAAGCCTTATGAGCGTGAATAAAAGCATGAGAGTTGTGCCCAATAAAAGAAAAGAATATATATATACACACTTGTTTTCCAAAAGTACCCATCTTTAGGCATGGTAGATCTGGGGCAGTGGTACGTAGGATGTGAAATCACTGCTCTAAAGCCAACTGGCTTGGACTGCAGGGACCACTTGCCCGTTAACGGACCCTTACCCGGATGGACTGATGGGAAACAAGAAGAAAAACCCAAAAAGCCTTAGCCTACCCTATACACAACTTTCTGTCCCTAAAATAAAGTTGTTTGGTGTGGAAGCTAACTTCGGAATCATACACCAAAGTCTCGCTGAAGCTGTGGAGAAGAAAAATTTTACTTAAATAATAAGGCAAGTAGGGCAAGGTCTTTTGTTCGCATTAAGACAGCATTACCTCCAAGACATCGCAAATCTTGTGCTACCCTTTAGCCTTAAAGTTTTGCTGTGCAAGAAGAAGCAACACAAAGTTTAGTTTAAATATTGATTGAGGACAATCAAAAAGCTAAGTTTGGGGGAGTTGATAACACCAAATTTTGTGATGTTTTTTCCCTTTATTCTGTTATCAAAACTACCCTTTTCTGCTATTTTCCTCTATTTTATTAGCATTTTCGTGATAATTGGCCAAGCAACGCTCTTATTCCAATTTTTCCTATCTTCTACAGAGTTTTCCTCATTTTTGTGCAATAAGGCCGATTCCGGCCCACAATAAGTCTAAGCCCGTCTCGACCTTCCTGACGCCCGATACAACCCAGCCCGACAGGGGCTGGGCGACACGAGAATGATCGGCGGAGAAGGGCGCTACGCAAGAAGGATGTGTCGGCCGACATACCGTCTACCCGACAGGGAGCCAAAGCTGCATCGACGACCAAACTCGTCGGGCGACACGGCCACCCACCGGCAGGCGTGCCGCCAGCCACGTGACCGATAGCCAGCGCCTCGCGCCGAGACATACATGTATCGGCCGTCCACATCCATCGACCGGCGTATAAGGGAGCTACGTGGCATTTCCAGCACCATAACTCCTTCAACCGCCACCTATAAATAGCAGCTATAGGAAGCCGAAAAGACAGGTCGGATAGGTCGGACAAGTCGAGAGAATCGGAAGAGAATTCGGACAAGACAGTTTGGAAGTTCGAGAGCCACCTCCGAAGGAAGCTGTGAGAGCAAGAGTATCGCGCCCCAGTGCTTGTGTCGGGCGACACTAGGTGAGCTTTCCCTCATCCCGAGAGGGAAGGGATGGTTCACTTAGTGTTGTCCCGAGCGACACTGCGGGCCGATATCGGCCAGCGAAGATGAGCGACACGCGTGCCCGACAGTAGACTCGTAGCTCTTTGCCCGACACGATATCGAACCCGATACGCTCCGCCCGTCATGCGTGCCGCCCGAGAGGGTGCGCCGCCCGACATGAGCGTATCGGCCAGGGTCCTTGAGCGATACAGTCAGTCGTCAGTCGGCGCTGCCCGAGAGGGGGTGCCGCCCGACACTGCCGTATCGGGCTCGGCTCCTGACCGGTATCGGGCAGGAGAGCTATAGTAGTCTGTCGTTCTTCTACATCAAGAAGGCGACATCTATCTTTAATTCTGTTATTTAAATTCTTAGCTTATGCATTGTATTAAGACCCTTATTGCTTATGGAAATAGAAATGCTTAATTGCTATTTGTTTAATGCTTGGTGCCTTATGATTGGGTAACTGTTGTGTTGGATATCTGAACTCTAGCTTGCATGTTTTGGATCGCATTTCGCTTAGCTACCGAATCGTCTTTCCTATCGCAACTACTTCGAGAGTTGGGTTGTGGATCTAGTGTTTGGTCCGGTTCTGGAGTACGAGAGTGCCCAGAACGGAGTTGTTTTAGTATCATTCCACTCTAACTTGAGCCCAGCAACCTCGAGAGGGGTGTTGAAGCTTGGTTAGAGGCACCCGCTCTGAGAGGAGGGGTGCAGGGTGTTACTGCTACCGCTTTTCTTACTGAAGTCTTATCCCTTGCATTATGCCTTAAACTGCAGTTTATCTTTCTATTTTCTGTTGCATGAAAATTCCTAAAAACTGCTAAATGACAAAATCTTAATCTTTCTTGTAACTCCAGTTGGAGATAGTTTTCTTTGATTTAATCGTGACAGCTAGTTGTTCCCCTTCGGGGAACTTTAATATCTCTTCATACCCACCGGAGTGTAGAGTGTCGATTCAGAGTCGTCAACACGACCCACCTTGTCTCTGTGTTCGACCCCGTATGACTACTTCGACCCCGTAAACAAAGTTGCGGGGGCCTAGAAGGATTCGGGTTATAAATGTGAAGGCTCGACTACCTCAAATGCGCCTCCAATTTTAGGACGTGTGATTTAGGCCGGTCAAGGGACGACACTAGAACTCTACTACTAACATCTACAACTAACTGACCTTCTGAATCTATTGATCACCAGGTTGGTTCTCTTCCACAGTGCGACCTCAACCTTGTTGCCCGCGACCACCTAAAAAAATGTGTTGACCCACCGGTGAGATCCAGTCCCAGCAAGAGATATATATAACTCTCTCCAACATATATTGATTATAACATATTAATTAACAGTAAATACCTTGAGCAGTTAGGATATTGAATAAGCAATATGAACAGATTGAACAGTTTAAGCATACTAAGCAGTTAAGAAAATAAGTTGTAACATCAAGTAGAATTACACAATTTTCATAAGTCTGCATCATGTAAGAACTATGTAATGTAAAGACAAGACAAGGGTTAATCAACCAATGTGATACGTATTAAACCCTAGAAATTATACTACATGGATGGTATTATATATTTTATTATTTTGACCTGGGGAGTTTGAGTCATACCACTCAAAGTCCAACTGACCACTGCGAAGTGCTATTCAGTTCCGTATAAGATCTAGGAGTGTTGGTACTTTAAGACCTCTTCCCCTCGGTCCGTACGAGTAAACTGCAGTGACATACCAGTCAAACTTCTAACAGTGACATATAGTCAACTGATAACAACTAGTTTGTACTTGGTACAAGTTACGACACTAGAAAATAGGGTATACAAAACCCTCTAATCCAAGGTACAACTGCAGTTGTCCTCAATCACATCAAATGTCAGAGTCATGACCACAGCCATCCTCCATAACCTACAATTGTGGATGACAAGGATATATCCTCAACTTTCCAACCCCACATACTCAATAGTATGCGCTCTGAGTTTCCTTTGGGAATACTCGTTTCACCATCCAGTAAGTTCTGACACTGAAGATGGCACTACGGCACAAGGCTCTACATGATTAAGGTTACACTTGATTAATTATTGTTAATTGAATGCATTAAGGCTTTATCATGCAAGTGGACACTCAAACCCTAATTCTTTTCTAACAAGAGTATATGTATAAAAACTTCAAAAGATATAAAACATTTGAGATATAAATCTTAATCACATTACCACATGCTATCATTCATTGCAAATTAATGGACCACACTTATCATCATACTTTTTACAAGATATCAATATCTTATCACAAGTTATAGGGTTTTAACCCTTATTGGAACATGAAGAGGATTTCTCCTCAATCATGGCTTCAAACATGCCCAAAGGTCGTTAAGACCATCACATTATTCATAGTAAGGTTATCATCATCATTACATGCCTTAAACAAGCTCCAAATATCATTAACACATATGTGTCCATAGATATTAACATGGCAAGACACTACGATATTCAAATAGTACTACATTGTGGTTTCAACACAAGAAGAGTGTAATTCATTATCACATTAATCATTCAAGAGGTTTGATTATAACCAATAAACATCATATAATTACATCAAGGTTAGGTATAACAAGTTAGATCACATGGGAGTTATGCAACCACTTATTATAGTGATTTATCAAATATAACTATATAATGGAAAAGGTAAGACTACCAATTAATGGTATTCAACCATTGAATTATCTTCACTAGGACCTACGTATAATATCATGTGATTTATTCTAATCCATTGGATGTTGAAGTATCCAATATCATTCATGGTATTAGGTTCATTGTTCAAGGTTATCAGTTGAAGTATAAGTCTAACCCTTAAATCAATTGAACCAAGGAACCATTGGTTTAAGGTTTAGTCAAATATACAATTACATTCCTAATTCATTATTAGTTCACCATTAGTTGCTAGATCAATAATACATTCAGTTAACACCATCAGATATTAAGCCAATATCATCATCGATTGATAACATCATTAGAATACTTTGTGGATGATAATTACATGTCTAATTGAGTCAAAACCTGACCTAAGGGGGTGACCATAGGTTGTCACCATACATTTGAAACCCTTGATCATGAACATCAGTTGTCAAGATAGCAACACCATTGGTTGTTGAATGGTATGTCCATCAGTTGTGTGATAGAGAAGGAAATAGCTTGAAAACCCTAATTTGAACCATCAATTATTTTGTTCTTAGCACCATAGGTTGATGCTAACAACCTGTCCCAGATCATGTTACACATTAGAAAGGTTTTACACATGTTTACAAGTTCATATAGAACTGGAACAAAATAGGGAACACCACAAAAATTCGTAATTCTAAACAAGCATGGTTTCTCTATGCTTAGATCATCACATTCAAGCATAAACATGAACTAACAAGCTTCTAGTAAGCAATATAAGTGAAGAATGTTATATAACTCGCCTCTATAGAGTAGGTCAGATATCAAACAGTAAGAATCTTGAGCAAATTAGGTAAGAAATCCCTAGATTTAGATCTGAACTTGGCCAAATATGCAATTCTCTCCACAAAGAAGCAAAACCATAGAAAAAGAAATAAGAAGGAATGATTTTTGAGTTCTAGAGTCATTTTCACCATGGAACAGCAGGGTTCTGACCTGGAGAGATATAGGAGGAAGAAGAGAAAAGAAACAAATGGAGGAAATAAGGTAATACTTACACTTTTAGGTCAATATCACTAGGAAGGAGCTTTAGGAACCCCTAAATGAAGTTAATTTCAACCTTAGATCCTTTCTCCAAGAAGGTCCCCACTTTCTTTTTACTTGGGCAGAAAAATTCGCATCTGAATAGAGGGAGAACAATGTTGGGAGAAGGAGGGAAGTGGTGGAGAGAAAATGGCTCGTTTTGGTGCTTGGGGTAAGTATATGAACTTTAAGATAAAGCAAAAAGAAAAAGTTGAAGTTCTAGTATCTATCCAAGTGTCCATGGCTTTAAATTATTAAGAATATACAAGCACACACATAAGCAGCTCTCCCACTATCTGTATAGACCTTCTTAGATTTACTTTGTCAGATTTCCCAGCCAATCACATAATTCATCAGTTGATAGCTACTAAAGGTAGCTCATCCATGAAGGGGTAAACCCTAAAATACCCTTGATGAAAACACCTTCAAATCATGGCTCAACTAGGATCCCCATGGCTCAAAAATCTCAAGAATGATAATATAACATCTAAGGAACATAATGTATGTGATAAATTGCAAATAAAACCACTTAATTGGGTAAATTGCATAAAATTCCAAAATGTACAGAAAATTGTATAACTTGTTCAAACAGTGTCCAAATTGGACCAAATTTGAAACTCAAGCTTGTCTTATGATTTCAAACATATTCAAAGGTTAGATTAAGGTTATAGGCATTAAATTATGGTAATTAAGCTCATTCAACTCATTAAGAAATTTTAGGGGCCTTACAACTATAAACCCCTAACAAGGGTTTCGCCCTGAAATCCTATGCAAAAAGAGATGGGTATTTTCTAAGCATCTCATTCTCTAATTCCCATGTGGCCTCCTCTATGCCACAGTGATTCCACAAAACTTTCACTAGTATTATATCTTTTCTCTTCATCTTTTTCACCATTCTATCCGGATCAATACAGGACCCTCAACATAGGAAATATCCTCATCTAACTCAACCTCTACTGGTTGGATTGTCTGGTCAGTATCTGGATGGCATTTCCTCAACATAGATATGTGAAAGACATTATGCAATCTATGTAGCTATGGTGGTAGCTCCAACTTATATGCTACCTTTCCAACATGAGCTAGGATAAGGTATGGTCCCATAAATCTAGGAGCCAACTTACCCTTCTTTCCAAACCCCAGCACACCTTTCTAAGGAGAAACCTTAAGATATACTCTATCTCCCACTTGGAACTCAAGTGGTCTACGTCGTTATCTGCATAAGATTTCTACCTATCCTGGGCTGCTTTCAACTTTTGTTGTATCACTTTAATCTTTTATGTAGTCTGCTATACTAGCTCAGGACCCAAAAGTTGATATTCACATGTCTCATACCAGCAAAGAGGAGACCGGCATTGTCTCCCATATAGAGCCTCATAAGGGGCCATATCTATGCTTCTTTGATATCTATTGTTGTACACAAACTCTATTAGAGTCATATGTACATCCCAACTACCAAGAAATTGCAGTACACTTGCCCTCAAGAGATCCTCTAAAGTATGAATAGTCCTTTCAGACTAGCCATCAGTCTGCGGATGAAATGTTGTGATGAATCTTAGCTGTGTTCCCATTGCTGAATGCAGACGCTCCCAAAAATGACTTGTAAACTGTGGACCTCTGTCAAAAACTATAGTCTGGAATGCCATGCAGACGGACTACCTCATCAACATATATTTGTGCCAATTTCTCTGTTGTAAACGTCGTCTTAACTGGAAGAAAATGAGCTGACTTAGTCAATCTGTCTACTATCACCCATATGGAATCATGACCCTTGGCTGTCCTAGGAAGACCAACCACAAAGTCCATAGTAATATGATCTCATTTCCACTGTGGTATTGGCAAGGGTTGTAATGTCCCTACAGGCTTTTGGTGTTCAACCTTCACCTGCTGACAAATTGGACATTTGGCAATGAACTCTGCCACATCACACTTTAGACCTGGCCACCAATACATGTCTTTCAATTTTTGGTACATCTTGGTACTTCCAAGATGCATTGCATACATGGAAGAGTGAGCCTCCTCAGGTACCATCTTCCTCAACCCATCAACATTAGGAATTATTGTCCTATTATGGTAACAAATTGTACCATCATCTGCCTCATGAAAGCCATCATACTTCTCACTTCCAATCCCTGATCGGATATTCTGTATCACAGTATCATTTTGTTGTGCATCATGAATCTTCTATCTCAAGGTAGGTTTCACTTGTAATTGTGCCAACAATCCTACTAACAAGGAAACTTCTAGTTGTACATTCATCTGGCGAAGAGACACTAGCATATCTCTCTTATGCCACATTAAGGAATTTAGTTGTGCATTATCTAC
The DNA here is from genome assembly GCA_963693085.1 of Alisma plantago-aquatica. Lineage (NCBI taxonomy): Eukaryota > Viridiplantae > Streptophyta > Magnoliopsida > Alismatales > Alismataceae > Alisma > Alisma plantago-aquatica. The sequence goes on along the minus strand of OY856409.1, from coordinate 21,201,450 downwards.
CATTGATGATGAAGATGACTTTCTACTCAATGTATCATCTACCACATTAGCTTTCCCTGGATGGTAATCTATTGTGCAATCATAATCCTTAATCAGCTCCATCCATCTCCTCTACCTCATATTCAGCTCCTGTTTTGAGAAGATATATTGTAGATTCTTGTGGTCAGTGAAGATCTGACACTTTTCTCTATAAAGATAGTGTCTCCAGATCTTTAAGGCATGGACCACCACTGCAAGCTCCAGATCATGTGTTGGGTAATTCTCCTCATGTTTCTTAAGCTGTCGTGAAGCAAAAGAAATCACATTTTTATCCTACATCAACACACATCCCAACCCATTCTTTGAAGCATCACAAAAGAAAATATAGCCTTTTCCTTGCTCTGGCAGTACTAACACTGGTGCACTAGTCAACATTTCTTTCAAAAGTTGGAAAGAATGTTGACACTTGTGATTCCAAGAAAAAGGAACATCCTTCCCGGTTAACCTAGTTAGGGGTAATGCTATAGAACTGAAGTCTTTGATGAACCTTCTGTAGTAACCTGCCAGACCTAGGAAACTATAGATCTCTGTCGGTGTCTTTGGTTGTTCCCATTCTAGTACAAATTCCACTTTCTTGGGATCAACACAAATGCCTTTTGCAGATATAACATGGTCCATAAAAGACACTTCAGATAATCAGAATTCACACTTGCTGAACTTAGCATATAGTTGATGTTGCCTCAACAATGTCAATGCCTGACGAAGGTGTTTCTCATGTTGTTGACTATCCTTGGAGTATATCAGGATATCATCTATGAACATGACCACACACTGATCAAGATAAGGTCTAAACACCCTATTCATTAGATCCATAAAAGATGCAAGTGCATTGGTTAGCCCAAACGGCATAACTACAAACTCATAATGACCATACCTAGTCCTAAAAGTTGACTTGGGTATGTCATCAACCTTAATTCTCAACTGATGGTAACCTGACCTTAGATCTATCTTTGAAAACACAGTGGAACCTCTCAACTAATAAAAAAGATCATCAATCCTCAGTAAAGGATACTTATTCTTTATTGTCACCTTGTTCAACTATATGTAGTCTATATACAACCTCATTGAACCATCCTTCTTTTTGACAAACAACATGGGAGAACCCCAAGGGGAAGTGCTTGGCCTGATAAAACCCTTCTCTAACAATTCTTGTAACTATTTCTTTAACTCTTGCATCTCTGTTAGTGCCATTCTGTATGCTGACTTTGCTATGGGTTGTGTTCCAGGAACAAGATTGATCTCAAACTCAATCTCTCTAGAAGGGGGAATGCTAGGAAATTCCTCAAGAAAGACATCCTCAAATTCTCACACCACTGGTACCTCCTGGATACTAGGACCTACCACCTTGGTATCCACAACATGAGCTAAGAAAGCCTCACATCCTTATCTCATCAACTGCTCAACTGTCATAGCTGACATCAAACATGTAGGAAGAATCTTCCTAACACCCTAAAAAATCCACTTTACATCTCCATCATGGAACGCCGCCACCTTAGTACTACAGTCCAAGACTACCTTGTAATTTTCCAAGGTATCCATTCCTAGGATTACATCAAAACCATGCATGTCAAGTGGTAAAAGATTCACTTGAATGTTGTGTCTAGAAAAAGAAAGAACACAAGAAGGGCACACTTCTCACAACTCATTGGAATCAACCAATGGAGTCTCTAGCCATAGTCTATCAGATCTAAGACTAACAGGTAGCTAACAACTATCTATCACCTCTCTGGTGATAAAAGAGTGTGTCACACTCGGGTTTACTAACACAAATATGAAACAAGAAGCAGGCATATCAGAATGACATAACTCCATCTGACATGTCACGACTCGTGGATTGACCACTGCTTCTGGTTGGGTCATGGCATAGAACCTTGTTGTCACTTGTTGCCATCCATGTCCTCTACTTGCTTGTCTAGAGGATCCTGCCTAGGATGCCTGACCACGTCCTCTTCCACTACCACTACTAAACTGTCATTGTTTTGGACCTTGTTGACTTTGTCTTGGTTGCTGAGTCACCTCTTCATCTTTCATAGGGCAATAAGGTCTTGTATGCCCCACTTGCCCACACTTGTAACATATTCTGGTGTCCTGATATGACCTAAAAGGCCCTGTCACTGAAACTGATGAGGTACTGTGGGCTCCCATTGGCAGAAACATGTGACCTCTACCCCGACTCGGGGTCCACTGTGATGGTGTATGTGATCTTGGTTCATTGAAGGTTGACCTTGGTTGCGACGGCGGTGGGAAAAACCTTGGCTTATTAAATCCTCCAGATAATTGCCCTTGAAACTGCATATGTTGCTTCTTAGCATTAGCTTCACACTTCTCTATGGAAGACCTCTCAATCCTCCTGACAGATTCTAAAAATGTGGAAAACCTTTCCCTGTTCTCTAAGGCTGATGTTGTCGTAGTCAACTCTATACTCAAATCCTTCTCAAATCTTCACATCCTTTCCTTGTCTATTGCTTCCATGTGCGGGCAGAACCTCAGAAGTTCCATAAACTTTGATTCATACTCATTGATATTCATAGCTCCCTGACGAATCTTCTCGAACTGAGAGATTTTCTCATCTAGGTAGGTCTCTGGAAAATATCGGCTAACAAATTTCCTCCAAAACTCCTCCCATCCTATAACAACTCCTAGCCATTTCTCCTCTTCTATGGCCCACCAGTGGCCTGCACTATCCTTCAACAAGTATACTACATGCTTAACTTTGTCTTCTTCAGTAATGTTTAGGATTTTGAACGCCTTTTCTAGCTCAGTCAACAACATGTCAGTGTCTGCTGGATCAGAAGTACCTGCATATTCAATTGCCCCAACACATCTAAGACGTTCAAATGGCTTCCTGACACCTTGGGACTCCACATTAGAGGAGGTTGCCCTAGCTTGAGGTGTTGGTGCTCTGTCAGTGATGTGTAATTGTGGCCATCATCTGTCCAAACATAGACTGAAACTCAGGATTGGCCATCATTGTTGGGTTTAGATGAGGCATTGCGGGCTGCTCTGGCCCTACTTCTGGCACTCTCTCATTGCGTGCCTACCTCCCAACACCTCCTCCTGGTGCTACATAGATACTCTCAACATGTTCTTCATGTTCTTCAGACATATCTGCATAAACATAAACTATGATCAGATATGTTGGGTACATAAGAACAGACTCAAGCCTAAGTCCTATGTCCCTATAGACTCAGTAAACCTAGAGCTCTGCTACTAACTTAACCATGACACCTCTTCACACTAAATGAGATTACTCAAAACACAAAACACGATCAACTACTAATTAATCACATAGTCAAAAATGCAGAATAATTAAAACCAATTCCAACAATGTAAATAAACTCTAGAACATTTACAAAAGGTCCATCATTCCATTTTCATATACTGTAACAAGTATTTACATATGGGTTCAAAGACCTCAGTCACATCCAGCATATAAAAGATATTTCACATGTACATGCCATATATTTACAAACATTGGCATACTACCAAAATCTCATGTCGATACGAGTATATCATCTAGAAAACACATCCCATACCCGGACCGAAGAGTACATGGATGACACTAGTGTTGACCTTGAGGTTATACATTGTCCATGTTTTGATAATGACTTAACCATTCCACTCATATGTATCTAATATGTGTATTAAAGATTGATTCCAGGTATTAGGTACATGAAAAGGATCCAAAATCAAAAGCCCTAGAATGGCTCAAGTTCAAGTCAAAGAGCTACAAGTGTGTATTTGTGGAAATCCATGTAAATGACCTTAGAAAATTTCTGTAATCACTTGTAATGATGAATAGACTTGTAACTTAGATGAGAAAAATGATTGGGACATAAAATGCCAAAGTTAAATCACTTTAGATGCATTTTCCAAAGATTTACAACAGGTTGTCGATCGATTGAGTTTTCCCCAGGACAAACTCAGCTGATCCATCCTTGTCAGTTTTCTAGAGATAGCATCGGTCGAGTTGTGTTTTCATAGAACTCAACCGATCAAGTGCCTGACCAAAACGATCTTCAGTGATCGATCAAGTTTCCCTAGGACAAACTCGACCGATAGCTTGAATATCAATTTTGTCTTTTACTTGATCAGTGGAGTTAACTTTATTGAAACTCGACCTATTGCACTGTATGGAATTTTACAGAAAAGTGATGTGACCATTTGTGTGTGTTTTGAGCAAAAATAGAGTCATTGCTTTGAGAAAAAAAGGCTATTTTTGTATCTAAGTGTCCCAGAACTTAAAGGGGCGCCCTCAACTATAAATAAGGCCTCTCGGAGCTCATTCCAAGGCTTCTCATTCATTAAAAACTTGGTTCTAGCATAGTTGAGAGTGTTCTAACCCTTTGATCCCCTTTCTCTCTCTACCTTCAAGTCAAATTCATGAGTATGAGTGAGATAGGTTCTTGTGTAAGAGAGCTACTCCCTGTATTGATGTAAAGATCTCCTCCTCCATCTTCCTACCTCAATTCCCATTGAAGATACAGTTTGAATACCTTCTCCAAGTGAAGGAGAAGGAGGTGTTGTTCTTTAAGGTTGAAGAAAGCAAGGTGCTCCAGATCTCCAAGTGAAGGAGATAGGTGCTCAAGATCTCCAAGTGAAGGAGATAGTCAAGGCAACGCTCAAGGAAGATAGGTAATCCCTTGAAGGCAGAAGACTTGAAGGAAGGAGTGGTTCTATTCACCCCCCCTAGAGCACATTGATCCAACAAGTGGTATCAGAGCAGGTCTTCTCCAAGCTACTTCAACAAGTAGGAGAAGATGGGTGATTTGACACTTGGATCCCTCAACCTAGAAGAGAACTTCTCCATGCGACCTTCGGTCTTCGATGACACCAACTTCCTATATTGGAAGAGAAGAATGCAGTTCTACCTTCAAGGTGTGAGCTATGAGATGTGGAAGGTGGTGCACCTCAAGTATGAAGAACCAAAGGGGGAGATCTCCACTTGGACTGAAGCTCAAATGAAGCAAGACCAACTCAATGCAAGAGCAGTGAGCATCATCTACACAACCCTCACTCCATTTGAGTTCAACCAGATATCTTCTTGGGACACCGCACATGAAATTTGGAACAAACTATGTGTCACCTATGAAGGTACGGAGAAAGTAAAGGAAGCAAAAATCTACATGCTTGGTGGGCTACTTGAGAACTTCAAGATGGGTAAGAATGAGAGAGTGGCCGATATGTACACTAGGCTCAATGTGATCATCAATGGATTGGCAGCCCATGGGAGTGTGTTAGACAAAGGCACTATCAACTCCAAGATCTTGAGATCTCTTCCTAAGATATGGGAGCCCAAGGTTACATCTATTGAAGAAGTGTACAAGCTAAGTGAGTTGTCAATCGAGGAGCTGGTTGGTAACCTTCAAGCCCATGAACCTAGGCTTGATAAGCAAGAAGAGGAAGAGAAAAGGGAAGAGAAGGAGTCCAAGAAGATAAAGGACACAACCTTCAAAGCACAAATAGAAGAGATGATGCGGCAGCAACAACTTGCTCTAAAGTCTCCTACCCCCTCTTCAAGTGAAGATGAAGGCCAAAATGAGCATGAAGCAAATTACTCCAAGGGCAAGCACTACAAGGGGAAGCCTTCTTCATCAACTTCGAGATGCTATGAGTGTGGCTAAAAAGGCCATTTCAAGAGTGACTGCTCAAAGGCCAAAAAGTGTCATCACAAAAGTAGCCACAAGAAAGACAAGGAATATAAGAAAGAAGGCAAGTACAAGAGGAAATAAAATAAAGAAAGAAGATCCAAAGATGGAGCTCATGTAGCTTGGGAGGAGTCCTCCTCAAGCTCTTCAAGCTCCAAAGATGGAGAATGCCACCTTGCACTCATGGCCTCTACAAGTAAAGATGTATGTGAGGTAAGTGAGGTAAGTGAGGTCAGTGAAGTCAATTTGCATTAGCTATCTAAGGCAAATCTCATTGATATGCTAAATGAATGCCAATCATCATTTACTAAATACAAATCTAAAAGGAAAAGGTTAGGCAAGATAGTTGATGATCTTTATGCTAAAATTGAGATTCTTGATAAAAATGAAAAACTGCTCCTTGATAGCATAGACTCTTTGCAAGGGCAATTTCTTGACCTTGAGCTTCAACATAATGGAGTAGAGGTTGAGAATGGTGTATATCTTAAAAATATTGAAAATCTTAAGATAGAAAACCAAAAGTGCCTAGATGAGCTTGATGGTCTTAAAACTGAAAATGTAGAACTCAAACTCATTGATGATGCTAGGAGGAATGAAGTTTATGCTTATCAAAGAGAAATTGTTTTGCTTAAATCTAAAAATGCCAAGTTACTTGCTCAAGTTAATGATTTATCTTCTAGACCTATTTTTCAAAGTAATGAAGTTGTTAGCATAGCGTTAGAATGAGATTCCTTTCATACTAAAGCCCTCTGTTTAGAGGCTGACCTATTGCATGCTAGAGATGATCTTTCTAGTCTTTCTACTACTGTCATTAACTTAGTGATGATAATGCCAAGTTAAGATCTTCTTTGCAAAAGTTTCTCGCAGGAAAGAAATCCCTCAATGATGTCCTAGAACACTCTATCAAACAATTTGGTACTAGCAGTTTGGGATATGACGGGACTGCTCCCAAAGATAAGAAAAAGAGCAAGAACAAGGGTAAGAAGAAGAGTGTGGAACCTCCTATTTTCCATGGAGAGACTTCCATCTATAAGAACCTTATGGTTTGTGTTCATTGTAAATGTGATGACCATTACTCTATTTATTGTCCTTACAAGCCCAAGGGGACCAACCCAAAGATGAAATGGGTCCCTAAGCTAACTCCGGATCCCAAAGTTTGAGTTGGGTTTCGACATCCTTCTTTCTTGTAGGTTAAAAAGAGATAGATTGTTGATAGTGGCTGCTCTAAGCACATGACTGGAGAAATCAGCCATTTCAACAAGTTTGTGAAAAAGAAAGGAGGATCAGTAACCTTCGGGGACAACAAGAAGGGTAAGGTCATTGGTGAGGGTGATGTAGGCAATGAGCTATGTATTATGAATGTTTTTCTTGTTGATGGCCTACATCACAATTTGATTAGTGTAAGTCAACTATGTGATAATGGATATCTTGTGTTGTTTACATCCTTAGAATGTTTGCTTCTTGATTCCCTCTCTTACAATGTCATATATAAGGGAACTAGAAATGGTAATCTTTATGTTATTGTTCTTGATGCTCTTAAGCCCATTCTTGATAGATGCTTGGTAGTGGATAAAAATGATATTTCTCTTTGGCATCGTTGTTTGGGTCATGTGAATATGTGTCAAATGAAGAAGTTGAGCAAAAAGGATTTGGTTCGAGGACTTCCCAAATTGGATTTTGAAAAGGATGATAAATGCCAACCTTGTACACAAGGGACACAAACCAAATCCTCCTTCAAATACAAATGAGTCATGGGTACCAACAGAGTTCTTGAGCTTCTTCATATTGATCTATTTGGACCAATGAGAATGCAAATGCTTCGTGGTTCCAAGTATTGTCTTGTTATTGTCGATGATTTTTCTTGATATACTTGGACCTTCTTTCTCGTTTCAAAAAGTGATACTCTTGATGTTTTCTCGAGATTTTGCAAACGGGTTGAAAATGAAGCTTCTTGCCGGATTGCGTCTATCCACAGTGACCATGGGGGAGAATTTGAAAATGATCATTTTGAACATTTTTGTGAAAAATATGGTTACTCGCACAATTTCTCTTCTCCTCGTACGCCTCAACAAAATGGGGTAGTAGAGAGGAAGAAAAGGTTTCTTCAAGAGATGGCGAGGACAATGCTTCTTGAATATGACATTCCTAAGAAGTTTTGGGCCGAAGCCGTTAGTACCGCCTGTTTTGTGCAGAACCGAGTTTTTACCCATCTTTCTTTGAAGAAAACCCCCTATGCTATTTGGCGTGGTAGAAATCCATCCATTGATTTTTTTCACGTTTTCGGATGTCCCTATTTTTTTTAATATGAAGGATTCTCTTGACAAGTTTGATCTGAAATCTTACAAGGCTTTCTACCTAGGCTATAGCACTACAAGCAGGGCTTATAGAGTCATCAACATTGAATTGTCTAAAATTGAAAAATATATTAATGTTAAGTTTATTGAAAGTAACCCTGTTGTTGGCAAGCATGTTGTTGATATTAATGTTGCAGATGCCTTAATTCCTATCTTGAAAGACCTCAACATCGACAACAAAGGTAAGAAGATGATAGGAGCAGATGAAGAAGAAAAAAAGATCCTACTCCCCGCTTTGCAAAGAACCATCCCAAGGAGCTAATCATTGGCAACCCTTTTGAGAGAGTGAAGACACGAGCTGCATACAACAAAGAACAAGCAAACAGTGCCTTCATCTCACAACTAGAGCCAAAGAACATCAAAGAAGCCCTTGGTGATGATGAGTGGATCTTTGCCATGCAAGAAGAGCTGGAGCAATTCAAGAAGAATAGTGTGTGAACTCTAGTGCCAAGACCAAGTGATAGAAAGATCATTGACACCAAGTGGTTCTACCGCAACAAGCTAGATGAGAAAGGAAAGGTGGTAAGGAACAAAGCAAGGTTAGTAGCACAAGGTTACACCCAACAGGAAGGTATTGACTTTGATGAAACTTATGCTCCTGTTGCTAGACTTGAATCTATTAGAATGCTACTTGCCTTTGCTAGTTACAAAAATTTCTTGTTATATCAAATGGATGTTAAAAGTGTGTTTTTGAATGGTACAATCGAGGAGGAAGTACTTTTTGCTCAACCTCTGAGCTTTAAAAATGACAAGCTACCCAATCATATTTATTTGTTGCAAAAAGCTCTCTATGGACTCAAAAAAGCACCTCGAGCTTGGTATGAGAAATTAAAGAACTTTTTGTTAGATAATGGGTATGTCATGGGAAAAGTTGATTCTACCTTATTTCTAAAGCACACTTCTAACAATTTTCTTATTATTCAAATTTATGTTGATGATATCATTTTTGGGGGGACTGATCTTGATCTTTGCAAGGAGTTTAGTTCTCTCATGTAGAGTGAGTTTGAGATACACATTATGGGTGAGTTGACCTTCTTCCTCGGCTTTCAAATCAAGCATACAAAAGAAGGAAACTTCATCAACCAAGGCAAGTACACACATGAACTACTCAAACGCTTCGGGATGGAAAATATGAAGCCGGTGGATTCTCCCATGTCCAATACCGCCAAACTTGATAAAGATGAAGAAGGTGAGAAGGTAGATGATAAGCTCTATAGAGGTATGATTGGAAGTTTACTTTATTTAACTGCCTCTATACCTGATATTATGTTTAGTATTGGTTTGTGTGCTCACTTTCAATCTAGCCCTAGGAAATCACATCTTATTGCCGTTAAAAGGATGTTGAGGTAGTTAGCCAAAACTCAAAATTTTGAACTATGGTATCCTAAGTCAAGGTACTTTACTCTTGTGTCATATAGTGATGCAGATTACGTGGGTTGTTTGGTTGATAGAAAGTGCACAAGTGGCACTTGCTTCCTTCTAGGACCATGCTTGGTGTCTTGGTTTTCCAAGAAACAGAGCACCGTGGCATTATCAACTATCGAGGCTGAATACATTGCAGTCAGGAGTTGTTGTCCCTAGGTCCTATGGATGAAGCAAATGCTCCAAGACTTTAGCATACATTTTGATGCTTCTCCTATCTATTGTGATAATATTAGTGCAATCAATCTCTCTTATAATCCTATATTGCATAGTAGAGCTAAACATATAGAGGTTCGCCATCACTTTCTTCTTGATCACATTGCCAAGAAGGATATTTATATCATGCATGTGGACACGGAAAATCAGTTGGCAGACATTTTCACTAAACCTCTGGCTAGAGATCAATTTAATTTTATTCAATCTAAACTGCTCATTATTGCTTTGGATGATATTGCTATGTGATCTAGCTAGTTGTCTCTATCCTATATGATTGCTCATGTCATTTCTCACCTTTCCTACCTATATATGCTTAAAATGTGCCTAACGTTCTTGTTAACATGCTTAGTTTTTTGCTTGTTTTTGGGGTTTTTATTGAATTTCATGTTTTATCGCAAAATAGTACCCAATGATGAGCTACATGTGCCTTAGTATGTTAATTATACAAAATAGAATTGAAAATTGAATTTAATTGGCATGAATATGGCTAGAAATTAAGAATGACTGTTTTAGGTTAGGTTGACCTTCGGTCGATTTTCCCCCAGGACAAACTCGACCGATCAAGAGTCGAGAGTTGTTCTTCAGAGAACCATTCGGTCAAGTTTCACACTCATAGAACTTGACCGATCAGCGGGCTGAGCCAACTTTAATTTACGATCGGCCAACTATTTTCCCTCTCAACTAGAAAATAACCGACCGATCCATCATCCTCAGGCCCTGAGCTCTCAACCCTATCCCTAAACCTCCCATTCCCAGCCATTTCCTGACCTAGGTAGCTTAACCTAGACCTTATCGGGCGATCCTTGGTGGTTCATGTTCGGTTTTTACAGTTTGTTTTGCTTGTTTGCATATTTTCTTCATCTATTTAGCCTCCATGGCCTCCCAAAGAAGGAAACGACCTGCTCCAATCAATGCACCTACTTCTTCATCCTCTAATCGCTTGATTCCCTTTAACGATACATCATTTATATCGATAGAGGTTGTAAATCGGTACAAGGAACTTCTTCCTCGAAGCCCTTTTCCTTTTCGCGCCTTAATCGAGCCCTCTCCTAGACGTCAAGCGATTATTGAGCAAGTAGATAAGTTGCTAGTCATCCACCATATATCCGTCCTTGCCATCAAATGTGATTGCTTTAACAACTCTATGTCAAGTACTAAGGAAGTTTACAAGTTCTACATGAATTTGTGTTGGAACTACGACTCGCTTACCCCCCGCCAAATACTCAAGTGATCCTCACATCGATGATCGCGGGTCACCATTTCCAAATCTCTGAGGACACCTTAAATGTCTTTATTTCTGGAGATGATGAAAATGACACGTGGCACAAGGATTACGGAGAGTATTTCAATCTTCTGGACCCAGAAGGTTTCTACAAGAAAAATGAATTGACCTTACCTGATATTCATCGTTACTTGAAGAAACCTGACATTCCTTATAAGAAGAGGTCCACCCTGCCTTCCTCCTCCCTTGACCTTAGGAAGCACATATTGGCTTTAGTGATCAAATGTAATGTCCATCCAAAGAAAAACCAAACGGACATTGTAGAGAACATTGTTGTCATTATGTATTACCTGTTAGAGAACATCAGTGTCAAGTGGGCCAGATATATTCTACACCATATGACCTACTTTGACACTAGTAAGAACACAAAAGGCACCCACCCTCCCTACCCTACTTTGATTTGTGGCTATTTCAAGTTTGCCACTAACAAATCCCTCTTTTCTCACTTCCACTACTCGGTCACCAGAAAAGGGTGTTTGCATCAGTGAGACCACACTTCAAAAGTCTGTGTCGGTGTTCTCCTCCACTCCCAGTGCTTCTCCCTCAACTTTTGCAGCCCTAGCCTCCTCCACCCGAGCTCCACCATCACAGCCTCCTCCCAGACCTAGTCGTGCTTCGTTTTGTGTATCAAATGAAACCCTTTTGAGATATATGATGCACCAACAAGTACACAACCAACAGGTTCTGGTCCATCTGCATCAGGATATGTGTTCCATCATGTCTACCATGAACCTATCATGTGCTCACCCTTATCCCACCTACCAGCCCTACCCCAGTAGTAATTATGCTTCCTATGCATATAATCATTACTACCCTGCTCCCGAGCCTTCCGCTGCTGCTCCTCCACCTTCGCCACCTTTTGATGCTGGTAGCTCCTCTCTTGTCCATCTACCATTGCCTGATGGCCACTTGTCCACTCTACTTGCCAGCGTTGGAGACTCTGCTCTGTCCTTCCCACAGGCCAATGAGCTTCACTCTCTTGGTATGTCTTGGGCTGAGCAGAATGCTCGTTGGCCCGGTCACTCTTTTGGGCCTCCTGCTGATGAGGAGATGACAGACTAGGCTGATGATGTTGAGACAGATTATGTTGATGATGATGGTGATGGCAAGGATGCTTTAGATGATGGTGATGGTGATGGTGCTGACTATGATGATGATGGCACTACTACTCCACCTTCTGACGGAGATGAGGACTACACGCCTGGAGATGATGATGATACCATAGATATAGATAGCTTAGATGTTTAGGTTGTTTCTTAGTTTGTAGTCTCGCATGCTTATCATATACATCTTTCTAGACTATTTTGTATAAGCAACATCTTGGCACATATATCTGAGTTGTACTATTTTTATCTTTGTTTTCATCGTCTTATGCTTGTAGTTGCTCTCATGTGAACATATCTCTTAGTTGTTATATATCTGATGTGCACTATGGATTTTTACTCTAATCTTTTGTATGTGTTGGTTCCATCTTCTACCACATTTTGCTTACAACTTAGATTGTATGTTATCTTCTGTCTCTGTGTGATATATGCTATGTGATTGCCTATTCTTTCTGCATATGTGGTTGCTTGTGTTTTGGAGAAGACCTGAGTTTATTTTATTCTACCCCCTTACTTTTTGATAATGTCAAAAGGGGGAGAGATATTTTAAGTCTTGAAACTCAATAATATTGGTATTCATCATTATACTACTGCTTTTAGCTTGTGAGATCCTTTTCTTATTCATTCATTGTTCATCATGTGAACTTGCAAAGGACTACATACTACATGTAGATTGTTATTGCTATGTGTAGATAGACTAATCATGCAGGTTAGAGGAAGCATAGATTAAGGGGGAGCAATTCACATTGTTCGTATCATGAATCCCCCAAAATTCACAAGGCAAAGATATAACTTCTACATCCTTTCTCAATATGTTTGAGAAACGGTTTGTCATTATCAAAAAGGGGGAGAATGTTGACCTTGAGGTTATACATTATCCATGTTTTTATAATGAATTAACCATTCCACCCATATGTATCTAATATGTGTATTAAAGATTGATTTCAGGTATTAGGAACATGAAAAGGATCCAAAATCAAAAGCCCTAGAATGGCTCAAGTTCAAGTCAACGAGCTACAAGTGTGTATTTGTGGAAATCCATGCAAATGACCTTAGAACATTTCTATAATCACTTGTAATGATGAATTGACTTGTAACATAGATGAGAAAAATGATTGGGACATAAAATCCCAAAGTTAAATCACTTTAGATGCATTTTCCAAAGATTGACAACAGGCTATCGATCGGTCGAGTTTTCCCCAAGACAAACTCAGCCCATCCATCTTGGTCAGTTTTCTGGAGATAGCATCAGTCGAGTTGTGTTTTCATAGAACTCGACCGATCGAGTGCCTGACCAAAATGATCTTCAGTGATCGGTCAAGTTTCCCTTGGACAAACTCGACCGACAGTTTGAATATCGGTTTTGTCTTTTACTGGATAGATCGAGTTAACTTTATTGAAACTCGACCGATTGCACTGTATAGAATTTTGCAGAAAAAGTGATGTGACCGTTGGTGTGTGTTTTGAGCAAATATAGAGTCATTTCTTTGAGCAAAAAATGGCTATTTTTGTATCTAAGTGTCCCACAACTTAAAGGGGCACCCTCAACCATAAATAGGACCTCTTGGAGTTCATTCCAAGGCTGCTCATTCATTGCAAACTTGGTTCTAGCATAGTTGAGAGTGTTCTAACCCTTTGAGCCCCTTTCTCTCTCTACCTTCAAGTCAAATTTGTGAGTATGAGTGAGATAGGTTCTTGTGTAAGAGAGCTACTCCCTGTATTGATGTAAATCTCTCCTCCTCTATCTTCCTACCTCAATTCCCATTAAAGATAAAGTTTGAAGATCTTCTCCAAGTGAAGGAGAAGGAGGTGTTGTTCTTCAAGGTTGAAGAAAGCAAGGTGTTCCAGATCTCCAAGTGAAGGAGATAGTCAAGGCAACACTCAAGGAAGATAGGTAATCCCCTGAAGGCATAAGACTTGAAGGAAGGAGTGGCTCTATTCACCCCCCCCCTCTAGAGCCCATTGATCCAACAACCAGGACTCTATTACTAACATCTACAACTAACCAACCTTTTGAATTTATTGATCACCGGGTTAGCTCTCTTCCACAGCGCAACCTCGAACTCATTGCCCGTGACCACCTAAAAAAATGTGTTGACCCACGGGTGAGACCCAGTCCCAGCAAGAGATATAACTCTCTCCAACATATATTGATTATAACATATTAATTAACAGTAAATACATTGAGCAGTTAGGATGTTGAATAAGAAATATGAATAGATTGAACTGTTGAAGCATACTAAGCAGTTAAGCAAATAAGTTGTAACATCAAGCAGAATTACAAAATTTTCATAAGGCTGCATCATGTAAGAACTATGTAATGTAAAGACAAGACAAGGGTTAATCAACCAATGTGATATGTATTAAACCCTAGAAATTATACTACATGGCTGGTATTATATCTTTTATTGTTATGCCATGGGGAGTTTGAGCTGTACCACTCAAAGTCCAATTGACCACTGTGAAGTGTTATTCAGTTTCGTATAAGATATAGGAGTGCATGTATCCTAAGATCTCTTCCTCTCGATCAGTACGAGTAAATTGCAGTGACATACCGGTTAAACTACCAATAGTGACATACCGGTCAAACTGATAACAACTAGTCCGTACTTGGTACAAGTTATGACACTAGAAAATAGGGTATAAAAAACCCTCTAATCCGAGGTACAACCGCAGTTGTCCTCAATCACATCAAATGTCAGAGGCATGACCATAGCCATCCTTCATAACCTGCAATTGTGGATGACAAGGATATATCCTCAACTTGCCACCCCCACATACTCAATAGTATGCGCTCCAAGTTTCCCTTGGGAATACTCGTTTCACCATCCAATAAGTTCTGACATTGAAGATGGCTCTACAACACAGGGTTCTACATGATTAAGGTTACACTTGATAAATTACTGCCAATTGAATGCATTAAGGCTTTATCATACAAGTGGACATTCAAATCCTAATTCTTTTCTAACAAGAGTATATGTATAACAACTTCAAAAGATATAAAACATTTGACATATAAATCTTAATCACATTACCACATGCTATCATTCATTGCAAATTAATGGACCACACTTATCATCATACTTTTACAAGATACCAATATCTTATCACAAGTTCCAGGGTTTTAACCCTTATTGGAACATGAAGAGGATTTTACCTCAATCATGGCTTCAAACATGCCCAAAGGTCGTTAAGACCATCACATTATTCATAGTAAGGTTATCATCATCATTCTATGCCTTAAATAAGGCTCCAAATATCATTAGCACATATGTGTCCATAGATATTAACATGGCAAGGCACTATGATATTCAAATAGTACTACAATGTGGTTTCAACACAAGAAGAGTGTGATTCATTATCACATTAATCATTCAAGAGGTCTTATTATAACCAATCAACATCATATAATTACATCAAGGTTAGGTATAACAAGCTAGATCACATGGGAATTATGCATCCACTTATTATAGTGATTTATCAAATATAACTATATAATGGAAAAGGTAACACTACCAATTAATGGTATTGAACCATTGAATTATATTCAGTAGGACCCACATATAATACCATGTGATTTATTCTAATCCATTGGATGTTGAAGCATCCAATATTATTCATTGGATCAGGTTCATTGTTCAATGTTATCAATTGAAGTATAAATCTAATTAACCATTAAATCAATTGAACCAAGGAACCATTAGTTTAAGGTTTAGTCAAATCTACAATTACATTCCTAATTCATAATGTGTGGTGATGACCTGATACACCATTAATTGTGATCATTAGGTCACCATTGGTTGCTAGATCAGTAAAACATTTAGTTAACGCCATCAGATATTATGCCAATATCATCCTCAATTAATAACATCATTAGAATACTTTGTGGATGATAATTATACGTCTAATTGAGCCAAAACCTGACCTAAAGGGGTGACCATAGGTTGTCACCATACATTTGACACCCTTGATCACGAACATCAGTTTCCAAGATAGCAACACCATTGGTTGTTGAATGGTATGTCCATCAGTTGTGTGATAAAGAAGGAAATAGCTTGAAAACCCTAATTTGAACCATCAATTATTTTGTGCTTAGCACCATAGGTTGATTCTATCAACCTGTCCCAGATCATGTTACACTTTAGAAAGGTTGTACACGTGTTTACAAGTTCATATAGAACTGGAACAAAATAGGGAACACCAACAAAATTTGTAATTCATAACAAGCATGGTTTCTCTATGCTTAGATCATCACATTCAAGCATAAACATGAACTAAAAAGCTTCTAGTAAGCAATATAAGTGAAGAATGTTATATAACTCACCTCTATAGAGTAGATCAGATATCAAGCAGCAAGAATCTCGAGTAAATAAGGCAAAAAATCCCTAGATTCAGATCTAAACTTGGCTAAATATGCAATTCTCTCCACAAAGAAGCAAAACCCTAGAAAAAGAAACAAGAAGGAAGGATTGTTTAGTTCTAGAGTCATTTTCACCATGGAACAATAGGGTTCCGACCTGGAGAGATATAGGAGGAAGAAGAGCAAAGAAATAAATGGAGGAAATAAGGTAATACTTACACTTTTAGGTCAATATCACTAGGAAGGTGCTTTAGGAACCCCAAAATGAAGTCAATTTCATCCTTAGATCCTTTCTCCAAGAAGATTCCCACTTTCTTCTTCCTTGGGCAGAAAATTTGCATCTGAACAGAGGGAGAATGAGGTTGGGAGAAGGAGGGAAGTGGTGGAGAGAAAATGGCTTGTTTTGGTGCTTGGGGATAAGTATATGAACTTTAAGATAAAGCAAAAATAAAAAGTTGAAGGTCTAGTATCTATCCAAGTGTCCATGGCTTTAAATTATTAAGAATATACAAGAACACATACAAGCAGCTCTCCCACTATCTGTATAGACTTTCTTAGCTTTTCTTTGTCAAATTTCCCAGCCAATCACATAATTCATTAGTTGATAGCTACTAAAGGTAGCTCATCCATAAAAGGGTAAACCCTAAAATACCCTTGATGAAAACACCTTCAAACCATGGCTCAACTAGGAGCCCCGTGGCTCAAAAATCTCTATAATGATAATATAACATCTAAGGAACATAATTTATGTGATAAATTTCAAAGAAAACCCCTCAATTGGGTAAATTGTAGAAAAGTCCAAAATGTACAAAAAATTGCATAACTTGCTCAAACAGTGTCCAAATTGGACCAAATTTGAAACTTAAGCTTGTCTTATGATTTCAAACAAATAAAAAGGTTATATTAGGGTTATAGGCATTCAATTATATTAATTAAGCTCATTCAACTCATTAAGCAAGTTCAGGGTCCTTACAATTCTAGTGAGTAATTTCTCTTACTAAATAAAGATTTCATCTTGTGTTTGATCATGGAGAGAGTGATCATGATCCTGATCAAGAATCATAAATCCTATGTCAACAAAATTAGAAGTGACATAGTTATATAAACCAATGATATGATTACAATTGGAGATGATTTGTTATTGAACAAGCAACCATTCCCAAGCAGTCCGAATATTTCAGAAATTTTCTTATTGTTAATCTTTGTATCACCCAAGTGTCTAAATCATGTGGTGTGTTAAGAAAGGAAAAAATTTTGGTCCGACTGTGTTGACTATGAGTACAAATTAACAAAAATGGGTGATATCATCGTTTTGGCATCGACAAAGGAAGCAGATAGGCCATAGAGCCCACATGAGATAGACTTCATACCTAACTAGAGTTTTTTGTTTTCAATCAACCATATAAGAATATAGATTTTAGGAGGGCACATTATTTTTTAAAAATATTTATTTATTTTTCATTGATATCAAGGTGTGTATAGAACATATATGCTTGTTTCATGGAGAAGTTATTAGTGAATAGTTGGTTTTAGACAAGGTCAGAGTCATTGGGGCAAAAGAGGTTAGAAAGGCATCTTTTGCGATAGTTGCCATGCTGGGAAGTGATATATTTGACAAACTTGAAGGTAGTCAAGTTTTTAAGTTTGGGAGGGATAGAGATATCAAGTATCAAATTATGAATTGATTTTTCTTCCATCTAAGGGTTTGCTAGGAATTTTGAATTTATGAAAAGAAGAGGGGGAACATCAATCCCATTTAGAATGATATATTAGGACTTATTGAGATATTTCCACAAGGGTGGAGTTACATCATGGATTGAATGAAGTGTAAAATTTATTTAATATATGTTTTTTACAAATTGTCAAGTGGATGGTACATAAGATGGCAGTGCTTTTGTGCAAGGGGAAATGAGAATGAGCTCTATTATTTAAGATGCCCCAGACTCCATTAATTTTAGGTCTGTAGATTGTTTGACAATTAAACAAAATGTCGATTTTTCTATCTATTATGTCATCCTAGAGGAATTTTCTTTAGATTTGGTCAACTAGATATGAAAATTTAGAAGAGAGAGGGATGCAACTAATGAAATAAGCCCTTAATGAAGCGAGGTGAAGAATTTTTAATGATCATTCTTGATGCCAAGATTAGATAGTGGGATTTTTTTGTGTTTCTCAAATGCAACAAAACAAAATAGAAAAGGACGGTGCCAAAGAGGATATTCAACACCACATATTAGGTAGCTATGGAACTTTTTGCCCCCAGCCATAATACCAGAAAGCTTGGTGCCTTTCCTTCCACTGAGGTTTACACGCCTAAATCAAATGAATCTTGATTAGATATGCACCCTAAGGATCGAACACACAACAAGGTCTTGCAAAATTTATAAAGGGCCTAAACTGACACACCCACTTAAACTAACACACTAACCCGCAAGTGCACAAGTTTCCTTATAGTAAAGGCAAGCAGAAAGAATAAGATCAATCCATAAGGAGAAAAGGGGGCACTAGAGCTAGGTTAGTTTGGTCTAGGTTCCTACTACGAAGTCTAGGGTTGAAGGGGTTGAGGGTTGGTTTTGAGTAAATTACACTAATATGGGTCAAAAAAACAATTAAAGGAAGCAGGGAATTCAAAACCTAAGTTAACCCTAGACAATTAGTTCTAAAGAGCAAAAATTGACAAGCTAAGAAATGAAAGGCAAAAACGGGGTAATTATACAAAGACAAGCAAGAAGATATTACACTACACTAAGCTAGAAAACTAGGTGAAAGAGCAATTGAAGACCGAAACTAGCAAGAACAATGCAAGAACAAGGCAAGAAACCACTTAAGAAAGTAAAGACTAGCTAAGTAAGAAGGCAATTAGGGTTTTAATGCAATTAACAGAAGTGTGGGTTGTTTGGGGTAATGCATTTGTCATTTGGGGTAATACACCTAGGTGTAGGAGAATTGATTAACATGTAGGAAGGTGAATAACTAACTAGGGATCCACTAATTGGACTTAGGAATAATTCCCCAAAAGAGTCACATATAAGCAATTTTCCTAGAATCTAGGTGATTTCAAGAATAAACCACAAAGCAATTTATGGGAAATGAGATAGAAATAGAACATAATCATTAGAAGAAAAAAATAACAATGTTTACATATCACTTCCTCCAACATGGTATCAAAGTAACATTTTTTACTCCAAACAACCCATCTAAGGGGCTTAGTTACTCATTGAATGAGAAAATACAAGAAGAGAGGAGAAAGAGGTAGAAGTATCCATGTAGCTTGGTGTTACAACCCCAATTTTGGGTTCATCTGATGAGAAATGTAAACTCTCATATTGGAAAAATAATGATATAATTTGATTTGATTAAATGGATTTCGTTTACAATAGCCTTGATGTTTGTTTCGTGGGCTTTATTGGCTATTGGGCCCGAATAACAAGAAAATTCAATTAGTAAATGAATAATTGAATATTTGAGAAAAGAAAGAGGTAGAAACCTCTAGAAGGCAAAGAGATGTAATCCAAGGATGGATTTCGTGCCTCTTGGGTTCCTTGGGTTCCAAGGAGTCCAAAGTTGCATAAAGAGTGCAATAAGAAAAGAAAAGATCAATTAAGTATTTCTTTATTAAGAAAGAAATTGAAAATATTGATGAAATATGGAAAATAAGTAAAAAGAGGTATAATTGAGTAATCCTTGGTGGAATTTCGTATCCCAAGGATTCCTAATGATAAAAGGAATACCAATGAGGAAATTAAAAGAGGAATAAAGAGAAATCCTCAAAAAGAGGAATTTTAATAAGAATAAAACATAATAATGAGAAATAATGCATATAGATGCATCTAGAAGGATAATAAGTATCCTTATGAAGGAATTTCGAGATCTTGGAATTTCTTGGGGTCCAAGGAGCCCCAATGAAGAAATAGAAAATGATAAAATACCAATAAAGCAAAATAAGAGAGTACTATAATACATTATTACTAATTTTTGGTGGCATTGAAAAAGGAAAGTAATTTCTATTAAAAAGGGAAAGCATAACTTCGTGCCAATACATTAAAAGGCAAGTACAAAGAATATGAAGGAAGTTATTTTCAAAATCATAATGTCTAAAGAATAATGGATATCAAGGAAGTTTGTTTAGAGAGAAAAGGTTGCTTTTTCATGAAGGAATATAACTTCCTAGTAGGAAAGGGACTTGGCAACTTGAGGATAGCCATCATAAGGCTTCGTCACCCCCTCTATAAAAGGAGGGAGAGCTCTGGGACGAGTCTAGGAGGGAGAGATCCCACGTACACTCCTTTCTTCCTCTTCTTCTTCATGATCTTGGCAACCAAACCCTAACTAAAAGGTACGGCGTGAACCTGAAGCAGGAGGTGACAAGGTGCAGTTGTAGAGAGGAGCTTGATGCCCCACGGAACCAGAGCATAGCTCCACCATCAAGGGCAAGCCTTGACTTGTGCGCAGCTGCAACATCATGGCAGCAATGGCGGCCCCGCATGACAGGTCAAGTATGCTTGCTTTGGCCAGTTATAGCGCGACCTGGGTGATGCCCTAGGTGCGTCGGAGGTAGAGGATCCTGGGCGGCCCTTGGCGGCGGTCCATGGGTCTTAGGTTGGATAAGGCGGAGCCCCGAAGTGCAGCAGGGCGGCACACAAGCAGGGTTTGCGCAAGCTTGAAGACGATGCGGCCGTTGGACGATTCTGCCCTCCACGGGAAATAACAACAAACAAATTAACCAGGGGTATAACCGTAATTCGGTTATGTTTCCAAAATCGATCGCGAGGTCGTTGCATGGCAAGGGTGACGTGGTGCTCCTGGATTGGTTCAAGTAAGTCAAATTTGCAAAAATCATATCTAATGTTTGGTAACTCTGATTAGGACAAGTAATATATGAAAGTTGCTCAGAAAAGTGAGGGGAACCCATTAAAAATATAATTGAAGTCTGATTCCTTTTTCAATTATAAAAGTAATGGAAGTTATTAGCTTTAGATGTAATAATGTTTAAAGAACCCTATTTTGATATGATTAAAGTGATTAGTAGGGTTTAATAGATGATTAAAGTTGATATTAGCCTATTAATGATAAAAAGGAACATTAGGAAGAAAAAAAGGATGAATTTTGTGTATAATTTAGTTAATTTAGAGTTTCATATGCATGAATATACTTTAATGGGCCTTGAAACCCTAATGTTGACTAATTTGACTATTAATGGCTTTAATTGATTAATTTCATGATTAAAGTTGGAATATGCTGAATCTAAGCTATTTCGAGCATTAAAGTTCCTGATTTGTGGATAAATACCCTAAGTGTAGTAATTAGGGTTTTCTCATGAATAAAAGGTGGAATTAATAGCAAATCGAGTTCATATGTGATTTGGACCATAATGAACTATGAATTGATGATAAATGTGTATAATGATCTTGTCATGGATTAAAGGGATAAAAATGGTAACTTTAATGAAAAGAGGTTTAAGGGGCTTAATTAATGGATAACTATGCCTTTAATCCGAAACTGGGGATTAGATGTTGAGATAATTAGGGTTTATAATCAATTGCGTTAAATTAGGGTTTAAAATAGTAAAAGATGAAGGGAAACCCTAATTGCAATGGAAACCCTAAAAGTGGATTAGAAACCCTAAGAAGCGAGCTAGATTTAATAGATATTAATGACATGAGTAATAAAAGGAAATTGTATAATTGTTTCAGGATCTTATTGAATGCTTGCTTGCCTATTGGTTGATTGGATTATTTCTGTCTCACATCGTCAAATCAGGTATGTGGTTACGCTTATGAATATCTCAAGTTAGTTTTCTGAGGTTTTCCGAAGTTTTCATCGATGACTTGAAATAAACTGTTGGATGAATTTAATTCATGCAAATTATAATGTGAATATGACTATCACATAAGAGATGTGCCTACTAGCTCAGATCCTAGTCCCCTCTGTAGCTTTATAGATTGACCTAGTAAATGGCTACCAATGGGTAGGTCCATCAGGTCATCAAATGACTTAGTAAATGGCTACCAATGGGGTAGGTCCATCAAGTCATCATGAGTCAGAGATTGGGCTACCTTTGGGTAGGGCCATGCAACTCCATAACCCTAGGAATTGGCTACATGTGATGTAGGACCATGGGGGTAAGGATCTACCATATGAGAGAGGTAGTATCCATGTCCACTGCAGGGACGGTACAGAGATAGGGGATAGGAAAGGATTGAGTAGTATTGCTTAAAATGTAATCTTGGATGTTAAATGATATTTGGTTGACTACATTGTTAACATAGTTGCACAATTATTGTTTCCCCCACATACCAGCTTCTTGCTGACCGACGTTTTGTTTGTCGGAGTTTTAGGTACAAATGAAAAGAACAAACAGTAAAGTGGCATACGTGGAACTAAATGAGAAATAACATACACAAGAGGATTAGTTAGATTAGTATCTTCATGGATAGAAGTTTAGAAATCCTATCTTTTGAAAGGTAAGTAAAGTTTTTATTTTATACCAGTTTTCCATTTAGTAGTAGAATTTCATAATTATTACTGATTATTTGTCGAACCTTTGATCCGGGTTATTAGATAACGGCTCTGATCTCTTGTTCTCCCTTAAGTGGGGGTTACCGGGAGACGGGGTCATTACAGTTGGTATCATAGCATAGGTTCCTCAATTAATCTTTAATAATTATTAAATTTTACAAATTTTGTAGAACCCAAGGGAGTTATTAGAGGATTGTCCGAAAGATTGAGGTGTCTAGAAAAGGATCACGTCTGGGGGCTGGCAATATTTTCCTCCGCACCGCTAGTCGGAATACGAGGACTCTCGGATTGTGTGACTGCCTGGCCGATGTCTTAGGATATGACTCGAAATAAGATACCTTTAGGACTCTCTCATCTTGTTCATCCCTTCTCAAATCCAATTCTATTAAAGACCTTAAGGATTAGGGTTTCCTCTCTCTTATCCTCACCCTCTTGAGGTATGGGTAAGGTTGATAAGGATTCAAGAATCCTCCACCAAATTAATAAAAAGCATGTAAATAAGATGTCATGGACATAAGCTTATTAGAGTAAGCATAAAGGAATAGATACATGCTTAGGTTGTATGACATGAGTTGTCATTGCGCTCAGGAGAGACCTGAGGATAGACCTCCTTGGTAGGAGAATGAGTAGAGAGAGTTAGTCTTGGAGGTAGAGACCTCCATTAAAAGTAGAGACCTAGCACATCCTTTGAAGATGATGTTAACCCTAACCCTAAGTGAAGGTTAGAGAGAGAGATGACATGATGAGTTAGATGTCATGGTTGACCAAGTGTTTGGTTGGTCATGCCTTTGGGATGACATAAGAGGGTAGATGACCTAGTACCTTTGGCGACCCAACCCTGGAGAGGGTCGTGCATGCCATAGCGAAGGATAGCTCCTTCGTGGATGAGGTTAGAGGAGAACCTATAGTTACCCTATGGGCTTAGGCAAGTAGGGTATAGCTTGATGAAATCCTAGTTAAGAGATCATGATGGATGGCTTATGAAAGGGCTATGGATGCTCTTGAGCAAACATAAGTTGAGCATAGGCTTCACCCGCATAGAGGTATGCCTGTGAGCTTGGCCCTTCATGGAGAGAGGACCTCTAGTGGTAAGGTTGGATGTGGAGTTAGCTCTAGAGAGAAAAAGCGGGACTCAAGCAAGAAGGTTGGAAGCTTAGACTCTGAGACATAAGGAATAGTGGGTAGTTGAGGATGATGCGACCTAAGTGGATGATAGTGGTTGCCTCATGCATGATCCCTGGGGGCTGATGATATCTTGGTTACCTTTAGAGGAACCAAACCCTAGAGAGAGGATGTTGCTTCTGGTACCTATGTGCCTGTGGTATAGGTGTTTACCTTCTGAAATAAGAAGAAGAGTTCCTTAGACCTGGAGAGGTTTGGCAACAGGTTGTGAGGCCTTGTACCTTGTTGGTTGTCCATAAGGAGGACTCGACCCGGATGTGTTGCTCGAGTTGAAGGATGACAGGGAGTGCATGTCATGCCTTATACATGCTTGATTCATGGTTAAGAGTTTGAGCATGCAGTTGGACACCCAAAGGGTGAACCTAGGGTTCCTAGACCTAAGAGGGGAAGCCGTGTACCCGATGCTCATGATGAGATTTGAGTCTCTATAGTTTCTAGCATGGTACTCCTCATATGTAGAGGTAAAGGAAATCCCTTAAGTTAAGGGTATGTTTGATGAAACCCTCACGACTAAGTTGATCTAATGTTGAGGAAAGAGAACAAGTATGACCTAGCACAGTTTAATAGGTGGTCTGCTTGTACCCTAGTAGCTTCTAGGTTAGGCATGTTCATGTGAACGCATACCCTAAACATAATGACGCTTGTGACCTTGTTGTCAAGAGTTGTAGTTTCCTCCCATCCTGGGAGAGGGACCCTTTTGTAGGATGTATATCAGTTTGGTTGGTTTTGAGGTAACCTAAGGAGGCTTCATAGGATCTTGAGAAGCTAAGTGAAGAGTACATGGCATGAGGATGAACCTATAGACCCATAGATCATCATCCCTATGTGCATGTGGATGTGTTACCATGGAGGTAATTGGTATGGGGCTTGACCAAGGTAGGCAGGTTGCCATGATCCCTACGAAAGGATGAAAGTCATCTCGTGAATGCAAGAAGAGAGATGATGAATGCTTGGGTAAGGTTCTAAGTTGGACATGTACTATAATAGAATCCTAAGTCTATCCTAGGGTTAGGTAGGGATGAGACAGATGGAAGAAGGAGTTGCCTAATTCCCTAGTTGCACATGACCATAGGGTCGGGAGGTAACAGCTATCATTGTCTGAGGGCTATGGGTTAGGAGATTGATCACCTTCATGAACTCATGGGACCCAAAGGGCAGATGAGTAGGGCAATCTCTTGATGCATGAGGGAAGAGGGATGACCCCAAAAGTGTCGGCACCCTATAGACCTAGAGGAGATGACCAAGGGATGTGTGTAAACCTCAGTCGGTTCAAGACTAGTTTTCCATGGAAGTAATTTTGATATCATGATGTTTGTGATGTAAAGACATGAGTTGCACGTTTCAACTTAGAATTTAAGGTGTACTGGTGATGTGGTATGTATCATCTCTACTCGTAGAACAGGAAGAACTTTGTGTTTGGACGACCGCCAAATGCTTATTTCCTCTTGTTATGGGAGGTAGAGATGGGACAGTACACATGTCATACACCAAGGATAAAAGATGATGCGAGTCGGAACGTTGCTATGAGGTATGAGCACAAAGATGATAACATACCTTGGTAGAGTGAATGATACATGGATGGTTTACAAACACTAAGAGGAGTAGTCTTCTTGTGAGGATGTTATATCATGAGCTATGTGGAATTTGCAAGTTAACCGAGGTTGAGTTTGATCACCATGAGGATGAGCTCAGAGTTTCTTGATAAAGATAGACTTAGAATGCGAGTTTGAGATGACAAGTGAAAAACATGGAAGTGTATGTCTTCAATGTTACCTAAGGATGTGAAGTGGTAATGGATGCTTTGGTTGAGATATAGCTGCCTTGTTTGGCTAGAGACTAGAAGAGGTTGTGAGTCTAACCCTAAGTCTAGAAAGCAGATGTGTATGGATAACACTCAGATGTAACGAAATATGTTGAACAAGTTAATGGTTGTTTGGTTAGCCAGCATGGGCTTTGATGCAGTGAAAGGATGGTGGTAGAACCTCAGATACACTTCTTTGGATAAGAAGGTAAGAAAACCCTATTGAGAGTGGTTTAGGGTTTTCAAGGAATTGATCTTGAGGAATCATGACATACAGGAGATCATGGTTTTAAGATCACCAAACACCATGATACTACAAAGGTAGTAAGTGATAGTAGCACTTTGGTTGCTTGATGTGAAGTTGCATGTAGCATGTGGTCAAGCAAGACAAGAGTGAAGGACGAACACCAGTAACCCAGTGCTTTGAATTAGAGGTTAAAGAATCCCCAAGAGGGAATGGGAATTTATCACTACATATGTGATGGTAAGTCTTCCCTAGACCAAAGAAGGTCAAGATGCAATATGGGTTATGGTAGATTGCCTTACCTAGATGACATGAGTTAGAAAGAATGTTGTCAAGGGACATATTCGGTTGAACTACTTAAGAGAGAAAGATGGTTTAACTACCCCCTGATGCGAGATCAGAAGTTCTTGAGCATGATTAGAAGATTCACTTCCATGAAGTGGAAGTAGATACATGAAGAACTCGATGTCAATACAGTTTGTCACCCCATACTAATGGACAGTATGATCCAGACTAGAGGGTCTGATGAGAGCATGTGTTCTCATTCAGGGTGATACATAGAGACAGTTCTTAAGATGTGATGTTAACCACCATAGCCTTTATCAGGATGCAAGATGTTCTATAAAGAGGTTGTGTCAGTCACTACTTCATTATGATGATGTTGGTGAAGGAGGCCTCGCGAAGGTCAGAAAAGAACCACATGATGTGCAGATGAAGTCGCTTTGATCATGCAATGGCTGAGAGAGAGCCTAGTGGTGACATGAGTCATGAGCTGATGCAAAGCAGACTGACATGCAGTTCACTGTGGGAGAATATGTGATGTGAAAATCTGACCCCTCTAAGCTACAGCTGAGAAAACTGAGTCCCTGATATATGGGTCCATTGGAAATGGATTGGTGGAGATGGTTGTGTTTAGCCTTGCCCCTCAGGATAACATGATGTATAATGTGTTACATGATTCCGATCTAGAGCACTATGTGAGGTACCCAAGCTATGTGCTGAGCCCTGAACCTATTCAGCTTTTTGAGAGGCTGAAATGTCCTGAGTCACCTATGAGGGTACGATATACCAAGGTAAGAAAGAACTCAGATGGAAGAATATGAGATGATGAAGGTTCTTGGGAAGCACCATGGAAAGGGTAAGGCCACATGGGAGCCACGATGGACGTATGAAAGTCTTATCCTGAATTGTCTGTTTGTTTGCTTGATAGAATTTTGAGGACAAAATTCCTATATGAGGGGAAGGATGTTACAACCCCAATTTTGGGTTCATCTGATGAGAAATGTAAACTCTCATATTGGACAAATAATGATATAATTTTGTTTGATTAAATGGATTTCGTTTACAATAGCCTTGATGTTTGTTTCGTGGGCTTTATTGGCTATTGGGCCCGAATAACAAGAAAATTCAATTAGTAAATGAATAATTGAATATTTGAGAAAAGAAAGAGGTAGAAACCTCTAGAAGGCAAAGAGATGTAATCCAAGGATGGATTTCGTGCCTCTTGGGTTCCTTGGGTTCCAAGGAGTCCAAAGTTGCATAAAGAGTGCAATAAGAAAAGAAAAGATCAATTAAGTATTTCTTTATTAAGAAAGAAATTGAAAATATTGATGAAATATGGAAAATAAGCAAAAAGAAGTATAATTGAGTAATCCTTGGTGGAATTTCGTATCCCAAGGATTCCTAATGATAAAAGGAATACCAATGAGGAAATTAAAAGAGGAATAAAGAGAAATCCTCAAAAAGAGGTATTTTAATAAGAATAAAACATAATAATGAGAAATAATGCATATAGATGCATCTAGAAGGATAATAAGTATCCTTATGAAGGAATTTCGAGATCTTGGAATTTCTTGGGGTCCAAGGAGCCCCAATGAAGAAAGAGAAAAGGATAAAATACCAATAAAGCAAAATAAGAGAGTAATATAATACATTATTACTAATTTTTGTTGGCATTGAAAAAGGAAAGTAATTTCTATTAAAAAGGGAAAGCATAACTTCGTGCCAATACATTAAAAGGCAAGTACAAAGAATATGAAGGAAGTTATTTTCGAAATCATAATATTTAAAGAATAACGGATATTAAGGAAGTTTGTTTAGAGAGAAAAGGTTGCTTTTTCATGAAGGAATAAAACTTCTTTGTAGGAAAGGGACTTGGCAACTCGAGGATAGCCACCATAAGGCTTCGTCAGCCCCTCTATAAAAGGAGGGAGAGATCTGGGCCGAGTCCAGGAGGGAGAGATCCCACGTACACTCCTTTCTTCCTCTTCTTCTTCATGATCTTGGCAACCAAACCCTAACTAAAAGGTACGGCGTGAAACTGAAGCAGGAGGCGGCAAGGTGGAGTTGCATAGAGGAGCCTGATGCCCCACGGAACTAGAGCATAGCTCCACCATCGAGGGCAAGCCTTGACTTGCGCGCAGCTGCAACATCATGGAAGCAATGGCGGCCCCACATGACAGGTCAAGTATGCTTGCTTTGGCCAGTTATAGCGTGACCTGGGCGATGCCCTAGGTGTGTCGGAGGTAGAGGAGCATGGGCGGCCCTTGGCGGTGGTCCATGGGTCCTAGGGTGGAGAAGGCGGAGCCCCGAAGTGCAGTAGGGCGGCGCACAAGCAGGGTTTGCGCAAGCTTGAAGACGATGCGGCCGTTGGACGATTCTGCCCTCCACGGGCAATAACAACGAACAACTTAACCAGGGGTATAACCGTAATTTGGTTATGTTTCCAAAATCGATTGTGAGATCGTTGCATGGCAAGGGTGACGTGGTGCTCCCAGATTGGTTCAAGTAAGTCAAATTTGCAAAAATCATATCTAATGTTTGGTAACTCCGATTAGGACAAGTAATATATGAAAGTTTCTCAGAAAAGTGAGGGAAATCCATTAAAAATATAATTGAAGTCTGATTCCTTTTGCAATTCGAAAAGTAATGGAAGTTATTAGCTTTAGATGTAATAATGTTTAAAGAACCCTATTTTGATATGATTAAAGTGATTAGTAGGGTTTAATAGATGATTAAAGTTGATATTAGTCTGTTAATGATAAAAATGGAACATTAGGAAGAAAAAAAGGATGAATTTTGTGTATAATTTAGTTAATTTAGAGTTTCATATGCATGAATATACTTTAATGGGCCTTGAAACCCTAATGTTGACTAATTTGACTATTAATGGCTTTAATTGATTAATTTCATGATTAAATTTGGAATATGTTGAATCTAAGCTATTTCGAGCATTAAAGTTCCTGATTTGTGGATAAATACCCTAAGTGTAGTAATTAGGGTTTTCTCATGAATAAAAGGTGGAATTAATAGCAAATCGAGTTCATATGTGATTTGGACCATAATGAACTATGAATTGATGATAAATGTGTATAATGATCTTGTCATGGATTAAAGGGATAAAAATGGTAACTTTAATGAAAAGAGGTTTAAGGGGCTTAATTAATGGATAATTATGCCTTTAATCTGAAAATGGGGATTAGATGTTGAGATAATTAGGGTTTATAATCAATTGCGTTAAATTAGGGTTTAAAATAGTAAAAGATGAAGGGAAACCCTAATTGCAATGGAAACCCTAAAAGTGGACTAGAAACCCTAAGAAGCGAGCTAGATTTAATAGATCTTAATGACATGAGTAATAAAAGGAAATTGTATAATTGTTTCAGGATCTTATTGAATGCTTGCTTGCCTATTGGTTGATTGGATTATTTCTGTCTCACATCGTCAAATCAGGTATATGGTTACGCTTATGAATATCTCAAGTTAGTTTTCTGAGGTTTTCCGAAGTTTTCATCGATGACTTGAAATAAACTGTTGGATGAATTTAATTCATGCAAATTATAATGTGAATATGACTATCACATAAGAGATGTGTCTACTAGCTCAGATCCTAGTCCCCTTTGTAGCTTTATAGATTGACCTAGTAAATGGCTACCAATGGGGTAGGTCCATCAGGTCATTATATGACTTAGTAAATGGCTACCAATGGGGTAGGTCCATCAAGTCATCATGAGTCAGAGATTGGGCTACCTTTGGGTAGGGCCATGCGACTCCATAACCCTAGGAATTGGCTCCCTGTGAGGTAGGACCATGGGGGTAAGGATCTACCATATGAGACAGGTAGTATCCATGTCCACTGCAAGGATGGTACAGAGATAGGGGATAGGAAAGGATAGAGTAGTATTTCTTAAAATGTAATCTTGGATGTTAAATGATATTTGGTTGACTACATTGTTAACATTGTTGCACAATTATTGTTTCCCCCACATACCAGCTTCTTGCTGACCGAAGTTTTGTTTGTCGGCGTTTTAGGTACAAATGAAAAGAACAAACAGTAAAGTGGTATACGTGGAACTAAATTAGAAATAACATACATAGGAGGATTAGTTAGATTAGTATCTTCAAGGATAGAAATTTAGAAATCCCAGCTTTTGAAAGGTAAGTAAAGTTTTTATTTTATACCAGTTTTCCATTTAGTAGTAGAATTTCATAATTATTATTGATTATTTGTCAAACCTTTGATCCGGGTTATTAGATAACGGCTCTGATCTCCTGGTCTCCCTTAAGTGGGGGTTACCGGGAGACGGGGTCATTACACTTAGTGTAGATGAAGGAATATCCTCCTCTCCAACCACTACAAGGGCGTTCTCCTCCCTCCTCCAAGATGAAATGGCATGGAAAGATGGCGGGAAGTGGTAAAAATACTGAAAAACTAGGGTTTGGTGGTGGAAATGGGTAAATGGAGTGGAAATGAGGTGGAGAAGTGATGGAATGGCTAAGGGGTAAAAATTGGGAGCAAGAGGTGGTAGAAGGTAGATAACCTCATGCTCTAGCCACCACTCATGTATATAGGAAGCACTGGGTCAAGTGGGGGAATTATTGGAAATGTAGTGTAAAAAATAGGGTAGATTTGTAAGTAGCACGGTCATGCTGGGTAGTGAGTAGAATGGTCATGGTGGAGTGGAACAGCTAAGGTGAATGGTGAAAGTCACAGGTTGACTTTTGAGTTTTTGAGTGGTTGATGTTGGTCGTGGTGGTTAGGTGGCAATAGGGTCATAGTGTGTCACATGATCATGGTGTGTCACACGGCAATGGTGGGCTGGGAGCAAGTTGGCTGTTCTGTGGAGCACGCTCATTTTGAGTCTGGCCAACACAATTGTTTCGGGTGCCACGTCTGTGTTGTTGTCTTCACAACACACTATTTCCTAGCACGGTCATGGTGCTGAACTTAATCTTCACTTCTTGAAAAATTGCTCTCACTATGATTTTAGCTGGGCCAACATGGTCATTCCTTGGCACCACGATCATGTTGTGATCTTTAGTTGCACTTTGAGCTTCAACTTTGGATTTCAATTGTCATCTTTGCTTCACTCGAGTCTTAGCCACTGGGGTAGATTGGGGAAGCTCTTGGACCTTACTTGGACCCCTCCAATGGTGGAGGAACCCTAGGATCTTCCTCCTTCTCTCCTATCCATCCAAGCGTAGTCCAAGCAACTAAAAAACACGCAAAGAACGCTTATAAGTGCATTTGATAAATATATGAATATTTAGGGGAATAACATGTAATCTAACTGGTATAGATGTGATTAAAGTTCCATAAGACACAAGATGAATCCTAAAAATAGGGTTACATAACCACCCCAAATTTAAAGCATACTCATCCTCAAGTATGATCCAACTGAATCTCTCTTCAATTTTTCAACAAATAAGAAATGACAAATTCATTGCAATAGATGTTTATTGACTAAATGGGCTCAATGATGACTAAGCACATGTATTGCATCTCTCTACTCTCCTCTTTCATAAATCAACAATGAATAAAGCATTGAGCATACAAACTTCACATATAGAGCATAGAATACACATTCAATACATGTGGTTCTCATATTGCTCTGGGTAAACCTTTTCATGGTGGTGAAGATAAAAATTGACTAATGTTGTTGTTTTACATCCATGCATTCAATCTCATATGTCAATTAAGTGACCCACATGTTTGCAAAAAAGGGCAAAATGGGCTAGGTTTGATGTTTCCTAGCTCAATTGGTATGCAAATAGAATAAAAGGGTTGTGGTAAGGGGTTGGAGTGCTTTACATAGGAGCGCTCATATTTTCTTTATTTAGATGCTATTACGTAGGAGCAACTTTTTTTGCATTTTTTTCTTTTTTTCCTATCTTTTCCCTTGGTATAGATAGGGCACATGGTGGTGAGAGTGAAGTTTAGATATATAGATATGGTCAATCCAAACTTTTGGAGGTGGCTAAGGTTTAATATGTGCTCTTTGGCATCCTTTCATGAGGTAGAGAGGTAAGAAGATGATAGAAGAAATGTCGGGTCAAAGTTAGGTCACTAGTGTGGGTTTCAACATGAGATCTCATGCATGAAGGTTACTTCAATAGTTTCATGAAGTAATGACATACCACATGAATGGGCAATATTAAAACCACACTTTTATCATGATGGTCTACAAACCCTAAGCATTTGTAGCTTTCTTGAATTACAATTCAACCAAAACATGACACAAGCATGAGAGAGGTGATTCACATGTAAAAAGTCAATAACTGAGGTCATTTAGCAATAGATCATGATAATGTAGCATGCATGCATCAAAGGTCAACATTCTCAATTGCATAAGTATATATTGGGTCAAAACATGCTTTTAGGCAAGAAGTTCCAAATTTGGGTGAAATTGGCCAAAATGGTGCCAAATTGCCTTGAATCACATCTAAGCCTATCTTATGAACCAAAAAGCAAGAAACAAGCAAATATGTAAGGAGTTGGGATCACCCCTTTACTAAAAAAAATTGAAGAATTAACATCCATTCCAAACACACTCAATGGTATGTAGGAATAGGTATAAATTTTACAAATATATTATAATGGTATCCAAAAGACTAAAGTGTAGCAGTGGAATCAAAATAATGACTATATTCAATTTTCACAAAAGATTACAAAAGTACATCATAATATGCCGTAAGGGTTTACATGTATGATACAACATAAGGATCTGAGTAGAGGGAAATCTAAACCATAACAACTTTGTCTCCAAGCTTTAACTTCTTAAGCTATATCAACATCATCATGCCATGTCCTCATTGTCCTCCACCTAGGGTTGGAATCATACCCCAGTAAGAAGAGAAAATATATGACATCAACAAAGGCCGGTATGTGCATATTAAATAGGAAATTGAGAAATATATGGAATAAAGGACATCAATATATAAAAGGCTTCCCATAGAAAGGATAAGGACCACCCAAATGGGTATCAAGAGAAAAGGAATTGAAGTCATATGATAACAACAGAATACTTGCCATTCATAAAGATTGTGCCACACAAGCACATGTAAAGAATTAGGGAACACACCCCATATCATCAACCTACAAGCATGTGAGATAAACATAGTCCTAGAACAATATAAACACAAAGGTGGCCAATTCTCCTAAACTTGAAACCTGATAGAGAAAGGAATACTTCCAAACTCCCAAATATATAAAACATGGGCCAAGAATCACACATCTTACCCCAGGTATGAGGTTCATTTCCATCCCAAAAGAGCAGAAAATATCACATCTGCTCAGTAGGAAATAACACATATGCCATAAAAACCAATGCAATTACACTACTCTAGTGCTACTGAATCACACAGCATGTTAAATGTAGAGGCAAGTAAAAAGTATAGTCAGAATATATAAACTAGTCACCACATAAGTGACCAACATATACATCCACCTCATAAGTGGGTAAAAGACATATGTCATCTTTTAGAGTTCCATCATGAACAAAGCATAAGATAAGAGTTCAAAAGAATATCCATGATCACATGATCAATATCAAATAAGGTAGTTCACATGAATCGTGATTTTCAAAAGAAAATGCATTGTATATAGGCTAATGTCCATAGGATAAAGAGAATGAATAAGCATAGGTGAATTGCTCAACATAGAAGAATAGGGGATACATCATACCTTGACTTCAGAGTCTAAATAGTCCAAGTCAAGACTAGACCTCCAAAGAACCTCTAGGGAAGGTGGATAGGTCCAATAAGTAAGGTTCCCAAGCTTATAGAGGATGGTTTCTCCAACAAACCTCCTATCTCGAGCAAGAAGCACCTTCTCCACTTTAGAGGTGAAAAACCCTAACAAAAGAACATGGAGATGAGGTGTTTATGCATTCTAGGTGGGGTTTCACCATGGAAGGCCATGTTTCTGACCTGAATGAAGGTGCAAGGAAGACTAACAACATGAAAATAGTGAAGGAAAGGAGAAAACTTATTAGTTTTGGTCAAAATCACCAAGGAGGAGCTTAAGAAATCCTAAATAGAGAAATTTGGAACTCTAGGAGCCTTCTTCACCAAGGTAGGCACCTCCTTTTACCTTGGGATAGCACCTTCATGGAAAAATAGAGTAGGAATGATGCTCTAAGCTATAGGAAATAAAGGAGAGCAAGAGGTTTCGAATTGGGAGTTGGGAAGGGGTAGATATGGATATATAAAGAAAGAGGTCAACTATGAGGTGTCTATGAGACTTTCCATGTGTCATGTATAAGGGTGTCCATAGACATGCAAGCCTTTATGGATAAGGAAGAAGTCAAGCATGAGGTGTGAAGTTACTTTCCATGTGTCCAATGCTAAGGGTGCCTATAGACATGCAAACCTTTATGGATAAGGAAGAAATCAAGCATGAGGTGTCCATGGAGCTTTACATGTGTCCTTAACCTAGGGATTTCATGGCCATGCAAGAGGACAACTCACAGGGGCTTCTTGAATATCAAATGTCAGTTTATGGACACTTATAGGACATCCCAACTGACCTCCAAACAAAGAAATAACCCCATTGGTTGATAGCTTCTAAAGATAAGCTCATTTATAAAGAGAGTAATCCCTAAAATGCCATTGGAAAGAAATACTTTGAAACCAAGGTGCAACTAGGCACCCCATGGTTTAAAAACTCTAGAATGGTTAGGTAATATATAAGTATTACAATGCATGTAACAATTTGCAAGGAAAACCTCCCAATTGGGTTAATTGCATAAAAGTCCATAATGTACCTAAAATTGCATAACTTGCACAAACAACATCCAAATTGGAGCAAACTTAATCTATCTTTGATGTGTTGAATATGAATTTGCCATAATTTCCATATTTTGAAGTTATATAATCACATTATTCATTACTTATGCCTTTTACTCATTTTCTCTCTCCTAAACTTAACCTAATATTTCATGGTTGTCCAAATTAGATGAAATTTGACATGTAGGCTAATTTTGATATGTAGTTCGAATTTGAAGTTTGTTTCCACTTTTGAGACTTCTTTTTATGAGATATGTCATATGGTCCATTAACGGCCCTTTATCTAAATTATTCATCCAATTAAGTTCCTTATCTTCATATTACCACCAAAATGAGTTATGTGGCATATTTTATGTATCCATTATAAACCTAAGATTAATGTTAGAGCATTAGGTTATATTAAGATGATCTATACATGCATTAGCTTATTGGGGTTATACTAAACATCTATTTGGGTCAAACCTTCAAGCTTGATTGGCTAAGTCTAAAATGTCAACTTCCAGGGTAGGGTCTGAGATCTAGTATGTTACAAAATCCTACCTACAAACATGTAAAAAATACAAAAAGCTACATAATATGAAATGCATGGCAAGAAGAGCAATTTTTTTGAAAAGAATGCAAAAGTTGCAAGAAATTGAACTACATGGCATGCTAGTATGCAAAGCAAACAAAAATATAGCTTACATAGAAAGATCAAGAAAACAAAAGTAAATGCAGGATGAAATGTGAAATGAATGAAAAGAAGGTTGTACCGCCTTACCGCTCCAAATTTTTAAATCATGGTATCCTCAGCATAACATTGAAGTCTAGGAGTGATAGGATAGATGATCATGGTTGTTGTGGTGGCTCCAGTGGTGCCCCTGACTATGGTGGTGGGTACTGGTAGTAGTTGTCCCAATAGTCTACTTGTAGAGGTGGGTAGATCTCCTGATACTCTGACAACGCTCCCCACCAGTCTTCCACTCCACTGGGGGTTCTTCTGAACCTAGTAATGCTGAAAGTGATACATATCGTCAATATGATGGTGCATATGTTGATGATCCAACCATAATGCATGATGTGTACGTTGAAACCCCTCATGTGCCCTCAGGATGCCATCCTGAGTCCTCTGAATACCCTCCAATTGTGCCTATATCATCGACATGTCGTAGACGTTCACTGTAGGCTGCTACAAATATGTCATCTCAGTCTCTCATCTCTACACCCTACGAGGTCTCTCTCCTCCATTTCTCTCCTCTACTCTGTTGTCTATGGCTATCCAAGTCCCTCAGGAAGATCTATGGGTTGTTGCTGCCACATGTCCCTGGGATGCTCCTCCTCTCATCTCCTCAAGGTATCCAAGAATCTTGGAGATGGGCCATACTTCTCTAGGAGATGGGTATCATGGTACGACAGCTCAAGTGATTTCCCTATATATAGGTGTTTGACTAAATATATGATTTTATCATCAACAATTGAAATTACCGATCAAAGGATAAGATATTGCATGTCTACAAGGTTTCCCCCATCTTCATTGGTATATCCAGAGACATCATGACCTAGGGCTCGGGCAATAGAAGTCATAGTTGCTCCCATCAGAAAAGGATTTTTGCTCCTAGACATAATGGTCTTCATGTGATCAATAATAAGCGCCCCTAGGTTACATGCTTCCCTTGTGACATCCATCCTAGCACAAATAGATATTTCTTAGTACAACTTCCTTGGTTCTCATATTGGGTAAAAAGAGTGTTTGCTATGACCTTATCTCAAGTAGGGGCTATGGATCAAGCTGGTTTTTTATTTTCCCGCCACAAAGTTCTTGTTCCCGGTGAACCTCTCCCACATAGTTCAACAACTTACATTGTCCTAGTCCACCTTCCCTTAATCAAGTGGGGCTATTGTTTTAGGAGTGGGAGTGAAAATATGGTTTAGAAAAGGGGTAGTGATGAGGTAAGTCTGATTCCCCAATCTAACATTGAGGGAATCATGTGTGACTTTCTCCAAGGTGGCAAAAAATTGTTGTCTAAGCTCCACATACATTTCCTCAGCAATCGTCAATATATCAAATGAGCTCAATTTACTCATGAATTCATGAAAGTATGATCAGATACCCAAAGCCGCCATTGTCTCTGGGCAAGCATAGTAGGTGACAATCACCCTACCTATAAAGCACTCGAGATGTTTTGGCTTCATACCCGACTGTTTCTTGCACTTGGGGCCTCTTCACACTATTCATTTTGCACCTCTTTTTCATGTGAAGAAGTCGACGCTTGGACCAAAGTCAAAGGTCGAGCCATCATAAGAGGTGGTGTTGCTCCTGAAGAAATTGATTATTGGGTTGGTGTGTGTGGTGGTGTTTCCTATGAGGATGATGGTGTTGCACATTGTGTTTGAGTGGAGACCCCTTCCACAATTGGGTCTATCAAAGTGACTAGCTCAGTTGCTAACAAACATGATGCTTCGTCGTGAGAGCCAGAAGCAGACAGTGGTGGTGGAGGAGCGAGAGATGTCGACGAGGTTAAAGAAGAGCCATAATTGGGCCGATGTTGGTAGGAGAGGATGTCCTTGGTCCTTGACATGAATTTCTTGGTGATTTTCTTCATTGTTTATGGATTTAGGTAGAGAAACATGGAGAATTTAAGGTTTTCAAAATTCTGCATATGTGGGATAGAATGAAGATAAATGGGCCAAATTGTTGGTGAGAATGGGTTGGAAATTGTAGGTGGAGGTAGGGGAAATGTTGTGAAAGTGATTTGAGGTGGAATAGGGGGTGAAAGATGGAAAATTGAGGGTTGGATGTGTAGGAAGGTTGTCGCACATCTGCCTAGATGTGGAACGGATGTGCTGTTTCATGAAGAAGGAGTGAAGTTTGTGAAAGAAATTTTTGGAATTATTGAGTTAAGTGGTTGGATCCGTGGTAGCACATCCATGTTGCGTCATGCAGCCATGTTGGATGACCAACACCATGGGCATGATGAGTCACACAACCCATTCTATCTAGATTTTCACATGATTGTGTTTCCTTGCATGACCGTTCTTTGTCTACTTGTCACAAGGTCGTGATCACTTGCACGACCATTCTTGGTCTATTTTTTTCTTGAATTTCTTTGATTCTCATTTTGATTTAAGTACACCATCATGACTGTTCTCTAGTACCAAAAACGTTTTGGATATTGTAAGAGATAGTTTTAATTTGAACTTAATCAAGACATGAATTCCTGGAAGCAAATGATTTTTTTTTTATCAAATATCCTCCACATTACAGCTAATTTTCTTCATTTGATCACTCTATTCACATGCACATTTAAAAGCTAGACAAAAACTATAAAAATAAGTGTGTGTGTGTGTGTGTTTTCTTGGAAAAGTGTAAGAATAACCAAAAAGTATAAAAAATTAAAGATGGGATGGAAAAATCCTCAAACCTAGGTGGGTTGCCTCCCACTAGCGCTAAGTTTCATGCCTTCAGTTGGGCTTCTTGTATATTCTTCAATGATTCAACCATTTGCATCATCATGTGTCCACTAATGCAATAGATACACATTTCCTTGCATTTAATCAATGTTCATTGTCCCATTGACCACAAAAAATATTATCAGGTCTTCCATCTAGATCTCCTTCTTTCAAGTAATCAGATGGATTTTTCAAGTGATCATGTTCAACATCCTCACCCCAATTTCTCCAACTTTAGGTCTTGAACATATTGATCTTTAACGTCATGTCCATGTAAGAGACTATCATTGTGCCACTACATACATGTATCTCGACATCAACTGTAGATAAGAATGGCATTTCCAAGATGATGGGAAGTGTCCTATCATCGGGATGTCAAGAACAATGAAATCTTCCTAGAACACGGTTTCCCTTTCTTATCTATCATCACCAAAACATCATCCACTCTTCCTCTAGGAGCTTTGATGGAGCAATCCTTCAATTGGACAGTACAATGAGATGATTTCAACTTTCCTAATCCTAGCTCAACATAGACACTATATGGCATCAAATTCACATTATCCCAAATCAAGTATGGATTGGTTTAAGCAATGTCCCTCTATGTGTCTAGGTATGTGTGGGGATCCTAGGTCTTTCCTCTTCATGGGAAGTGAGTGTTGGATGGTTGAGATCAATTATTCACTCAAGTTGGTTTTCTTAGGCATTCGCCCCATTGACTTCCTCTTCATAGTGAACATGTTCTTGAGAAGCTTGGTATAAGATGGAATATGCTTGATAGCATTCAACAATGGTATGTTCACCTTAACTTGGTGAAACACCTCTAGAATGTCAGCATTGTGTTTCCATTTCCTTTTCACTTCTGGGGGCTCAACCAATTCTTCAAGGAATGGTGACTCACTTCCTTTTGCAACATGTCCTTCTTGTGACATGACATGAGGTGGAACACTAGGAATTGTAGAACCTACAAATGGAGTAAAAGGTCAGGCACATGGTATCACATGCTCAATATAAGGTGTTATAATATCATCTTCATCAACCTCAATCACGGTACCACCACTTGGTTGTTTTTACCTTGTGTCATCAACATTTTTTGAGTTGTGGGGTCTCTCAAGAGGTCTTTCATTCCTTAGAGTTGTCACATCTCTACCTTTCTCATGGTGAAGAGGGGGATATTGTTGTGGTTGTGGAGTAGGTGGAGGTGATAGTTGGTATTGAAATTGAGGTGGAGGACAAAATTGAGGTTGGTAGGTTAATTGGTGTGAAGTTTATAATGATGGAGGTGGTGGAGGTGTAGCGAAACATGGCTACAAATTAGGCAGTGGAAACAAAAAGTTTACTACCATTTTCCCCATAAACAAACTGATCACGTCAACAACTATATAATGGAAAGGATGGTTTGAGGATATATGTTGTCTTGGAGAAAATCTAGCGATATCTCCTCATCATTGCAAATGCACAACTGTCTTCGAGTTGCACTAGGACTTGTTTTTGCTCCACCATAGACAGTAGACTCGAACAACATTTGTAATAGCTCCTCCATGGATTGTAGGGTACCTTGTTCTCCTAGTAGGAAAAGTATCCACGCCTCTAGAGAAGTCCACACGGACTGCCTGGAACTCATGTCGTCCTACTAGAAAGGATAGGAAGGAGTTGTCTCTCCCATTGGTGTACTAGTCACCAACTTTCTCTCCCACAATTGTTTCTCCATTTCTATCCCTCCCTTTAGTAGGTAGGACTCGCTCGGACTTTCTATTAGTTACCACAACAAGAGATGACAACAATTGTCAGAGGCAATTGATTTGAGTTCTCGGAATCCTCCAGTACCCCTCTATTTATAGGACGGGTTAGGGTCTGGGTTCCTAGTCTATGGGGGAATAGAAGGGACCAAAAGATCATAAATTTTCACAACTTGTGAGTGCCAAATCAGTTAGTTGGCAACCAATTCGGTCGATTCATGTGCGATATGATCGGTTCACTTGTCGAACTGGTCATTTTGCCATGTTTACCAATTGCATATAAATTAGCAAATTTGAATCCAATTAATGCACAACGTGACGTCAACACTAATCCTTGATACAATCAAATTTCTCCAAGAACTGGATGCCTCGCCCTACCATTCAGTCATCTCACAACCCCAATCAACTAGTTGGTTGAGCCGATTTGATCGGTTCACTAAGTGAACCAGTCGGTTCACTCCCCAGTTTAGGTAGAACTCAACTAATTCAATATCCAATCAACCTGAAACTCCAACCGATCATTTCATCACATGAGCCGATCGGTTGGGAGTCCAGTAAGTTAATTTGTTGCTTGAATGGAGTATCAAAACACTTTAGTAATCAAACCAATTATCATTAAAGATCAAAACTCCTCTTCTAGGTCATGACCTATGTGTATGACCCTATAGGTCCCATATTATGTTGGCTGTGAATGTCCATAACGAATTTTGACATCACAAGAAATGAGCAGTGCCTAGTCGCACATCAAATCTTCCCACATAAATGGAAAGTTGGAGAACAACTTCAACCTATAATCTATGTATGGTGTTATAGTGGTTGTATAGTTACTTTGTCACTGATATCCAAACTGAACTCGAGGCACGGAGTAGCCATCCTATTCAACATTCAATCTTGTTCCTTGAACCAAAGTAGACTGTCTGAGATATATGTAAGCTCAATATCACATATTGACTCACATGCACAAGGCCATGCATTTCTCGGTCTTGCTAATCAAGAATCCTAGGATATCATACTCTTAGGATGGACAATTCCCATCTACATCACTCACATCCATCCCCATGTGTAATAGTGTACCCAATCATCACCTTTATGATCACCTTTATTTAGTATTACGGTGGATGATGTTAAAGCACACCGAACATCATGTGATCAGTGTAGTGACTTCATGTCTAAAAAACACAATCACCACCAACACAATGAGAGCTAACTATGACTACCATTGTAATGGTTTCCATGTGTTACTCCCATGGTGGGTCTGTCTGATACACTGTTATCTAAAATGTATATGTGTGTTTGGTTTGATATCACATATCATGACTATTGAGATTTTGTCATCA
The DNA here is from genome assembly GCA_963693085.1 of Alisma plantago-aquatica. Classification (NCBI taxonomy): domain Eukaryota; kingdom Viridiplantae; phylum Streptophyta; class Magnoliopsida; order Alismatales; family Alismataceae; genus Alisma; species Alisma plantago-aquatica. Next base: position 21,159,712 of record OY856409.1, on the reverse strand, counting down.
ACCAATGCACATTCTAATCTTATATGTTATTTTTGTCTATCTGCCTTCCACAATAACAACCGGCTAGGGACATAATGATAATGTATATACTCTTAACATCTATGTGTTATAATTGTTCAAGTCACGTACTTGAATACATACATCATTGAGTAATATCATTCTCTAGACATTTACTATGTTACATATGTATCTCATAACTGAATAAAATAGAATAAATTGGAAGCTTGCCTTTTATTAATAATCAAATCATTTACATATTATACCATTACAATCATCATATTATTACCTCTCTGGGCATACATACCAATAGGAGGCATATAAGGATTATGATAGCCTTGAAATTGATAAATAGGATGCACTTGCATAGGAGATGGACTGTAGAAAACATGAGAGGAATGCATTGGTCCACTTGCTTCATTGAAGTTCATTATGGGTTGGGAGGATAGCTTTTCTTCCTCTAGAAGAGAAAGGATTGAAGATACATGCTACATTCTTAGCTTGAGCTTTGTCACATTCTTTTGCACATCATCAAAGATTTTCAACCTAGAGAGAACTTCCTCCTCAAATCGCAAGCTATATTTTGGACTTTTTTGTTCTAGATAGCTATAAGAATGAGGTGTTTTCACTTCTTCACAAAAGAACTCAACAAAATTAATTGAGTGACCAAGAACACTTCTCACTTGATTTTTCATAAAGCTCACCATTTATCCCAAGAATATTTACCATGTGGGTTTAAATCATTATGAGTTGAAGATCTCTCACCAAAGAGGTGGTCATTGTCACTAACCATGCTAGAAGATCAGATCCTTGAACTTTCTACCAAATGCTCAAACAAGGGCCATGTCTCCTCAGGCGGCTTAGCCATAAAAGCCTCCTCTACAAGAAGAATCCATTTTAACTTGACTCACTTGAGATAGACAAGAGTAAAAGGGATGAACTAGCTTCAACAAAGGGATCTCATGGTTTGGGAACTCCCTCAACATCTTTTGAAACCTCTCCTAAGAATAATGAACCACTCATTACCCACTTGCTTGAAACTCACAATGGAACTATGCATGTGTGTCAACCTTGCAATGGAGTAGAACTTCCTTAAGAAGGCATTCTTCATATCTTCCCAACTGATGATGTCTCTTCTCGAATCATACCAATCTTTGACTTTGTCTTTGAGGGAGAATGAGAACAAGGTCAACCTGATTATGTCATCATTGGATGTGGATGTCATGAAGGTAGAGCATACTTTAAGAAAGGAGTCTAAGTGCTTGTAGGGGTTCTCACTCTCTAAGGTATAATAGGGGGGAAGGATCCCAAGAAGACCTAGAGGGATGAAGAATTGCTCCCCTTGCATGTGATTAACTCTATTAGCTATTGACAATTTGTAGTTGATAAGCATGAAGAATTCACGGGGTGGCTTTTGAGGTGCATTTTGGCCTTCCATATTGTCTTCCATGGCTTGTTGTAACATGCACAAGGCACAACCAAACAAAAGAGGACAAGTTAGAAAACCAATATGCACAAAGAATATAAAGAATAAATAATAGCAATGATGATGGAAATAGGAAAATATCAAAGAAAAACTAACTAGCCAGGCCAATCACCTTTCGCTCCGGGAATGGTGCCAGAAATCTTGGTGTGTTTCTCAAATGCTACAAAACAAATTGGAAAAGGACGGTACCAAAAGGGAGAGTCAACACCGCAACTACTAGGTAGCTATGGCCCTTTTTGTACCTGAAAATGATGCCAAAAAGCTTGGCATGTCTTTCCTCACCCTGAGGTTTATACACCTAAAAATATTGAATCTTGATTAGATGTGTGCCCCTAAGGCTCAAACACACAACCAGATCCTTCAAAATTTATAAGGGGCCTTGTAACAGCCCGATGTTTATAACACATGAGCATAAGCAATTTTTTTTCAACTGGGGAGTGTTACAAACATGATATACATTACAATAATAATAGAAAAGAACCATTATAGATTGTGCATGAAATAAATTCTCATCATATTCTCAGCAGAGAAACTTACTTACATCAAACTTGATAATAAAGTATATATAGGATGTTGAAGCTTGTACTCTATCTTAATATCTTAGATCGTGTGGATGGCACCCCACCAAGCAAACCTCTATCTTGGAATCTCTTCTTGAACATTAGTACTTGTGGACATCTCGTGTGAACCATGCATAAAGGGAAACCTAGGTTAGAGCAAGTGGCATTGAATTTCTAATAAGATAACATAAATATACTTAAATAGAAAGTTGAACTAATATTTGAAATTTGTAAACTTATACTGAATGGATGTGTCTTTTATTTATGTATTTTATCTATTTTGTGGCCACCATTATATGATAACTCCTCCTGAATTGGCATATCTACATCCTAAATTGGTACCGAAGTACCCTGAATTGGCTCTACATGCCTTTGACTGACACTGGTGTGTATCTGAATTGGCATAACTACGTCCTACTTGGTAACAAAAGTACCTCTGAATTGGAGTAAACACTCATCTGAATTGGCAACAAATGCCTCTGAATCATCCCGGGACTAACTGAATGAGGACTTATCATATAATGTCTTATGTAATGTTTTCAATTTAATTATCTTAAATATGAACTTACTGAATTATGATTCTGAGCTTATCTTGTACTGAAATGAATATTGATAAGTGAACATGTGCTAAATTCTCAATCATGATCTAGTCTGAATATCTAAGAAAGATTTGTCCTACTTATCTGCTGCATTGAGATTATCCTGATAAGAACTGAAATGTTATACAACTAACCTAAATTCATAATCTAAATTTGAATCTTTTCTCTTAAATTCTGCACTAAATTTAAATCTGACCTCTAAATATAGATTTGAACATGTATCTTGATTTCTAAATAGTTGAGATTGGATCTGAGACTCTTCTTAGGTATGTGAGTCTAACTTGTGACTATTCATAATGAGTAATATAAATATAAAGTCTAAAATCTAGATTCTTGTTGTCAGAATATGTCTTAATATAAAACTCTTATTTGATAGATGACTTAAATCATTCTGACTCTAAATGCTTGAGAATAAATTGAACTTGAGTATAGAAATAATGAGTATCTAAAGTTTTATAAATCTCAATTATTTGAATTTGATAAATTGGAAACATAACCCAAACTGAATGAAATCTGATTTCACAAAGTATGATGAGATGTGAAATACTGAAGTATGAAAGTAACTTGATCTCTAAGTTACTTATAGAAAGGTGTAGATTGGATCATAAAAACAATGAAATTCAACTGACATGACCCACTTACCTTTCTTTGTAGAAAATTAAACATTTTCCTTGGGTTCTCCATTCAAATCTAAATCCTGAAAAGGCATTATATGACATCTTAATTATATATCCTTACTCATTTTCTAATTATACTTTAGTTCATCCTATAGGATTTGTCTAAATCTAGTCTTATATATGGACACCACCCTAAATTTATTTTGATGCATAATCAACCCTTATGTAATCTTATTGTATGTACACATCTAACCAATTCCTTGTATTACAAGCTTATTCTAATGTATTCCCAAATACCAACACCAACTTGTATGTGACTATATCCATCACTTATTTATAATAAACCCTATAAAGTCTTAGGTTATGATTTCTTACCTATATTAATAACATTCTTATTCTAAACATGCTCTATCTTAGTTACATGAACATTTCCAGAAAATATAAATACCCATGGTGACATACCTCTCAAACCTAGTACTCCAATACTATTCAAACAATAATCAACTAGTTTATGTATGACATTGAAATCATGTTTATGAATACATGATATTCTAATTATCTTTATCATGACAACATCTAGATTATGACTAATATCACTGCTGCACTCATCTTTGTTAATTCATGTATTAATACCCTAATATTAGTGACTAATCATAATCTACGCTTTTCAACCATTAAACTTCATGTTCACATTACATCATACCTTCAAAACTCATGTTGTGTTGATTCCCTAGAGCTCAGCAACAAGGTTCACTCCTACATCATCAATTTAATATAGAATCAACACATACAATCATATATATATATATATATATCTTTCCATTAACCTAATTGTATCATATGATACTTACCACGAACTTAGACATCTATTATTGTGTTCATCATCTCTCAAGCTTTCCAACGAACCATGATATGCCTTATTCTAACCACCACATCAATTTCTATGAACTCATAAAATATCTGAAACAAACTTGAATTGTATTATTTATTACCTTATTTTCTAATTTCCTTTAGTCTAATTGGACCTCATGACCCATAATCCTAGCAAGGAGGGACCCACCCTCTCCCTCTCTCATAGGGGCACGATTCAGATCATGATGCCCCTGTTCTCCACTGAAATAGAATACAGCCACATGTTGCTTCGTCTCCACCAATTTTGGTCATCTGAGACTGATCTAGCTCATGTCGTTGCCGATCCTTTCCTTGAAGATGAGGTGTGTACAACCATGGAACCCATGCATGGTCCAATTGGTATCCTCACCCACATGTCTGACTGGGAGCGTGGCCTCCCTATTTCTACAACAGGAACAAGGTTGAATGCCCAACTACTCTTTGATGATCATCCTTGCGCCTAGACACCACCACTCACTTGGAGGGAGATTGTAGGCGTCACCTCAACCTCTCCCCCTCTACTCTAGATTCTGTGTTGGTGCCAAGAGATTCCCTTGGTGGTTTGGTCCTCTCAGAACCACCACATCCCACCACCATCAGCTTTTCTTCCTCGACTCTGCCCTCTTCTTCTCAGCCTTCTCTTGGGCAAAACCCTAATTGACATTGCCTTATGCCGCTATTCCACATACATCACTTTTATAACCTCCATGCCTCAGGATATTGTCGTCATATATGCCCTTGTGTGGACCCTAGTTTTTCGTAAGAACAAGGGGTCGTGAGACTTCCCCTTTTTAAAAAAAAATGAGCATCCTCTTTAAAGTTGGCCTAGATCAAATGAACCAGCAGGTTGGTTGTGGTTCAACCCTCTCTCTCTGGTTCATTTCTCAAAAAGTCATTCAAAGCTCTATTCCTTTTTTAATTTCTAATAAATTTTATGTAGGCTACTCATTTTTTGTATTGGTCCCAAAATTTTACCAACACCTTATACAATTAAATCCTTTAGGTATAAAATTCTTATGATTTAAATCACAACCTAAACTAGCATTATATAGATCACATGATTTCTCTAATCCTACAACCTGAATTAAATCATAAATTGAACTCTAAACTCCACCAAAGTTGTACTAAGTCAAGCACATATATCATAAAGAATAGAATGTCATTCCTAATTTCATCACTACATGCATGTGAGAGCCTAGTTTACATACATCACCAAACTATCTTTAACTTAAGTGAAAATAATTGTACAATCCAACTATATATGTCATCAAATGGAATGACCAAATTAACATCAAACTTCACCATACTTGAACCATGATCTTATTGTGTCTCAACAAGAATACATACATTCTCAGGTTCAGAATCAATGATTCTTAACATCCAAATTGACCAACATAAAAGACCCTCTCTACATACTTTTTCCTTATATACAAACGTTGTGTGAAAGTATGGAGCCTTATTGTAAACATAAATCATCTTATTTTGACTTTTTTTATAACTTTATCATATACTTACTGGGTTCCAAAAATTAGGGTGTCACAGGCCTAAACTGACACACCAATTAAAGTAACACACTAAGCCGCAAGTGCACAGTCTCCCTCGGCCATCCTCCAAGCGCATACAACTCACGTCTACATCTCTGCTTAATCTGGTGGGAAGGAGTATCCTTCTACTTGATAATATACTAGCATCGATTGCTCTCCTTCTCTCTACTTTGGGGACGATGACAGCTATGGTTCACATACAAAACCATAACCTTAGTGTGAGCATATATGCATTATCCAAAAGGTCAGTCGTCATGTCCCTATTAAGAGCGGAGAAAGGAAGCAAGGTTTCCGACAACCCTTGAGAAACAAAAGGTTGTGGTTGCACTAAAACGAGTGGCTTGTGGACCATTAAAAGAATATTTTGGAAACAATTAATCACATTAATTGATTAAATAGTTTTAGTTATCCATATATAATTAATCAATCCAGATCAGCCAGCCAACTTAACAGTGGAATCTAATTAGTTGGCTTAAACACGTTAACCAATTAACTCAAATTCTATTTCAATATCATTATAGTATATTACCTAAATGTTTTAGTAATCAATTTAAGTTAAAAACATTTCCAATCACATCCACAATTATACTCCTATTCCAATCACATCCTTGTGTGTGACCTGGTAGGCTCCACATTACCTTGGCAGTGATATTCATTATCATATTATGATTTTACAAGCAATGATTGGTATCTAGCAAGACTTCATTGCTACCCAAGTAATTGGAGAAGTTGGGGAACAACTTAACCTATCATTTGTTACTGGTGTTACTATGAATGTATAGTTCCTTTGTCTCTGATATCCTGATTGAACTCGAGGCATTGAATTGTCATCCTCTTCGCCATTCAATCCATGTTCCTTGAACTACATCAGACTGTTTGAGATACATGTAAGCTCAATATCACATATTGACTCACATCAACATGGCCATGCATTTCTCAGTCTCATTTATCAAGTGGACAGGATATCAAACACTTGTTTGAGGGAAAAATCCCATCTAGATCACTCACAGTCATCCCCATGTGTCACAATGTACCCAAGTACCACCTTTATGGCAACCCTTATTTAGGATCATGGTGGATGATGTCAAATCACACTAAACAACATGTGATGTGTGTAGTGACTTCAGGTCTAAGAACCACAATCACCACCATCACTATGAGAGATGATTGTGACTATCATTCAGGGTTCCTTGTTCACTCCCAAGGTGGGTCTATCTGATACATTCTTCTCTAGAAAGTATCTATGTGCTTGGTTTGATATCGCATATCATGACTAATGAGATTTTGTCATCAACCAACACACACTCTAGTCTTATGTGTTGATGTTGTCTATTAGCCTTCCATAATAACATCTGACTATGGACATAACAAGAATGTATATACTCTTGACATCCGTATGATCTCATCATTCAAGACCTCAACCCGAAGACATATTCCATTGAGTGATATCATTCTCTAAACATTTATTATGTTTATCATTATCTCCTAAGTGAATAACATAATAAATTGAAAGATTGACTTTATTATTAATCAAATAGTTTACAAGATATGCCATTATTTTCATCATCTGATTGGCTCTCTGGGCATACATACCAACAATGCCCCCTATGTATCTAGGTATTATTGGGGCACCAACGTCTTTTCTCTTCACGGGAAGTGAGTGTTGGATGATAAAGCTCACTTTTTCAGTCAACTTGATTTTCTTAGGCATTCTCCTTGTTGACTTCATATTCATCATACATAGGTTCTTGAGAAACTTGTCATAGGATGGAATCTACTTTCTAGCATCAAACAATGGGATGTTCACCTTCACTTGGTGAAACACCTCTAGAATGTCAACATTGTATTTCTATTTCCTTTACACTTCTGGGGGCTCATCCAATTGTTCAGGGATGGTGGCTCACTTGCTTTTATAACATGACCTTCTTATGACATGACATGAGGTGGAACACTGGGGATTGTAGAACCTACAAATGGAGTAAAAGGTGAGGAACATAGTATCACATGCTCAAAATGAGGTGTCATGGTATCATCTTCAGCAACCTCAATCATTGTATCACCACTTGGTTGCCTTTTCCCTATCTCATCAACATTTCTTTGACTTGTGGGTTGCTAAAGAGATCTTCCATTCCTTACAAATGTCACAACACTACCATGCTCATGATGAAGAGGGGGAGCTTTGTTTGGTTGAAAAGGTGGTGGAGGTGAAACTTGGTATTGAAATTGAGGTCGAGAGAATTGAAGTTGGTGGGAATCTTATAGTGATGGAGGAGTGGAGGTGTATAAGGCTTAAGATAGCCTTAAAATTGATAAATGTGATGCACTTGCATAGGATATTGACTATAGAAAACTTGATAGGAATGTATTGGTCCACTTGCTTCATTGAAGTTCATTATGGGTTGGCAGGCTCTTTGCTTCTACTATAAGAGAAAGGATTAAAGAGATTTGGTCCACTCTGTGCTCAAGCTTTGTCACATTCTTGTGCACATCATCAAAGCTTTTCAACCTACAAAAACTTCCTCCTCAAATGTCGAGTTATAACTTGGACTTTGTTGTTTCGGGTATCTATAAGAATGAGATGTTTTCACTTCTTCACCAGAGGATTCAACAAAATTAAGAAAGTGACAAGGAACACTACTCACTTGGTTCATCATAAAGCTGACCATTTTTCCAAGAATCTTCACCATTCATGGGTTTGAATTAGTATGAGCTAGTGATGTCACACCAAAGGGGTAGCCACTATCACTAACCATGCTAGAAGCTCATATCCTTAAACATTCTATGAAAATATCAAACAAGGGTCATGTCTCCTCGGGTGGCTTAGCCATTAAAGCTCATCCACAAGAAGAGTCTCATATAGCTTGACTCACTTGATATAGACTAGAGTAAAAGGATTGAACTAGCTACCATAAAGGGATCTCATGGTTTGGGCACTCTCTCAACATCTTCTAAAATCTCTCCTAAGTATCATGGAACTGCTCATTACCCACTTGATTGAAACTCACTATGGAATGTTGCAGTTGTGTCAACCTTGAAATGGAGTAGATCTTCCTTAACAAGGCATTCTTCATCTCTTCCCAACTCATTATGTCTCTTCTTAAATCATACCTATATCTAGCTTTTTCTGGGAGGGAGAATGAGAACAAGGTCAACATGATGTTTTTCATCACTGATTGTCAGCGGCCTAAAGTAGAGCATACTTCAAGAAAGGAATCCAAGTGCTTGTAGGGTTTCTCACTCTTTAAGTTGTAGAAGGTGGATAGGAGCCCAAGAAGACCTGGAGGGATGGAGAATTGCTTCCCTGTCATGTGATCAACTCTATTAGAAATTGGTGATTTTTAGTTATTAGTAATGAAGTATTCATGGAGTGGCTTGTGGGTGCATTTTGGTCTTCCATCTTGTCTTCCCTATGTTATTGTCACATGCACAAGGCACAACCAAACAAAAGAGGACAAGTTAGAAAACCAATATGCAAAAAGAATACAAAGCATAAATTATGAATAATAGCAATGATGAGGGCAATAGGAAAAGATCAAAGAAAAACAAAACTATCTAGGTTGTGAAGAATCCATTTGATCTCTTGATATGATATTAATTAGCTCAAAACAACTAGTTCCTTTAAAATTTATAAGGGGCCTAAATTGACACACCCACTTAATCTAACACCCTAACCCGCAAGCACACGGGGTCATGTTATAGTATAGCCAAGCAGCAAGAATATCCCTAAGACTCAAACGCACAACATGGTCTTTCAAAATTTATAAGGGGCCTAAACTGACAGACCCACTTAAACTGGTACAATAACCCGCAAGTGCATGGGGTAGTGTTATACTATATGCTAGGGGAAAGAATAGGACCAGTCCACAGGGAGAAAACGGGCACTAGAGTTAGGTTAGTTTTGGCTAGGATCCTACTACGGAGTCTAGTTTTGAAGGATTTGATGGTTTGTTTTGAATCAATTACACTAATATGGCTCAAACAAACAATAAACGGAAGTGAGGAATTCAAAACCTAAGTTAACCCTAGACAATTAGTTCTAAAGAGCAAGAATTGACAAGATAAGAAATGAAAAGGCAAGAAAGGAGTAAACTATACTAAGATAAGAGAGATGAGACCTACACTACATTAAGCTAGCAAACTAGGTGAAAGAGAAGTTGAAGACCTGAACTATCAAGAATAATGCAAAAATAAGGCAAGAGACTACTTAATCAAGTAAAGAGCTAAACAAGTATAGACTAGATAAGCAAGAAGGCAATTAGGGTTTTAATGTAATTAAAAGAAGTGTGGGCCGTTTGGGGGACTGCACTTGTCAATAGGGTTGGGGTGATAACATGTAAATATTATTCTTTCATTTATATTACCAAACCAAACAACAAGTTCGATGCTAATGAATTTCCCTAAACTACTAATTGACCATGGATAGGGTAAGTGTTTATAGGGGAACTAGTCCCAATCACCTCCTACCTACTCTTGTGAGGAACACTTGGATTAGGGTTTAGGTGTAATTCAATTAGGATGTAATCAAGCCTAGGTTTATAGGATAGGAACTCTTATGGTAATTAGAGATGAGCGTAATAATGGAAGGAGGATGTGAGGTCCTCAAATCACCTACATTCTAGCCTTGAGAAGGCTCCAAGATAATTACATTAAATTCTTCTATAATATCTACTTAGATATCACACCTAGGTGTAGGAGAACTGATGAACATGTAGGAAGGTGAATAGCTAACTAGGGATCCACTAAATGGACCTAGGAGCAACTTCTAAAAAAAGCCACATATAATCAATTTTCCTACTATCTAGGTGATTTCAAGCACAAACCACAAAACAATTTATGGGAAATGACATATAAATAGAACATAATCATTAACAAACGAAATTACAACATTTACATATCACTTTCCCCCAATACGGCATCAAAGTATCATTTTTGACACAAAACAACCCACCTAAGGGGCCTAACAACTCATAGAATAAGAAAATACAAGAAGAGAGGAGAAAGAGGTACAAGTATCCATTGAGCTCTTTGTAGATGAAGGAATCCTCCTCTCTAGTAGTTGCAAGGTTGTGTTTCTCCCTCCTCCGAGGTGATATGGCATGGAAAGATGGTGGGAAGTGATCAAAACACTAGAAAAGTAGGGTTTTGGTGGTGAAAATGGTGAAATGGAGTGGAAATGAGGTGAAGTGATGGAATGGCTAAGGGGCAAAAGTGGGGGAGCTAAGAAGTGGTGGAAGGTAGCTAACCTTGTGCACCAGCCACCACCCATGTATATGTAGGTGGTGGGGAAGCACTAGGTCAAGTGGGGGCATTATGGGGAATGTAGTGCAAAAAAATTGGTAGAATTCTAAGTAGAACGACCATGATGGACAACACGGATGTGCTGGGTAGTGAGTAGAATGGTTGTGGTGGACTGGAATGACTGAGGTGAAAAATGGTGAAAGTCACATGTTGAGTTTTGAGTTTTGTGTTTTGAGTGGTTTATATTACGACCATGGTGGTCACCACAGTCATGGTGGCTAGATGGCAACATGGTCATGGTGGATAGGTAGCAACATGGTCGTGGTGTGTCACATAGATGTGGTGGGCTGGGAGTGAGCTGGTCATTCTATGGAGCATGCCCAATCTGAGTTTGGCCAGCATGGTTGTTTTAGCTGCCACAGATGTGTTGTTGTCTTCATAGCATGGATGTGTTGGCTAGCACGACCATGGTGCTAAACTTGATCTTCACTTCTTAAACTACTACTCTCACTATGATTTTTAGTTGGACCAGCATGACTGCTCGTTGGCACAACAACCGTGTTGTAATCTTCTGTTGCACTTTGAGCTTCAACTTTGGATTTCAAAGGTCGTCTTTGCTTCACTTGAGTCTTGGCCATTGGGGTAGGCTGGGAATCTCTTGGACCTTCATTGAACCCCTCCAATGGTGGAGGAACCCTAGGATAACCCTCCTTCTCTCCTGTTAATCCAAATGTGGACCAAGTACCTGAAAAATAGGCAAAGAACCTCCATAAGTGAATTTGACATAAATATGCTTAGTAAGGGAAATAACATGTAATCTAATAGGTATAGATGTGACTAAAGTGCAATAAGAGACAAGATGAAGCCCTAAAATATGGTTGCATCAGATTTCCATAGAACTAAATAGTTTTTACATTTTGACATGACACGGTTCTAAACTGAAGTTGGTAATTTAAGGGGATTTGAATCTATCAATGGAATTTTGGTGGATATGTGTCCCACAAATAAATTCATTTTTGAAAGTTTGTTTGAAGTCAAAAATATTTGTGAAATTTCCTAAGATTTAGTTTGGATTGATGATATTTTGAGTCATTTGGTTTAAAGAGAATTATGGTATCATTTGTATGTTGCATTTTTTTAATATATTTAGAAAATATCATTCACATTGTTTCCACTATCAAGTTTCAACATCTTAGTGAGAGTGGAGGTGGCTAAGATAAACATATTGGCCGAGAGGTTGTATCTCTATCTTAGTCCATTTGAACTTTTATAATAGACAAATGTTGAGACACATATAATGGTGGAAAAATGAAAAGAGCTATTGCAGTTGTGGATCCATCTAATCAATCCATCAGGGAAAACATAACCATGATGGAAAGCAATGAGAAATTCCAATTGATATTTTTAAATGATTTTTTTCAAAGTCAAGAATAAGGGTGAGGAGAGGAGTGTCTCTAGTAAAAAAAATGGATTATCTCATTAACAATGAAATAATCATCCTAGATACCACAACCTTTGTTAATAGCATTTTTTAGAGAACCAATATATGTTCTAATGGTGACTTCAACCTAATACTGAGTACTTTGAAGGTGACATTATAGGAAGTGTTAATAAGTTAGACTTCTCTGAAGTAACTTACAATGGTAGGTGCATCAATATTTTTATTAAGGTCTATACTAGTTTGATTGAGAATGCCTATTTGTGAAGTGATATCACAATTTTTTCAAAATGTAGCTAAATATATCATGGAAGTTTTACTTAATAGAGTCCTACTGGTATAATAAAAATCCAAGACAAAACCATCTACCCTAAGGAATTTTCAGCACCAAGGTGAAGCATAGCATGTTCAATTTCAACAGGGGGGAAGTGGCACCAAGAGCATTGGAACTGGAAATCTTTCCAGGATAAACAATGTGAGATCAGAGACGTCATGACCATGGTTGAATAGATAGTAGAAAAAAAAATGTTCAATGATGTGGAGTTGGTTAATATTCATGACATTATTGATATCATTGTTGTAAATGGGTTAGTATCTCTTCTTATTGTTGCACATTTCAAGAAATAATTTTGTGTTTTTGTCACCTTCATGGAGCCAATCTATTTTATCCATTTGGCTTTTAAAGCAAATTTGTCTTTTTATTTTTTGTGCCAAAGATGTTGCATCTGAGTTGGTAAAGTTGAGGTTGTAAGACCGAGAGGTCAAAGGTTCTAACCCCGGTGATGGATGAATAAATCACCAATTTTTTAAAAAAAAAAAGTGGAGAGTTGAGCTTTATGGATGGTGTTCTAGCTGGATCGGTAAGTGGGAAACTGTCAACCAGATGACATTCCTTATTCAAGTTTTTTATTTAATTGTTAATATTCCCAAAGGTGTTTTGGTTCCATATTATCAATCTTTTCCTAATATACTTGAGATTGGCGAGCATATGGTATATTGGAAGACAATTGAGAAGGAAATAATAAAGAATTAAAAGGAGAGTGGATAGGATGATTTTCCATCATTAGATAATGTTAGAATAGATAATTGGGTGAAAACAACTATAAATACATATATAATTCATTTAAATTCTAGTTTTACCATAAATAAACTTCTTCCTTAATGTTTTCAACAACAAGCCTCAAAGCCTAGCTCCATTTCATTGTATACAACTTGAGATGTAGAGGTTGAAAATAAGTAATGTGGGGTATTTTCCTTTTTTCTAGGTTATATAAGGTGAAGTTTCATGTGAGTAAACAAACTTAGTTATATCCTTGGTTTGTTATGATGAGGTCTTAGTTTGGAAACCTAGTGATGAATACATAGAAACAACGGGTTGAGGTGCTTGAGAAACATCATAGTAAACCCTTATCAACATTAATATTTTCATGATATCATTTAGCATACTAAAATTTTCTACTAGAAGACCAGTCAGTTGGCAGTAGCTAAATTTGACTTATGAGTTGAGGGACTTATACAAAAAGAGTCCAACTGAATCCATTATCATCCTTGGAACATCAAGTATCTCTATGATCTTTCCAAGACAAATGCAATTGACCTTAAAGGTTTCTGGTGTAGTCAATTAGTGATTTTATTTTCAAGGAAGAAATTACATCCATATATAGGGTCCAGAAACTACATATACTTCTAAAACATAGTTTTTTATATGTTACAATTTACTTTTTTCAAATCACCAAATTTGATGAACCTACATTGTGATGAATGCATATTCATCATGAAAATCAATCACCATCTTGGGCTTATTTTGATTCAATTCATCCAATTTCATTTACTAAATATCAAATTGTGCAAAATTTCTCAATTGGATCAATTACCAGAATTATTAACTGAGTTTATGTTGAATTTATGCATATCTTGATGAGGTCGAACAATCAGCTGGTATCCACCACCTTTTAACCCTAATCCATCTTCAATCATCACCACCCCTTGCTTCACTCCATCTTTATCTCCATCAACCATCACTCAAATCAAACCCTTTTGAGTGGGACCCAACTTTCTCAACCCTTGACCTACCCTCACTCATCCTTGGTCTTGACCATACAGTTTCATCCATACGGTTTCGACCTATTGGTCTTATCCGTTCATCCATTCGGTCTCAGATCGCAAGCTTTTCTTCTCCACCAGATCGCTGATCAACAGTCCCCATCCATTCAATCAAACGATCTGCCCTAATGGTCTTGGGCTATCATTTTTCCTCTAAACAGTTTTGCAAGACTGTATAGGCATCTTTTTGCAAGACCGTATGGGCATCTTTTTGCAAGACCGTATGGACATTCCACCTGGAAACTGTTTGGCCAACATCCACCCCGAGATTGTTTAGGCATCTCATCTTGCAGCAAACTATTTGGAGGTTCTCACCTCCTACTTCCCTCCTCCCACTTCCTCCTGCCATCATAGAAACCCTAACAACACCTGCAACCTCTTCCACTGACATCGTAAGCTTGTTGAGTTATGTGATGTGTTTCTCTCTCACATGAGATGTTCATCATAATGTTATGCCTTCTCTCTCTTTTTTATAAGCCCTAACCTTGCAGGTGATATGTATGCCTAGCTCGTGTATTCTATGTTCTCTCTCTTTTTTATAAGCCCTAACCTTGCAGGTGATATGTATGCCTAGCTCGTGTATTCTATGGTGGTGATTATGTGACAGAGGGTGGTGCTTATGTACATTGATGAGACAATCATATGATGATGAACATACAGGGGTCAATGTAATAGGTCCAATGATCTGGTGAGGGCTTAATGCCTATTGAGAGGTGATATCCTCAAGTGATGTGATTATGGGATTGATATCCCATGGTGATATGTGACTTTGGTGATAGCCTTGTAAATGGTAGAGCAATGAGTATCATGTGGTGATTGTGTGACAAGTTCACACCTTATACATTTTATATCTTCTGAAGTTGCAACATACCCTTAATCATGTAGAGTTTGTTTTAGATTTATACATTGTAACTTGTTTGATGCTAAAGGTCACCCAATTGGCCAATTAATCAAGTGCAACCTAATCATTTAGTTTGCCCTATTCCATAGATCCAATTCCAATGTCATCTGTATTTTTTGAATTGGTGAAACAAGTTTAACTTGAAGCGCATATTTTTTAATATGTGGGGGTGCAAGTTGAGTATCTCCTTGCATCCACAATTACAGGTTGTGTGAGATGGCCATGCATGAGCTAATCTCCTTGTGATATGGATGTCCATGCATGAGCCACTCCTTCTTTTAAGAACATCCATGCATGAGCTTGTTCTTCTAGAGATGTTACTTGTACCATGGTGGGATAGGTGTTTTATATTGATGGTCACGCATGACCCAATCCTTTTGTGAGCATATGTCACTCTCTGCAGTTGACTGGTATGTCTCTACGGTGTTCTCTTGTGTTGACCAAGAGGTGTTGGAGAGGTCCTAGATTTTGACTCTTCCATGGACCTTGTATGGCACTGTCATTTTTCCTTTGCAAGGGGCAGTTGGATTTGGGTTGTATGACTCAAATCCCTGGGGCATAATAAAAGATGTAAGACAGTCGTGTAGTATATGTTCTTAGGGTGACATACGTCTCACATTGGTTGAGCCTTTGCCTTACCTTTGTACTAATTTCTTGAATTATAATGTGGTAAAAGAAGTCAATTGTTGTACTAATATAACTTGATCTACTATTCAGTAGTAGCTACCTAGTCTTGTTTAATCTACAATTCTGTTGAATACATATCATTTAGTTGAATCTTCTCAATTTGCTAGTTTATGTTAATTATGTACTTAGTTTTACTTGATTATTTTATCTATGATTTAATAGCATCAAAGGAGAGTCATATCTCTCGCTAGTATGGCTGGTCTCACACCATGGGTTTCTACATCTTTTAGGTGACCATGCATGAAGAAGTAGAGGTCGTGCAGATGAGGAAGAGTAGTAGCAAGTGTAGTAGATGATATGGTTGGATGTGTTGCTAGTCTTTTGGTGTTAGAGTCCTAGAGTCGTCTCTGTACACTCAGGTCCTTGGGGTGTTTTTCTTTTGAGATGATCATGTTTATGTGATCCATACATGGTTTTATCTTGTGTTCCATGGTTGTATAGTAATGATAGGTGTATATGTATATATGTGGAGCCAGTATCTTATGTAACTGGTTGATGACAGGAACATTGATTTGTAGTGATGTAAGCACCATGTAACATGTTATGTGTTGGATGTGGCAGGCTTTGTGAACTCATATGTTATAACTTTTTGTCCTATGTTTCTTTTAATGAAATAAATTTTAATTACATGTGTTTTTATGGAATCTTGCTTAGTGGTATTTCTACTTTTAGTTTCGAGTAATCTCATTTGTCGCGCATCAGGCGTCACATTTTGGTTGGTATCAGATCTTTAGGTTTGTTGAGACTACATGGACCTAGGACTAGGGTTTGTGTCTGTTCTAGTGTCCTCCAGACTATCTTATAGTGACTTCTGCTTATGCAGAAGAAAAATAAGAGTAGAAAATATGGTCGGAGAACACAAAGAACATGCTATAGAGAGTAGTGTTTTCACACCTGGTGGTGGTGTGAGGGCTCAGTCAAGAGAACATCGGGTGCCTGATGATCCCTAGTTTGACCCAGTTGTGGTATAGAATCCTACCTTCTAGTCTCTATTTAGGCAGTTTATGGTGACAATGATGCACATGGTGGACAGGATGCCTGCCTTTCAACCTAGGGCAGCTGTTACTGGTGCGGAATCTCCATGAGTTGGGAAGACCTTTGAGCAGTTGAGACATGTTGGTGCGATAGAGTACGCTAGTACGAATGATCCACCAGATGTTGATCCTTGGTTGACGGAGTTGGAAAAGGCTTTCTAGACCCTTAATATCCCTGAGACAGATAAGGTGAAATGTGCAATGTATCTTCTAAAAGTTAGTGTTGGACATTGGTGGGTCATTGAAGAGGAGAAACGACCAGCTATTGATATCGATTGGGAGCACTTCAAATGAGAGTTTGCCAGTAGGTACTTTTTGCATACCTATTTGGATGAGAAGATCAGTCAGTTTGAGCAGATTCGACAGGGATCGATGTCATTCAATGAGTATGAAGTGAAGTTTATGGATTTGTTGAGGTTCTATCCTCACACGGCATCCACGGATGAGGAAAGGATTCGATGTTTTGAGAAGGATCTGAATGGTGAGTTGACTACGGTGGTGGCAATTCTTGAGAACTGTGAGAAGCTTCCAACATTTTTGGAGTCTATCATGAGGATTGATGATGCGTGGTTGAAAAGCGGGAGAGGAGTTCTTAGAAGAGGTCGGCACAGTCTCAAAGGACAGTCGTCAGGAGGCTTTTGAATCCTAGGTTTTCTGCACCGCCAGCACAACAGAGGTCCAGTGTACAGACCTAGTGGTCACCCAGTAAGGGTAGACGATGTAGTATTCCACCAACAAGAGTTCAGAGTGTAGCATCAGCTTTGATGACAGGGCCATCTAGGCCATGGTATGAGAGAAGGTTGTGCTACAAGTGTTGATAGGTTGGGCATACAAAGTTTTTCTACGCTATGAAGGATGAGGAAGTCACCCAATAACTGAAGCAGAACCAACAGGGCTCGTAGAGATAGTAGTTCAGTGGCAATGGAAGGGGATGTGGACAAGTGTCTCAAGCTGATTCTTCAGGATAGGCCAGTAGAGCAAGAGGGTGGCAATAGGTGACAGCTATATTCAAGGCTAAGAGTCAGTCTAAAGGAGTGGTCAACCCACGAGTAGTGACATGTTAGATGGAGTTATTTCATTTCAATTTTTCTTCTTCTTGCTTTAAATCTATTTTGATTGACCCAAGTACGACACACTCTTTTATCATTCGAGAAGTGATTGATGCTTGTTCTTTGTATGTTAGCCGTAGATGGGATAGTCTTCGTTTAGAAACCCTGTTAGTTGGCTCCACAGAGTTGTGGGAGGTGTGTCCTTCTTGTATCCTTTCTTTCTCAGAACATAGTAGTTAAGTGTATCTCTTACCACTTGATATGCATGGATTCGATGTAATCCTTGGATTGGACACCTTGGAGAAGTATCATGTGGTCTTGGATTATAGTTCCAAGGTGGCGATGTTTGCAGAAGGTGGTGTGTCAAGGATCTTCCAAGGTGATAGGAAGGTTCCTCCTACCTATTTAGTGTCAAAGATGGTGCCTGAGAAGTTGATGAGATAGGGTTTTGATGCGTTCTTAGCACATGTGGTGGATACCAAAGCAAGGTTCCATGTATCTAGGAGGTGCCAGTTGTCAGAGAGTTTGAGGATGTGTTCCCATATGAGTTCCCAACTATTCCCCCTGTCAGAGAGATTGATTTTGAGATCAATCTAGTCCTAGGCATGCAACTAATAGCGCAAACACCGTATAGGAAGGCACCAACTGAGATGGCAGAGTTAAATAAATAGGTGCTAGAGTTGCTTGATAAAGTCTTCATCAGACTGAGTACACCTTCGAGGGGTTCTCCTATGCTTTTTGTGAAGAAGAAAGATGGATCCATGAGGCAGTGTATAGACTATAGGCAGTTGAATAAGGTAACGGTAAAGAACAAGTATCCCTTATCACGGATAGATGACTTGTTTGATTAGTTATGAGGTGTTGCAGTCTTCTCTAAGATAGATCTAAGGTCTGGGTATCATCAATTTTGGATCAAGGTGGATGACATACCTAAGTCAGCTTTTTGGATTGGGTATGGTCATTATGATTATGTGGATATGCCATTTGAGCTAACCAATGCACCAACAACATTCATGGACTTGATGAGCATAGTGTTTTGTCCATTTCTCAATCAATTTGTGGTGGTCTTCATGGATGACATCCTGATATACAATCGTGATAACCAGCAGCATGAACAACACCTCTGTCAGGCATTGACAGTCTTGAGGGAACATCAGCTATACACTAAGTTCAGAAAGTGCAAGTTCTGGCTGAAGGTGGTAGTTTTCTAGGGCACGTTATCTCTACTGAGGGTGTTCATGTGGATCCCAAGAAGGTTGAATCCATACTGGAGTGGGATCATCTAAAAACACCGATAGAAGTGCACAGATTTTTGGGTTTGGCTGGCTACTACCAAAGGTTATTAAGAACTTCAGCTCTGTGGCGTTACCCCTAACCAAGTTGAAGAGGAAGGATGTACCTTTTGCCTAGAATGATAGATGTCAACATGCCTTTAATTTGTTGAAGGAGAAGTTGATGAGTGTACCAGTGCTAGTGTTTCCTGAGCAAGGGAAATGTTACATAGTTTTTTGTGATGCATCACATAATGGTTTGGGGTGTGTGCTTATGCAGGACAAGAATGTGATATATTTTGTATCATGAAAGTTGAAGAAGCACGAGGAGAACTATCCTACCCATGATCTGGAGTTGGTTGCAGTGGTTCATGCTTTGAAGACCTGGAGACACTACCTTTATGGCGAGAAGTGTCAGATCTTCATAGACCATAAGAACTTGAAGTACATCTTTTTACAGCTAGAGTTGAACATGTGACAGAAGTGCTGGATGGAATTAATCAAGGAATATGATTGCATGATCGATTTCCATCTAGGAAAGATGAATATTTTGGTAGATGTGCTAAGAAGGAAGTATTCTTCAACATCATCAGTGGGGCGATGCATATTTGAACTCCTTGGTATGTCATAAGAGAGACATGTTGGTCTCCTTGTGTCAGATGAATGTGAAGCTAGAGGCATCCATGCTGAAAGGGCTATTGGCACAGTTGTAGGTGAAGCCCATGTTGAGACACCAGATCAAAGAGGCACAACATGCTGATATTGTGATACAGTAGATAAGTTCAGAGTTCAACAGTAAGAAGAATGATGGCTTCCACGAGACAGATGATGGGATAGTTTGTTACCACGACAGACTTGTGATTCATGATGTTGACAGTTTGAGAAATATGGTTCTGGAAGAGGCTCACTCTTTGGTGTATGCTATGAACCCATGTAGCATCAAGATGTACCATAATCTTACAGATCTGTATTGGTGGCTTGGCTTGTATTGGGATGTAGCTGAGTTTGTGGCCAAGTGTGAAGTGTGTCAGCAAGTCAAGGCAGAGCATCAGAAGCCTGCAGGTATGTTGCATCTGTTACCCATGCTATAATGGAAGTGGGATCATGTTACGATGGACTTTGTGGTTGGTATGCCTAGGACAACAAAAGGACATGATTCCATATGGGTGATAGTTGACCGGTTGACAAAGTCGACACACTTCTTGGTTGTGAAGATGACATTTTCAGAAGAGAAACTCACCCAGATATACTTGGATGAGATAGTGCTTTTGCATGATGTCCCAGCTACTATCATGTCAAATAGGGGTCCTCAGTTTATGGGTCGCTTTTGGGAGCATTTGCACACAACTTTGGGAACACAATTGAGGTTCCACACTGCTTTCCACCCACAAATGGATAGTCACTCTAAAGGACCATACAGACCTTGGAGGACCTATTGAGAGCTTGTGTCTTGTACTTTTTTTGGATTTGGGACGTCCAACTCAGTCTGATATAGTTTGCCTATAATAACAATTATTAGAGGAGCATCGACATGACACCATATGAGGCATTGCATGAGAGACATCATAGGTCTCCGTTGTTTTGGTATGAGACATGTGAATATCAAGTTATTGGTCCCGAGCTAGTACAGCATACAATAGAGAAGATCAAAGTGATTCAAAAATAGTTAAAAGAAGCCTATGATAGAAAAAAGTCAGAGGAAGTGCCACCCTGATACTGAGTTGGTTTTGCATCTAGTGGAAGTTGCATGAGTGTGATGAGGACATGTCCTATGTTGAAGGGCCTGTGTTGATCCTGGATAGGAGGGTGAAGAAGTTGAATAAGAAGGACATGGTGCTCGTGAAGGTTTG
The DNA here is from genome assembly GCA_963693085.1 of Alisma plantago-aquatica. Classification (NCBI taxonomy): domain Eukaryota; kingdom Viridiplantae; phylum Streptophyta; class Magnoliopsida; order Alismatales; family Alismataceae; genus Alisma; species Alisma plantago-aquatica. The sequence continues at coordinate 21,138,447 of OY856409.1, read as the reverse complement.
GTGGCATCACCGTGGCATTGAGGAAGTCATGTGGGAGCTTAAGGAAGATATGCATAAGAAGTACCCATCTCTTTTCTCTTAGGACTTCGGGGGCAAAATCCTTATTAGGGGTTTATGGCTTGTAAGACCCCTGACATGTGTTTTTGGTTAACCATGTTTTTTTGTCTTGATGATGTTCTTAGAACCTTTCTCTAATCCTTTGATATGATCTTAGAGCATTTGGATAGCTTGAGTCTCAAGTTTGAGCTTGTTTGGATGTTGTTTGTGCTTTTTGTGCTAGTTTTGGTGCAAATTGCAAATTACCCATTTGAAGGGGTATTCTTGTAATTTGCTACCCTTATAGACTTCCTTCTCTCTTGGCTTCATTAGAGAGGTTTTTGTTCTTTGGACCACCTTGGTGGACCCTTAGTTGACTGGTATCACCCTTAGTGGTGATTAGGGTTTTCTAGGGTTGGTGTGCCTCGACCATGTGACCCTTGTTGGTTTGTTTCAACCTAGGTCCTGACCTAGGGCCTAGTTGGAGGGTTTCATAGTCAATACACCTCCCCTAGGTGTGTTTGTCATGACCGAGATGTTCTTGGGTGTCTTGGGTTGAGATGGGTACTCTTGTGTAGAGTGTCTCGACCTAGGGTTTGTGTTGACGTTGTGTCAAGAGGTAGTGGTCCTCGGTGGTGTGTCACGACCATGGGTGGTTCCCTTGCTGTGTTGTGGTCGCGACATGAGGGTTGTGTGGCCTAGTTGGTCGACATCCAACCTAGAGTGTATCATCATCTCTTGCATGTGGGCTTTAAAGGTTGCATGTTAGTTTCTTGAGTGGATAAGTGTCCCTTTGGGGCCTTCTTCTTTCATTGACTCATCATCCCTTACCCTGCCACTCTCCTCCTTTTCTATGTAATCCCTCTTCTCTCCATGCAAGTGATCTTTTGAGGCCATCCTCTTTCTCCTTCCTTGCTTGGATGATCTTGGAGCTTGGTGGGGGCAAGAAGGATCTGTTCTTGGTGCTTTGGAGGTGGCTCAACCCTTGCATGTAGTGTTTGTGGTGATCCTTGGTCATCTTCAACCTTGGTGAATGTTTATCTTCCTTGTTGATGTTTTCTTTGAATCTTCTTCCTTTTTCTTGTCCCTAGTACATGTTTTGACATGGTGTTCATTCTTGAGAATAAGCTCATCATCACAAGGGTAATAGGCCATGTTTTGACAAGGCGACACCCAAGTGAGAGGGAGTTTCTTCTCTCTTTTCCCCCATCTTTCTTTTAGTTCAGCCTTGAACTACTAGCCCTCTTTCTTGAGCTATCCTTTAACCTTAGTGTTTCCTCTTTCTTGATGTGATCTTGTGGCAAAAAATTGAGCTTTTGGTGGAGCTTGATCTTCCTTGGTGATTGTATGCTTGGAGCTTTCCTTCCTTGGAGTGATCTTCCTTAAGGCGGGTTATATAATTCCTAACCTCCTATGTTATTGCACTCTATATGCTTACATGTTACTATTTTCTCTATCTAAATGTTTCCTTAACATGCTAGTAGAGGGTAATAGACCTTAGAACTTGGATGATATTGATATCATGCTTGGTTTGGATGTAATCTGAAACCCTAATTTCCTATGTACCTGATGCGCGTCATTGTACATGCAACAATCACTAGGAAAAGTCCTAGAGTTTAACCTTTTAACCCGGTTGTCAACTTGTTGTGAACAACAAGTTGACTTAGTATAGATAGGTATGATCCAAGGGACGGCGGAAAAGAAAAGTCAAAATCCAAATCTGATCGCAAGTATAAGAATTAAATCCCAGTTTGAGAGAGTTGTTAATACTAAGAACAAAAATAAAAGTGCTGAAATAAAGTTTAACTAATCAAGAAATAAAGATCTGGGGTCTGGAAGATCACCACCAAAACCACGTTCCTATTAAACTAATCAAATTATAAACTCCAAGGATCAAATTAGGACCTTGTGGTTACATGTCCTTACAGACAAACTCACAAGGGTCAGACTTCCTGTGAACCTGTTGGTCCCGGCGTTCACGGATCATTGCTCAATCGTCCAACATGCCATTATCCACGGTCATATCAAAAAGCATGTGAATTCAAACTGGCGTTCAAACCCAAGGCTCAGGTGGTCGCGTCACCAAGGATTATAACAAGAATAAGATTAAATAGACAAAAATATGATAATCGCAATTAAGAGACTATTGTTTCATTCTTATAGAGATCCACGGTCATATCACTCCATAAGAATATATCAGATCATCTAAATAACTAAAAAGAAACAGAGAGAAGACATTTGTTCGATGGAGGAATATAATTGATTATGTTGAATAGAACCAGGCTAAGGGGCTACTCCCATGCCCCAGATAAATTTACTCAGACATAACAAGACCAGAAGAAATGCAAACTAAAATGATATCTAATATTATATAAGATGTGGTCTACAACTAAAAATTGGATGAAATGGAATGAAGAATGGAATGCCTTTACAAGTGAAGAGTCCCTCCTTTTATAGGAGGGGGAGGGGGTAGGCTGCCCTAAAAAGAGGGGGGGAAATAGAGGGAGACAAATTTTTGAATTTTCTAGATCTGGTCAAATCGAAAGTTGGTTGTCTTTAATTATCTTGACCATGTAACTCCCTTTAATGTATATTCTCGCAATAGCGATTTCGAACATATTTGTCTCTGGTTAAAAGCACAAAAGCGGTCCAAATAATAGGATTTTATTTTAGGAAATTAAATTCCCTTCCAATGAATACTTGTACACTCAATTTGGAGTTTGAATGCAAGAGTTATGTCACTTTTGGTGGAGGGTATATATGAATTTCAGGACTGCTGCAAATTATGTAACTTTCCTACAAAATCCAAGAAAATAGAATTAAAACTCCAATTAAAGAGAAAAATCTAAAATAACACAATTAATTATGAAACTAATAGAATAAATAAAAAAATAATCCTAAACAAATATCAAAAATATATAAATAAAAGGGATAAATATATATTTATCAGTACCCGATTTTTGATGTTTGTGGTGCATGGTGGTTTTCCTTCCTTTCTTGACTTTAGTTGAGTTCCATGCATGGTGATCGAGTGTTTTAGTGTTTGATGTAGTTTGGGTTGGTTTTGATGGTGCTGATCTCGGTTTTGCTCCCTTGTTGAGGTTTCTTTTATGGTCGTTTCATGAAGCTTGTTTTAGGGTTTGATGACCGTTTTTCATGAGGTGTTCCTATATGGTGATGATGGATTCCCCTTGTTGTGTCACTTGTTTTAGCCATGGGTTTATCTCTACTTTGACCTTGGTTTTATCTTGGTTCTTGGTCTTGGTGGCATCTTGACCCTTGGTGGTCACCATGCCTTGTTTTTTATTGGGTCGTGACATCTCTTTGACTTGAGGTTTTGGGTTGCAACGACTGATCTTGTGGATGTTGCGATATCCTTCTCCTTGATGATCGTGGCACCACTTCCTAGAGGGTCAAGACACACTTTGGTTTTGGTCGAGTTGTTTTCCTCTTCCTTAGTTGGTCGCGACATGGTTGGGTCTTGAGGTCAAGATATGTCCTTGTCGGGGGTCGAGGTGAGATTTATTCTTTGGTCGCGGCATGCTCTACCTTAGGTTGTTGAACTCTAACCTAGCTGAGTGTGACCTAGTTGCTTGTGGGTGGAGACATGGTACACCCCTTTGGTGGGTCACTATCACGACATGAATGAGGTTGGCCGCGGTCACGACACCATGGGTGATGGTGGCCATGACCCATGTGTGGGGTGGTTGCGACATACATGAGTGATGGATGGTTGATTCACATGCTTGAACACTTCATCAATGCACTTGTATCAATAATAAATGAACTATTTATGAGACACATGTAGTGTTATATGGATAATTGTTGCTTAATCCTTATGATGATTGCTAACTCCAAAGTATTCCAAGGATGTGGGAGATGTCCCACCTAGGGCTTATTATTTGTATACATGTATAAAACCCTAATTGGCTAAGCTTGGAGCCCTAACCCTAATGTTGAGTTATATGATGTGTTTCTTTCTCTCGCATGAGATGTTCATCATATTGTTATGACTTCTGTCTCTTATTTATAAGCCCTAACCTTGCAGGCGATATGTATGCCATGGCTCGTGTATGCTATGGTGGTGATTATGTGACATAGGGTGGTGCTTATGCACATTTATGAGACAATAATGTGATGATGAACATACATGGTTCATTGTGATAGGTCCAATGACATGGTGATGGATTAATGTCTATTGAGAGGTGATATCCTCAAGTGATGTGATTAAGGGATTGATATCCCATGGTGATATGTGACTTTGGTGATATCCTTGTGAATGGCAGAGCAATGAGTGTCATGTGGTGATTGTGACAATTTCACACCTTATACGTTTTACATCTTCTGAAGTTGCAACACACCCTTAATCATGTGGAGTTTGTTTTAGATTTATACGTTGTAACATGTTTGATGCTAAAAGTCACCCAATTGGCTAATTAATCAAGTGAAACCTAATAATGTAGTTTTCCTTGTTCCATAGATCTGATTCCAGTTTTAGCTTTATTTGTTGGATTGGTGAAATGAGTATAACTTAGAGCGCTTATTTTTTAATATGCGGGGGTGAAAGTCAAGTATATCCTTGCATCCAAAATTATCGGTGAGATGGCCATGTGTGAGCTGATCTCCTTGTGATTTGGATAGCCATGGGTGATCCACTCCTTTTAAGAATGTCCATGCATGAGCCTATTTTTCTAGTGTCTTTACTGATACCAAGGTGGGTTAGGTACTTTATATGGATGGCCATGCATGAGCCAATCCTTTTGTGACCATATGTCACTCTCTTGCAGTTGACTGGTATGTCTCTTCGGTGTTCTCTTATCCTGACCAAAAATTGTTGGAGAGGTCGTAAATTCCGACTCTTCTATGGATCGTGTATGGCATCGTCAGTTGCCCTTTGCAGGGGGCGGTTGGATTTGGGTGGTACAACTCAAATCTTCAGGGCATAATAAAAGACGCAATATAGCTGTGTAGTATATGTGCTTTGGGTGACATACGTCTCACATTGGTGAGCATTTTGCCTTATCTTTGTACTGATTTCTTGAATTATAATGTGGTAAGATAAGTCAATTTTTATACATGTTCTTCTTATTCCTTTTTAGAATATAACTTTATCTACTATTCAGTAGTAGTTGCCTAGTCTTGTTTTATTTGCTATTATGTTGAATACATATCATTTAGTTGAATCTGCTCAACTTGCTAGTTTATGTTAATTATCTACTTAGTTTTATCTGCTTAGTTTATCTATGCTATGATAGCATTGGCGGAGATTTATATCTCTCGTTGGGACATTTAGTCTCACCCCATAGATTTCCACATCTTTTAGGTGATCATACACGAAGAAGTAGAGGTCGTACAGTTGAGGAAGAGCAGCAGTAAGAGTAGTAGCTGATAAGATTTGATGTGTTGCTAGTCTTTTGGTGTTAGAGTCCTAGAGTCATCCCTGTACACTCAGGTTCTTAGGGTGTTTTTCTTTTGAGATGTTTGTGGTATTGTGATCAATACGATGTTTTGGCTTGGGTTCCATGGTTGTATAGTTATGACAGGTGTATATATATTTATGTGGAGCCAGTATCTTGTGTAATAGGTTGATGATAGGAATGCTAATCTGCAGTGATCTAAGAACCGTGTAATATCTTATGTGCTGCATGTGGCAGGCTTTGTGGACTCATATTTATAAGTTTTTGGCTTATGGTGCTTTAACGAAATTGGTTTTAATTACTTATGTTTTTCTAGTAATTCACTTGATTGGTGTTTTTTCTACTTTTAGTTTTAAGTAATCTCATTTGTGGTGCATTGGGTCGTTACATGTTCAACCATTGATACTGAAATAGGTCATTAACATCTGTCAACACCATAACAGTGTTGATATCTATACTTAAGATCTCCACCCAAAGGCCAATCACCATGGTGTCTTTGCTCTATATTGTCTAACCAGTTTATCAATGCCTTGTAGCTAGGGTCTAAGCACTCGAACAACTCCTGGTGGAATAAATGTGGAGAGGAGACTTCAGAACCCTAGGGGGCTCCTTAGTTGTTTTAGGTTGCATGCATGTATTCTCATAATAGCTTTTGATTATTTATATAAATTTTAATATACATCTGCCATATCTCAAGAAATAGATTGAGTCATTTGGGCCACCCAGTAAAGTCACCTTCTACCTCCCTGACTATTGTGACATTTGGGTGCTCATATGGGAGAGGTGTGTCTCTCATTTCCAGAATGACACATATGATGCTCACATGAACATGAATAGTGGGAAGAGGAACATCATGAACTGTATCGATGAGTGAATAAGCCTCAACATCTTCCATGACATTATATGATGGAAAATTGATGGCAAAATGGAATTTTTCGACCACTGACAATTTTATGAAACATAAAAATTCAATTGAAGAACATATATATTGAACAAGATATTATTTTATCGTAATGTATATATAAGTTGACTTAAATTGAATCTTACCCCAGACTTACCATGTGAGTCCAAAGGACTACCCCTGATACACTATGTGGGTGTGTGATGATGTACAAGTTTTGTGACAACTAGAGGACCTTGTTCACACAGAGGAGAGAACAACAGTAGGCCGAGGAGAGAGCAGCAACCAGTAGATGAAAGAGCAGCAATAGTGGTGGTGGCCAGAAGATGCACTAGAGTCTACGGTGGGAGTGAGTAGTAGTAGCACACCTAGCTAAGGGCATCAACGATGGTAGTGACAGAAGAAGGAAATCATCGGAGCAAACAATTCCAGAGAAATGTGAGTAGGGGAAGAGGGGAAAGAGGGATTTCTCAAGGGATTTAAGTAAGACATTACTCATAATTTAATTAAATAGTTGATGCCCTACACCCTAGGCCATTGGTTTATAATCCAAAACCTCTGGCAAAACAAATACCTTTTGTTAGTTGGATAAACACAATCGGTGATAACTCTACAACCCCGGTGCAACCTAGTGAACCCTACATTGTCGTATGATGATCCAAAACTGTCGCATAAATAGATACCTTTTTTGTCAGCTGGATAGATGAAATCAACGAATAACTCTACAACCAGATGCAACCCAACAAAACCTACATTGTATGTTGGGTTGTCGAGAACCGATGAGGAAAACCACTTGGAGGTGGGAAAATTTCTATGAAAAAATAGTGCATGCATATTTCTTATCGGTCGTTGTAGACACAACTGATGTTATATACAAATAATAATTATAATGAGACATTTGACTCATAATCATTTAATCCTTTGTGTATTTAACAATGAATCGATGATGTACATTTTTGGAGGTAAATGAAATGCCCAACAAAAAATTTATATGAAATTCTATTTTTGTGGGTGATATATTGCGTCGGTTGCTTTGAGAAGGAACCGAAAATATGAATAAAATGCAATATGTATTTTCTCGATTGGTTCTCATCCGGTCAACTGTGGCGGTTGTCTTTATAGAACTAACACTAAATATTACACTATCGGTTTCTCTTGAAAAAACAACTGACGAGATATCTCATTTCTATAGTAGTGTTTGTTGCCTAGCTCACAACCTCCTGAGTCATTGTCTAGTTACCTTGAGATTCTACAAACTATGGTGATAGGGGGAGTCAGGGTGAGTGTGGACTCTTATCTTAGATGGATCGTATCGAGACCAGGTCAGGGAGATAAGCTCCCTAGCTACAGCTCCACCTAGATTTGTGAGTCTAGGTTCGGCTAGACTCCCTCTTAGAGTTATCTTATATTTCTCTTTTAATAAAAGTCCATAATCTACACAATTATTGTGTAGGACATGTGGGATATCCAATTCATACCATATTTGGGATAATCCACTTTATATATGACTTCTCCGAAGATAAATCCTTATCTCATCCCCTGATTATCCAAAACATAACTTCCAAGTATATTCTAGATAATTACGTAGTAAATTTTCTAGACCACCAGATAACTTGGTATATCTTTAAATCTTGTTCATAATCTCATTATATCTTTATCCTTCAATTAAAATTATTCTGGTTATTCATTACCATCATGAGATATAGAATTCCTCATTTTATATCTCAAGGACCCATAGGTAAACACTAATAGGCTCAATTGAGCTTGAATTAGGTCCTAGGGTCCATGGCCTATTTATTGGTCTTCCAAAGGGTCCATAAGCTTATCTATATTCTTAATTACAAAATTAAGTCTTGGACTAGTATTATTTCTCACTTGAGCCTCATATGATACTATTGATCAATATAACTTTAATTTGAAGATTTACTCTAATTATAGAGCTTAAATTCATCATTTTTGTATGGTCAAAGTCATGTTGTTGATCTCATTATTCGAATATTATTCTTATTGTCTTAATGTGAATACCAATAATTTATAACTAAATTCGTCCAAATTCATAAAATTGAGGATCTTATGTTTTTATTTTAAATTATCCTTTTATTCAAATATAAGTGAGGTTGTGGAGGGTATTTCCAAGTTTTTCTTCTATTTTATGAATTACGAAGTAGTTTTTGTAGAAATACTACATAATAAGCATGTGGAGGGGTTTCCCTGTCATTTTCTTCTATTTTTTTGAATTAAAAATCAACTATTGCTTTCTATTATATTATATAGGGAAAGCATGAGAGATATTATATGAATTTTATTGTGTTTTAGTTAATAGTCTATTATGCTAATCTAAGAAAGGTCATTGACGACTTTGTCAAAAAAAATTAGGATTTTAACAACAATTTTTAATTCCCTTAATTATTAAAGCGATCATTGTATTCTAATATATATTGTGTAAAAGAGTGTCATACGTATTATGTGAAATTTTATGTTTTATTATAGTTGAATTGTTTTAATTCTAATATAATAAATGTCGTTGAGAGTTTTATGGACATTTTTATATATTAAAAAGAAGTCCCTTTATTCTGATATATACTACATAAGAAAGAGTCTAGGAAGTATTGTTTGTGATTTCTTTAATTTTTAGTTATAAATTAGATTTTATTATTATAATGCACTCATGTGAGAACAAAGAATGGTTTGGATGAAATTTTTCCTTTAGTTTTCAAAATTACAAATCGGTTGTTATATAATTAAGGAATTATCGTGAAAGGTTTTATCTACAACTTCTTATTCTACTTTCTAATTTATAAAGTAGTCAATATAATAGGAAAGAGTGAGAGGTATCATATAAATCTTTTAATATTTAGTTATTACCTAGTCTTTAATTCTTATTTAGAAAGATCATGGAAGGTTTTATATACCACGTTAAGGTATTACCTGCAATTTTTTTCTTTGAATTTTTGAATTATAGAAAAATCTTTGTATTATGATACATATTACATATAAAAGAATGTGAGGTGTTTTATATATTTTTTATGTTTTAGTTATAAATTAGTTTGCCCTTCTAATATAAGAAAAGCCATGGAGGATTTTGACTATAACTTTTACTTTTATTTTTCTTAATTATAAAACAATACTTCTATTATAATATACACTACATAGAAAACAATGTGAGAGGTATTGTATGTATTTTTTTAAATGTTTATTTATTAATCAGTCTTTTGTACTGATAAGGCAGTGGTGAGAGGAATAGAAGAGTTTGGATGTAATTTTTTTTCCTTTATTTTTAAAAGTTACAAATTGATCATTATTCGGATATGCCTGTTTGAAAAGTCAGTAGAAGTGTTGAATGTATTTTTTACCTTTGATTTTCCATGTTACTTATTAGTTTTTGTTTTATTATATGTGAAAGGTTATGGACGGGTTTTATACACTTTTATCTTTAGTATTTTGAATCACTAATTGGTCCTTTTATAAGGTTATATGTATTGTCACATTGAGGATTCACATCCACCAATTTCTGCACTTGTGCACTATCTTTATGCGGTTTCTAGGTTCGGTAGTGTGGCCCAACTAAAGTATGAGGAGGGGCAGGACATGGTATCTCTAAGAAGTCATCATTCTTTTCATCCTTCGCCTCTCTTTTTAGTGATCTTGTTCTTCTTTACCATTGTGTCTTGTACGGCATCGTTCCAAACTGACCTCAACGAATTCCCTTTTTTAAAGGATATATCTTGCTTACAATGTAATTGCGTGGTAACAATAACATTATCTCTTTTTAAGGTAACGCAACACCGCATTTATGGTCTTCAAAATAATTTATTATTCTTTACACGCGACATATTTATCTCTACTAGATATACCTATTTTTTCGGAAGCCAGGTTCTTTGCACATGATAATCCCTTCTCCGTATATACTTCGAACTGAAGTCCTTGAGAAGCCCGGCCACTCAGAATACGTCGTAGTTGATAGAAATATAGTTATGTAAATTGACAAACCGCTGACTATCCAGAGCACGATGGAGATTATAAGTAATACGGTCACATAATTAAAAATAGAAAAATAGACAAGTCAAATACAAAAATCGTTTAGAACCAAGACTCTTACTCGTCCACGGATCCGTTTGCTATTATACTTATGAAGAAAGTACGACCGTACCCTTTTAATGCCAAGCTTACCTTCAAAAAAAAAAATTACGGCGGTACCCAGTTATACTTGAACTCGTACTCCTTTAGCTTTTTGGGTTCCCCCATATATAACCCCCAATCGACTTCCGTGCCGTATAATTCGATATCAGACTAGCGGCTACGTACGTTTTACAGGAGTGGACGACAGGCATGATGCTGGATGGGCTATTGAATCGTGTCAAAACGCTTCTTGGACCATCGGCGACAACCTCAACATCCGATGTTCTCGCTGATCTTCCCCTGGACTTGCTGATCGAAATCCTGTGCCGTGTACCAGCAGAGTGGCTTGCGCATCTCGGCTCAAGCGTCAATAGGCAATGGCGGTCGATGATACTCGGTGACCACGATGGGAAGGATCCCTATCATCTCTCCAATCGGCACCTTGCCCACCAGCGGAACCAAAGACGCGCGGCGTACGACGCCAGAGAACACTGTTTATTTTGTGAAACTTTCGCGAGGTGAATGTGAGATCCAGCAAGAAGATGATGTCTATTGCTGGGATTCCTTAATATCAAAGGGCGCTGCTTCTGACATCAACCACAGGAACCGCTCGAAGCTGGTGTGCTATTCTGTCGTACCAACATCTGGGAAGCTAGAATCAAGGTTTAGACGAAACAAGAGCATGGTCGCTCGATGGTTCAAGAAACAATGGCGTATCCCTACAGATACAGTTTCGAACTTGGAATACAAAGCATGTGTCTCCTCTTGGGTGGAGCTGGACCGGGTTTACAACTATATTGGAGGAGTCTGCAACGGGCTGGTGTGCCTTGCCAATGCAGATACCATGGGTATATGCAATCCGAACACGGGCAGTTTGATCCGCTTCGCCTTGCCGGACATCCCCAAACACCCTCTAGATATAAACATGGAGGGAGCGGCAGAAGCCATTGCTGGTCCAGGCATAGAGATCGATGATCCAGACAGATTTTTTTTTCTTGGTTGCAGCTACGAAGGAACGACGACTGTAGTGTACAAAGCTCTTGTGTTGTACGTTCGTGAGAGGAGACAGATCATGCCTGACGAAGAGGCCATCGACGATGACCCGTGCTATAGGTGCCTGTTTTCCGGAACGATGATCACATTGAATAACGGAGACGATGACCTTTGTTTTTGGAGGCCAATTGCAGCAGACTGGTTTGATGATGCGACCTACACGGTTGATCCAGTGTCGGTTGAGGAAGATTGTTGCGGCGGGAATACGATGATGTACTGCGGTCTCTACAGCCATAATCGTTCCTGCAATCTCAAGAGCATCGTTTCCTTTGACTTCAAAGATGAGGCCTTTGGAACCATTCCACTTCCTTCGGAAGTGGCCACGCAATCAAGCACGACAACAGGCTCCTCCGTCTGCGACCTTGAGGATGGTTTGCTTTCCCTAATGTGGCATAACTTTTGGAATGACGCAGATGATCCAATCCGCATAAGAGTGTGGCAATGGGCATTCACTGCACTATCGTCATCAACCAAGCCAGAAAGGGATTGGATCCAGAAACACCACATCGTGGTCGATACTTGCATGCTTCCTGATGGTTTCTTCTTCTGGCCAATTCGTGCATGGGGATGGGGGGATCGGATCGTAGTAACAACGCCAGAGCATGGCACGTACTGCTTGGAACTCAGCTCCGCTTCCAACGCCGGCAACCATTGCGCTGCCTCATTTAAAGTAATATCCAAACGCATGCTCGGAGTATTCCCCTATACTCCAACCATCCAGCGATTTTGATCCATTCACATAAAGGGTGGGGACTCAGGAGATTAGAGAACGACAAATTGTCTTGTGGAAATATTGATGATCCTTGCAAATTGTAATTATTTAGCTTAAGCTTTAAATCGCGGATAAAAATTTAATAGATTTCGGCCTTTTACTCACATTGGTATGTGATCGGCCCGAATCGCACGTCCGGAGGAGAGGCGGATTCAGAAGGAATCGAACTTTTAAATTTATAAACTGAAACCTTCAAAGACCCCCACAACTTTTATTACGGGGTCGAAGTAGATATACAGGATCGAACACGTGGACGTGGTGATGTTTAGGACGCCGGAGATTTTGTTCTTAAGTCAGATAAGCCAAGACGATAGTCGAAGAAAAGGTTGTGCTACAACCAGTCTAGGAGGTTGTCACAAATTAATACAAAATAAAGAAAAGAAATAAAATAGAGTCCGTAGGATTCTACAAATCAGAAATGAGTTCCTGGCTATGTAATCACAAGTTGGGCAGTCGATGCACCCGTTCTCAGGCGTAAACAACCCTCAAGCACCTCAACAAGCAACCTACATTCAAACATAACACGCACCGTCGTATCTGTTTCCTTTGGGTCATCTCACTCGCTCTCGCGTAGCGTTACTAAAATCCATCTATGGTACGAAACCTCTCTCGAGGATGACGAACCAACATCCTAGAGTATCCTAGATACCTTCTCAGGTCTAGATTACTCTGGAACGTTAGGAACAAATGACCTTGAACCGTCCTCCTTTCAGATTTAGATCCAAACTATCTTCTCTTGTCTATTTCACAACGAATCTCTCGATATAGGCAGAAATAGCAGTTCAAGCAAGAAAGAGATCAACCAAACTAGCAATCATAACCAGAAAGAGGAGATAGAACATAAAGCATGCTAGATCTGAAATAAGACTACTTGCTTAAGGTAAAAGTACATAAACATGCCCAAAACAGGCTACATAGACAAGAAGGAGCTCAACTAGTCATAGACAGGCATAGTTGGCACCGAACAAAGATGGAAGAACACCATTTGTACTGAAACTAAGGAGAACAATAGAGGAACGGAGAAGAAGAAGAGATTTAGCCCGTAGAGGAGAGGAGGCTCTCGCTCTCTAGCCTCCGTATAGGTTGGATCTCATCTTTTGGATCGTCCTCCTTGATCTTCTGGGCTCCTTGGCCTCCTTACTCTCCAAATCTGCCCCGAACAGCAGCTTGGTTGGTGGATGGGCGTGGGAGATGATGGTGTGGACGTTCTCCTTCTCTCGAAGAAGATGGATCCGTAGTCTTCTCTCTCCTCAGCTTCCACCTTTAGAGATCTAAGACTGAGAGGGAAGATGGTGGGGAATGAAAGCACGCTGAAAAGACAGGCATAGAATGAACATTTCGGCCTTCTCAGGCCTCTAGACTCTCCCACGAGGCTCTGGGAACTTCACCAGGTTGGAACCACAAGGTGGAAAAACTCCCCAGATCCAAACCCCTCTCCAGGTTGCGGGGGGTGTGTATTTATAGGCGAAATGGTCGAGTGACTCATCCAGACCGAGGTCTTGCTCGGTCGCGGTCGAGGTGCACCCCGCGGTCGCGGTCCCAGTCGCGGAAGATGTGCCTCAATTGCGGTTGAGGTCGAGGTCGCAGTCGCGGAAGATGTACCTCAGTTGCGGTCGAGGTCGAGGTCGCGGTCGCGGTCAAGGAAGAAGTACCTCGGTCGCGGTCGAGGAGGATGTACCTCGATCGCGGTCGAGGTTACTTCTTCTTGGCCGCAGTCGCAGCATTATGGAATGAACCCACAGCGGGGGCGGGAGGGGCGGCTATTACTGGTGGTCGAGGGGTCCGGGTCAATGAGCTCTTTTGATTAGTGAGGATGTATCCTGATAAAGGACTGGACATCAAAAATAGGGTCCAAGATATCAAAAGTTTCTTGGGCCCGCTAACCAGTTAGTGGGACCACCGTCTCCTAAGCTGGTGCACAAAGTGAGATGTTTAGTCCACCGTGGTCGTGACGGGTGGGAGTCTAGCTGCTGTAAAAACCGTGTGTTGGGGAGAAATCATGGAGAATAGATGTCTTTTTAGGTTTGGTGCCTGAAGTCCCAAAATTGGCTAGTTGAGCAACTTTATCTAAGAAAAGACATAAATTACTAAAAGATAATAAACATGAGTTATTTTGGACATATTAAGGCTATAGCGACACAAAACCATAAAGAAATACTTAGCATAAATGCATAAATTTGGGTGTTATCAGTATGGCCTTGAAGTAAATCCTTTGCATAAGGCCAAACACCCATTGACACAAAAATGTAGAGTTCCATGGCCTTGTTATGTCATTGTCTATAATATTTTGAGTATTTGATCAACTGATATATATATATATATATATATATATATATATATATATATATAAGGGTGTTTATATTGTCAACTTGGGTAATCAAGTTATTTTACCCATATTTCTGGCATAAATTGTAAATAGATCATTAAATTCATTTTCTAAATACCAGCTTCACCTATTCCCATTACTCCTGTGAGAAAATGTGTGGATCCCAATTTGACCATTTACTGATTTGTAATCTCTGAAAACCATCTTCTTTCCATCAACTGTGTCTATGCCAGAATTGATCGAGACTATGATGTAATGTTGGTTCCACCATTGGAGACGAGCCTTGAGCCCTTGACTGCAGCTCCCGACCATCACTGGCATCTAAGGCCTTGCCTCTAGAAAAAGTTTTACTTATGTGTGAGTTGTCTACACAACCATCCGGCCTCGCCTGAGTTACTAATGTGATTCTTTTTGGCATCGCGTCCCCACTACCTTCAATCATGACCACATCAGTCGTATCCATTCAAAGTAGAATGCAAGGGGAGGCCTTCTTCCTTCAGAAAAAGCCTTTTCACGCCCTTTGACTCCTCTCGTTCGGTGGAATTGGACAGGTTGTTGCTGCGTGGTGGGGCGCCGAGATCTCCTGTTGGCCGCTTCTCATCCCATTGAATGTCACCAAAAGGATTCCCAAATTGATTAGTTCCTAAATATGTTGCCATTCTCTCACAACATCGCGGTGTAGCGACAATTCTCATTTTCTTGTTTCCCCTCTCCCGTGATGCTCCTCTCCTACTTTCATTTATTTATTGGTGTAGTGGGTTTCATGAATAGTTGATCGCAGAGACATGAGGTTTCCTTAGACACTTCTCTCTCCTTTGCTTATTCATTTAGCCACTCTAGTTCAAAGTCAATAAAGCAATCATTC
Organism: Alisma plantago-aquatica; assembly: GCA_963693085.1. Taxonomy (NCBI): domain Eukaryota; kingdom Viridiplantae; phylum Streptophyta; class Magnoliopsida; order Alismatales; family Alismataceae; genus Alisma; species Alisma plantago-aquatica. Next base: position 21,122,958 of record OY856409.1, on the reverse strand, counting down.
AGAAATTTATTTTGTGAATTTGATTACTCCTGGCCTGTTGTAATTTCTTTTGCATCGCGTTTATCATATCATTTGTATTTCGGTAGAGTGAGGTCTGATACTGTTGAGGTCTCCAGTTGCTAGAGAAGCATTGCCTATCCGCAACCAAATAATGATGTATAAATCAGATTGTAACTTCAACTAATGTTATGCAAGTGATGTGTTTCCTGATACCTAGAATGACAGAATAAAATTAATAATTGATCATAACTTAGAAATTGGTTATCTTAGAAAACAATTCTCTAACTTTGTTGCAATGTTCATATAATTTGTTGTCTTAGAAGTTGATTGTTTGTTCGTGTTCATGTTTTACAAGTGTTGCTTTCAATGTCAAACAATCACCTTTTGTGATTAACTATAACTTTTACTGTCAAATAATTACTTTTTACGACTCAATGTTACTTTACATGTCAAATAATTAGTTTTTACACCATATAGTTATGCTGCACGTCTCATTATTACAGTAAGTAAATTGAAAAGATGAAAATGATAAATAATTTATTTGTTAATCTAGTAAATTTCTTAATTACAATTTTCCATTATTACTCAATCAAAATGTACCCAAATGTCAATTTCAACAAGTCTCAATCTTACTACCAGCAGGTGGGAGCATGACGAAGAACTCAATGGGTAAGCATGGACTAGAGCTACCCTATTCCTACATGAGATCAGGGAGCGAACCAGGTACCAGTCCACGGGTAGAATGTGATATTGGTGTTGGAAGATGACAATTAGACTCTGAGATGAAGGTAAAGTGAAATTGGTGCTGCCGGAGAACAAAACTACATCAAACTCGAATGAGATGAAGTGCTCTTCGCCACCAGACTTGTAGCTTACTAGCAGCAATTAGAATGATCGACATACTCGTGCATTAGTGGTTGTCTTCCCTCTAGAAGAGATGATGTTTCTAATCATTCGTATCGAGCACCCTATCTTTCATCTCCATGTGGCCATTCCATGGTGGTGTTGTCAGATACGCTGTCACAAAGACTGTAGATGTGACACTGGCATGGAATGTTGGGGTTGGCAGGTGGAAAACAACAACATCATATTGTATGGGTTTAATAGGAATGCGTCGCAGAACAACTTGCATCTGGAAATAGTAGTGTTGGTACTGGTCTTACTAGTCTTTCTCTCTCTAGATCTAGAGGTACGACCTACGAGAACGACATCACCACGCCAGATATGTGAGTATCGGGACTATATTTATAACTTGTGCCACCATGTTTCCAAGCATAGGTAGTGTAACTAAAGTACCAGTGTCGGTATTGAATAAATCTTTATATATATATATGATGTTAGGAAGTGTGTATCAGCCATAAAAATGATATATGTAGAATATATTTGTTCAATCTAACATTATATATTGAATCAAAATTCAATAGATTAGATGTGTTTAAAAAAATCACAACAATTCCTCATGTATATCATGAGATATAACGATATATCATTCAACAGTTTCTGCAATTTTTGCAACTTACTATTGATTAGAAAATATGTATATTCTTTCATTTGATGGTCTATGAACCTCAATTTGAAGTGATTTTTGATACATATGTTATCTAAGGGGTATGCAACACATCCATAAGGTTGAATTACTTTTCATACTTATGTAATCATCAAAAATGAAGATAGGCACATGTATGATACATGTACTCAGGTACACATTTCTTTTAGCACACACACACACACACACACACACACACATATATATATATATATATATATATATATATATATATATATATATATATAGAGAGAGAGAGAGAGAGAGAAGAATGATCGAGTGAGAGCCCTAAGATGGTGAGAGCAAGAGAGCCTTTTGAATAACTCCCAAAGATGATCCAATTTTTTAGATCCAACCATATAGATTGAAAATATATCCTTGTATTTACCTACCCAAAAAATTTAATATACATCAGACTTACGGATTGTCCGTGGTAGTAGAAAAGTTTTTAAAGCCCCATATTGAATTCTAGACTGACCGTTAGATGTAATATATGTAAATTGTATATATGGATGAGCAAACGATGTTTGATCATGATAATTTTTTGTGTGAAGCTAATTTCAATGTTGCTTTTCACATCCATACAGTTGGATTTCCAAAAAACCTTCGAAATTTGTAGTTATTAAAAAGGATCTCATGCTCACTGTAGGAGGGCTCTCATAGGATCAGCCCTATATCTATATATATATATATATATATATATATATATATATATATATATATGAAGTTCATTCAATACCCACATGGGTAGCCTAAAATTTGCTACCCTCAGCCCAAAAAGTAACTATTTGGTCAGAAAAGTAACTTTGTGAACAAAAAAGTAACTATGTCGACAAAAAGTAACTATATGACTCAAAAAGTAAATCTGAGAAATGTTCACTGTAAATATATATTTGTAATGGTATTCTTTGTTATAGTTTGCAAGTGTAACTATCTATGTATGAAAAAGTAACAACTTAGAAGGTAAAGTAACACTCTACATGCCAAAACTAAGAAACTCCAAAAAAGAAACCAAAATAGGAGGTAGGTAGCTACCCGCGCGGGTATATATAACAAATGTATGTATATATATATATATATATATATATATATATATATATATATATATATATATATATTTGTTATATATTTTTATATATATAGATATATATACATATATTTATGTATATATATGTATATATACATATATATCTATATATATATATACATATATATGCATATATATATATGTATATATATGTATATATACATATATATCTATATATCTATCTATCTATATACATATATATACAAAATGTAAACCATTGATCTTCACCGGCGTATTATAACTAGGCTACATACAAATTTTGAGCCCATTTGGATAAGTGTAAGTCACTCATCCAAGGGCAACAAAATCGACGCACGAAACTAATTTGAAATGCATAATTTTTGTGGTCTTTATAACATGACCTATAAATGTCCAAATGTGCTCAAATTTTGCGTATGAGCTATTCACAAGATGTTTAAGAAGATCAATGGATTAGATTTTTGAAAAAAAAATATTGCATCATGAAAAACGACTTGAGTGTATTCTGCTCTGAATACACTTGAGTGTATTCTAGCCTGACTCTCTCTCTCTCTCTCTCTCTCTCTCTCTCTCTCTCTCTATATATATATATATATATATATATATATATATATATATATATATATATATATATATATATATATATATATATATATATATATATATGTGTGTGTGTGTGTGTGTGTGTGTGTGTGTGTGTATGTATATATACATTTATATATATATATATATATATATATATATATATATATATATATATATGTATGTCTATATATATATACATATATATACATATACATATATATACATATATATACATATACATATATATATACATATACATATATATATATATACATATATAGAGAGAGAGTCATGCTAGAATACACTAGAGTGTATTCGGAATGGAATACACTCAAGTAGTTTTTCATGATGCAATGTTTTTTTTAAATATAATCCGTCGATCTTCTTAATCATCTTTTTTTTTAAAACCCCATCATCAATTATAAAAGCAATCAAGGTACAAAGAAACCGTCTCTCTCGGCAACGCCACACCACCGACTCGGCATAGTGTCGTATCTAATAGTATGGCCTCCCGAGTCAATAGCATCATGACAGATAAAATGAGCCAGTGCATTCTGGGCTCGTTTTACATGAAAAAAGCGGAAAAGACTAAAGTAGACAGCCAAACTGTGTAGGTCTTCAGCAAGGAGACCCACGTAATCCCTTCTTCCGCCTGGGTCTTTCAGCGCCTTCACCAGAGAGAGAGTCTGAGCATAGTACTACCTTCATGCCCGGATGGCATATTTCCTTAGCGAGCGAAAGTCCCAACCTGGCTGCTGCGGATTCCGCTACTGACGAGTCCCAAAAGGCTGCTATGTGCTACTGAATAGCTCCCACAAAATTACCTTCCCCATCCTGAAGGATAGCCCCGAGCCCCCTCTTCGAACCCTCCAACACAACTGTGTCTGAGTGTATAAACACCCATGACCGGTCAACACCTTGCCGCCCCCATCCCCACCCATCCTCATCCCTTCCTCTGCCCAGCCCCCTTCCCAAGGCATGTCCTCCCTCGCACACCGCCATCCTCCCGTAGTCAGCTATCAACGCCCTGTACGTCTGTAAAATTAGCCGTGGGGCAAGTGACTCGTCTTTAAAAAAATTATTGTTCCTACACGTCCACGCCGTCCACCACACAACAGCAACCTCATCCATCTCCGCCTCCGTGCATGACTCGAACAGCTCTACCATATCTAACCCTAGAGAAAGAGGAAATGGAATAGATATAATGGTTGCTATATAGGTGAGGGATATGTCCCAAGTCCCTATGATGATGTACATGATGTGTGATATCCATGATGAGCCTCATACTTAGGTTAGTAGTTGTGTGTAAAGGAACCTAGCGGTTACCCTTTTTTCTCAAAAGATGGGTAGAAATTTTTGTTATGGGTAGAAGGTTGTGGTTAGAATGTCTTGTTGAACATATATATGTCTTAGCTTGAGTGGCTTGAGCTTGGGGAGCTCTTTCTAGATACAAGTCAGAAAGTTTTAAAACCTCGATGTTGATGAAAATGTTGTTCCACGAATCACGCTTGATACATGAAATATCTCACTTACGTTTAAAAACTTGAATATGCATGATAAGCCCCTCTCATACGCTAGACCGAATATGAAATCATACCATACATAAAAATGTAGATTGGAAATCATGAACTTGATATGATGATGTCTGGAGATCTTAGCTTGATAATCAGGGGTAACATGCCTAACCTCATACCCAAATGAAAAAAAAATGAACATAATTGATTAGAGTTGGTAGAAATTTTGGAGAAAACAAAACATGCATGAAGTCTAGAGTAAGGATGAGATACACACTCGATGATAGTCTCATTTGAAGCCATGACCATGAACATGTTCGTTTGAGAATTGATAACATAGATTTTGATGATACACCTTGGTCTCATATGAAGATATGATCAAAAGCCCTAAAGTAGGGATACTAAGGAATGAGAAAACCCTAATGCACGATGATAGCATAATATTATAAAACACCAAGTGACATGCATGATCGAGATGAGTACACCCTTGATGATGATAACCTATGTGTGTATCCCATTGTGGGGAATTTCTTGACAACTATAGTTGAATACATAGACCCACAAATTTAGACTCTGATTGTTAACTATGATCTTGACAAATTTTGAGGATGAAATTCCTTGTAAGGAGGGAAGGATGTGACAACCTCAATTTTCTCTCTCCTTCACTATACCTTTTCTCTCTCTCCTATCTATTCTTTTTCTCTCTCATCAAGTGGTCTGTTACTCAATTTTATGCTCTTTGCATTATTGGATACTTGTGATACTCTATTTTGATTTCATTAATGCTCAATTTCACAATGTGTGACATGAATGTGGACTTTTATCATCTAAGTTCCATAAGTTAATAGATCACCATCTTGAAAGATAATTTGAATCAATCAATTTGATTTTCTTTCTCTATGTTATATTCCAAATTGTAGATCTTTCAATTTTGAATCCAGTAATACAAAAATCACTCCAAATGGACCTTCCTAACTCAAATTATGTGGCTGCAAAGATCCTATTATTTTACCTTGATTTATTTCGAATTTGGAGTCCAGGTTTCTGCTGTGGGCCGGCCAGCGTGCTAAGGCCCACCAACCATCTAGGTAATCTTTTCCCTCAATTCCCTTTTCCTTCTGCTTCCCCCGTCTCCTTTTTGGGAAATGATCGCGAAGCTGGGAGGTTGCCTCTCGCCGCTAGCCAAATCGGTAAAGAACTTAGACCCAGTGCCGATGACGAGAACCCTAAAGCATGTTACCTTGCCCTTTATAAACCCATGTTTCATAGCCATCATTCATTTTCCTTTTCCTTTTCCATGGTTCCCCCACCTCTCCAGTCTGTCATGCTCTTCTCCCTCTACCCTTCCTTGTTCTGTCGTTGGACGGCGCCGCCACCTTGGGTGGCTGCAACGCTCAGGCTGCCGCTCCCTCCCCTTGGTGTAGCCTTGCGAGGTCGGGAAGGAAGAAAAACCGGTTCCCCGAGCAGAAGGAGCCCGCCGGTACTCTGATTCGTGGCCGCGCTGCCCTCTCTTGAATAGACATACCCAGCAGCAGGCCTCTGTAATCCCACCTGTGTTTGAAGGATATGGGGTCAGGGATGACTTCACCGAGCATCTGGGTCATGGCCGGCGTGCCCTAGACCCCGACCACGTTGTACGTGATGCCTCCAAGCCAACAGTCACCGGTGTCGATGCGAGCGGCATCCCCCCTATTTCTGCTCTGTTCCGAACCAGGAACAGAGGTTGCAGCCTCGCGGGGAGCAAGGACCCACGCGGTTGAAATGGGGCGCGATCGTGAGCGGCGAGGGATCCCTGGTGGTGGGAGCCGGAGCGGTCAGCCACGGCCGTACACCGCGACCCATCGGCCCCAGGCGCGGCCCAGAAGGTGCGGGTCCAACTGGTCCATTGGATGGGAGATCAGCGGCTGGGGGTCACCCCAACATTATTAGGAGGCGCCTGTGACATTGAATCATGTTAAATTATTGCCTTTCCCTATAGTTTTGTCCTAAAACTTCTAAAATGAATATCGCTCATGTCCATTGGCCAAAATATACGAAATTATATATCATTTTGATCCTCTCGAAAAGAGCTACACAATAGACTAGGTTTCAGGGTCTAATTCCATCGTTTGTTCCATGTTTGTTTTCTAAAAGATGCATACTCTAATCATTTGGAGTATAGTTGATGTATGTTTTTGATGCAAATTTGGATCATGATTACTCAATCTACCCCCTGATCCTCAGTACATGTTATGTATACTTGAACTAAGTGAGGGCCCTACTCTCCCTATTGCTCATAAATGACTCCTTTTTGTACATATGTGACCATATTGGACTATAATGATGTACATTGCTCTTTTGATGCTAACCTTGCTACCTTTAATGACTCCAAATGCTTAACCAATCATGAGATCAGAAACTTATGTTGTTGAAATTCTTGGGAAAACCTAATAACCTTCCTTATACTCTTGATGACATAAGTATGATATTATTATAATTACAAGTACGAGTGAATGTTGGTACCCCATGTTGGTGGTTTGATGCCTAGACCCTGGTGGACATCACCTTACTTTGAATGCATTTCCTATGTCCTTTTCTTGCTAATATAAACCAGATCTTATGAGTGGTCGTCATGTCTTTACAAATATTGAACATGCTTGCCCTATCATGAGTCTTTTGACCCTAAAATGCAAGTATGTGTCTTAAGGTCTTGTATTAATCATAGAACATGAATGGAACCTCAAAATGATATAAAACTTGAAACCCTCCATTGTGTTGACCTATAAATGAGTATAAGATCGTTAACCATGTAATTAAACTATGAACCTAATTTGGCCAAAATCCTAAAATGCATCTAATTAGTATTAATGATGAGAATCTAATACATACATGTAATCTTGTTGTTAATCAGGTTTGGCATGTGACTAGATGATGAAGGATAAGTTAGGAATTATGAAATCTCTGAATTAGGTATCGGCCTTATCTAGTTATATGAATATCGCTTTCTTGCTTGAAAAGAGTGTATTGTATGCTTATTTGTTTACTTGCTCAAATATTGCCATGTAGTATTGTTATGTCTTACTCGATGTTTACCTTTTCGGTTTTATAAATTGAATACACATATATATATAGAACTCCATTATACAATTGTTGAAACATGGTTAGCTCTTGGCGATGTCCTTGAGATCCCTCTCGTATAAAAGGGTTAGCTAATCTTGAGCACCCTTATGGACCCTTCTGACGGGAAATTGGTCAAAGGCCTTATAAATACTTGATATTGTTGGTATAATGGAGTGAAATGACATAAAATATGGTTTCGTATTTTGTTAAAAAATTAACAGGTTTATTCTTGTTCGTTTAGTCTTGAAATCATTTCAAATTATGCAAAGCTTATACATATGTATGTATCTTTCTGCCCCATACTCAACACCTCGTGTGTTGACCCGTTTCTCGTATTTTATTTTTAGGTTCAGATATGGCTAGAAGGTTGATGGGCTTGGTGTGCTATGCTAGGTGTACGTGTTGTAAGATCCCTAGGATATAGAGATCACCCTTTGGTTTTTGGAAAAGCATATGTTATGCATTATCCACGCACTTCAGTTAGTTTCTGCTTGTAATTCAGTTGTGAACATAGCATGTAGGAACAACATCATAGATCCTTGTCTTCAAAAGCTCGTTGCTTTGCAAAAGGAGCTGTTGGAATTAGTTGTTGCTGATGTTGGTGTAACTAGTTCTAATGAAACTTCTTCTACTGTTGTCAATGTCCATATACCTTGTATTTCTAAAACTAAAGGCAGACCAAGAGTGGTTGATATGCGGTATAAATTTGGAGTTACAATCTCCTAGTTTAAAACAAAACAGTGTAAACATTTCTTACAATATAGTTTCAATCATGATAGAAAAACTAATCCTTCGAAGAAATAGGTGTGTGCGTTACCTATTAAGTATATATAATTTGGAAATTTACATAATTGTTGTTTTAACTTTCTTTTTGTTTTGTTTATGAGTAGGAACCACACATGTTCTTTCTGAAAGTTGTGGTTGGTGATCTTGTCATGGTTGTTATGGATTGTGGTGTTGCTGATTTATATGTTACTGTCTTGGTTGATATGTAAGTTTTCCTTCTGTAGTTACATTTCAAAACTTTTTGTTACTTTTTCAACCCAGAGTTACTTTATATTTCCAATAATTACTTCCCAATATATAGTATTACTTTTTAGTTCACATAGTTATTTTTCGATTCTCATTGTTACTTTTTTATTTACAGAGATAATTTTTTGGATTGTGGTGTTGCTGATTGATATGTTACTTATCTAATCTTGTCAAGCAAACTAGAATTTTCAAGTTTAAGAGAATCTACTTGACTAAGACAATCATTTTTATCATCAAGCAAGCAAGAATTAGCATGTTCAAGATCATCTAGTTCTACATGCAAATTATCAACAATTCTAGCAAGATTTTTCTATTTCCTTTTAGAAGACTTAAGAGAGGCACAAGTATCATTAATAATATCAATCAAAGATTCTTTATTTAAAGAATTTAGATTTACCTCACTTGAGTCCTTACTTGTTGATGCTATAATAGCAAAATGGCATTCTCCTTCATCACTAGAGCTTGAGCTTGATCCTTCACTTGAATCTTCACTTGACTTGAGTTGGAGGAGCCACTTGAGCTTGAGTGCCATTTCTCCTTCTTCTTGTAAAGATGGGTCTTTTTGCCTTGGGGGCAATCTTCTTTGTAGTGACCCTTATGTCCACATGTGAAGCACCGGATGGAGGAGGACTTGCCTTTGTAGAATCTACCCTTGGAGTACATGGCATATTCTTTAGCTTGAGAGGATGGAGAGACTTGTTCCATGATAGCTTCAATTTGAGCCTTCTTCATTATCTTTATCTCTTTCTTCTCTTGTCTTTCTATTTCCTCTCTCTTGTCAAGTGTGGCTTCATGTGTTTGTAGATTTCCAATGAGCTCTTCAACAGGGATATCCTTAAGAGACCTTACTTCTTCAATGGAAGTCACCTTGGGTTCCCACCTCTTGGGAAGAGTTCTAAGAATCTTTGAGTTGATCTCTCAACTAGACATAGGATGTCCTAGAACAGCAAGACCATTCACAATGGTGTTGATCTTTGAGTACATGTTAGCTATCCTCTCCTCCTTTCCCATCTTGAAGCTCTCAAGCAGCCCTTTGAGCATGTAGACTTTGCTTTCCTTCATTTGATTTTCCCCTTCATAAGTGATGCATAGCTTTCTCCATACCTCATAGGTTGTTTCACATGAAGAAATCTGGTTGAACTCGGTGGGGGTCATGGAGGCATAGAGGATGGGCATGGCTCTAGCATTCAAGGTTTCTTTCTTCGAGGCAGCTTCATCCCATTCTTCAATCTTTATCTTTCGTAGCATGTATGGATTGTTCACCATTTGCCACATCTCAAGACTTGATCCTTGGATGTAGAATTGAAGCCTTCTTCTCCAATAGAGGAAATTGCTCCCATCAAAGATTGGTAGGTTGATCGAGTATCTCCCTCCTTGGTAGTCACCCATCTTCTCCTACTTGTAGAAGTATGCTTGGAGAAGCCTGCTCTGATACCAATTGTTGGATCCTAGATGGGTGATTAGATGCTCTAGAGGGGGGTGAATAGAGCTGAATGCACTTAAACAAAATTCATTAGACCTTCAAGATATATCACAAGATAAGGTTGCTAAATAGGTAATTTGAGTGCAACTATAACATACATAGCAAGGATGAGAGAGATTGAGCAAACACAAGTAGACAAGCTATTTAGAGTGGTTCCACACTTCAAACTAGAAGTATGTCAGTCCACTTACCTAGAGAGGTCAACCTCTAGGATTTCCTAACCATTGCATTCTTATATTCATTCATAAGACTTACAATACATGACCAAACAAAAGACTTACCTATCCAATACAAAAAGTTTTCAACCTTACCAAGGACTTACCCACTTTACAAGAGTCTTCCGCCTTCTTGCAAGGACTTACCTACTCTTGCACAAGTCTTCAGCCTTCAAGGAATTACCCACTCTTCTTGGATCTTCCGCCTTTGACTTCACCTTCACTTGGAGAAGCTTCCACCAAGGACTTACCCACTTGTGCAAGGAGTCTTCTGCCTTCACCAAGGGCTTACCCACTCTAACTCCAAGTCTTCAGCCTTGATCTTCACCAAGGGATGCCTTCCCTTGTTCTTCTTCACCTCTCTTGGACAAGAGAGAGAACCTTCATCTTCATGGTTGAAAGAAGAGATAGGAGGTAGTGGAAGTGAGAGCCTCACAAGATATACATGTAGGACTATCTCTCTTATAGATTTCCTACTCACTCTAATGGATGTAGCAAGTGATTAAGCTTAGAGAGAGAGAGGAGGCTGTAGGAAGCACTCAACTATAGAATAGGAACCTCACATAGAGTTTTGCAATGAATGATCAACCTTGGAATGAAGCCCAAGGGGTCCTATTTATAGCTGGGGATGCCTCTTAGCCTTTGGGAACACTTATGAACGAAAACTAGCCATTTTGTGGCTTGCAACAGATATATTTTCACTTGTTGTAACTCCACAATGGCTAGAAGCACTTTTCTGCACTTTTCCATACAGTGCAATCGGTCGAGTTTCAATAAAGGCAATTCGACCGATCAAGTAAACGACAAGGCCAATACTCAAATGATCGGTCTATTTTGTCCTGACAAAACTCGACCGACCATTAGGAATCGAAATGGTCAGTTACTTGATCGGTCGAGTTCTGTGTAAACACAACTCGACCGATGCAATCTCCAGAAAATTGATCAAGGATGATCGGTCGAGTTTTCAGGCTGGGAAACTCGACTGACAAAGTGCATGTAATCAATTTTCAAAGTTGCATCAAAAGTGATCTAACATTCGATCTAAGTGCTCCTGGTTTTTTCTAAGCTTAATTACAAGTCATACAATCATTACAAATGATTTACAACATGATTCTAATGGATTTACATCATATTACAAAAACGTGCACTTGTATTGACTTTGACTTGTCTTTTCTCCAATTTGATATGCGCAAGTTAGGGCAATTGGAGTGTGTCTATACCTAATATGAAATCAATCAAGTAGAGACATTAGACACCAATATGTGGAATGGTTAGTCATCATCAAAACATGGGTTTAGTTAAATTACACGTGAGTCAACATTGACCTAATTGACCTTGAGTCAACATTCTCCCCCTTTTTGAAGATGACAAACCATTCCATAAATGTATTGAAAACATTTAAGTAAAGTCATACCTTTGGAGAAACCTAGGGGTTTCAAAAGGATTGAGCTCATATGCTCCCCCTCAATTGATGCTCGTGGAGTTCTCATACTCCCCCTCAATTGATGTTATTTCTCCTGCATGGTTAGCTTTCATAACATTTATAGAATATTATGTCTTCTACTCATATATGTTCTACACATATATGTCTTCTCCCCTTTACCTTCTCCATTTACATGAACATACTTCTCTTCTTCATGTAAGACATGCCTTCTCCCCATTTTGTCAAGAGAAGACATACCTTTCTCCCCCTTTGTCATTTCAAAAAGTGGGGTTATGAAGAAATAAGAAACATCACTTGTTTAAGAGAAAGGAGATAACACAAAAATATATAACGAGAGTAGAAGAGCACAGATAGGGCTTGTGCAAGCATAGAAAGAAAAACAAGTTAAAGCATATACTTGAACAACCCAAGATGCATGATAAAGTGTTGCAGAAAAACAATAAAACATAATTTTGACCCTCAAGATGACAGAATTTGACCAAAAACCATCAAAGCTCAATGCAAAGCATGAGTCTTGCTTAGAATGTTGGTTCTGCATCTAAAACACTAGTCTTGCACCAAAAACTGAAACTGGAGCAAAATCTGCATAAAAACCAACAATACTCCAATTTCTACACATAATGTAGATCTATGTACCCTGCATCACAATGTTATGCAAGCAACTCAAGATAGTAGATATGCAATTCAAGGAACAAGCTTGAGCATGTATGAGACAAGATACAAGCATAGCATATAGATGAACAAAGATGCCAATTATAAACAAGGTTAGAACTACATGTATATGAACTACTAGTAGATGTTATCACAATTTAGGACTACTAGTGGGATCTAGATCATAGCAAGAGATATAAAAAGATACACAAGATAAAGCATGGCTATGAGTAGATGTAGAGATATATCCAAACAAAGAGATAAGCAATTTTAGAAGCATGAAAGAATATAACTCACTAGATATGCATCCTTACCATAAGATGATTACCACTAAGAACCTCAAGGTTGTATCAAAACAAGATATACACCTAGATAGATGTAGCAAGTTAGAGTACAACGGAAGAGATTTTAGACACAACCAAGAGATCCAAAGTGATCATCATCAAAACCTGCAAGACAACTCAAAGCAAGTGACTGCAAGATATAGATATACCAATTTAGAGCAATTAGAGATATAGAGTTGTAAGCAAGATAGGAAATTTAGAACAAGGAAATATGCATATATAAACATACCAAACGAGAGTGCCAAAGAATAAGTCCATTGGTTGAGAAAATCTAGTTGAGAGGGAAATTCTCATTCAATAAGCACCCATTGGTGCCTATCGGTCGAGTTTCAATCAGGACAGACTCGACTGACAAACCAGCTGTCAAAAAGCACATATATTTCATGAAAACATATTTAAAGGCATGCTAAAAATACAAACCATATCCAAACATGTCTAAGCAAATTAGTAATGCACTATAGAAGCATTGGAAACAGTTTTTGAGCAAGAGTGTGAAGAGAAACATAAAATACCACTTTTGACTCAAAAACCATATGTATAGTGCACACGAACTTGACAAAACAAGTTAGGATTGGTTATAAGTAAGAAAAACATTACCTTTGTGCTTACCATTCCTTTTCCCACTTGTTGTCACCCTCTACACATCTCACCTTTCTTCTTTCATGTGGATTGAGAAGTCAATTTGCAATTCAATAGCTCAAGTCAATCCATTTGCAAGTACCTACAAGAAGAAAGATGAAATGGTCCCCAATCATATTTTTGGGTCCGGAGGGGTTAGTTTAGCAACCCAAGTCCTATTGCTCTTGGGTGCTTTCCTAAAAGGACAACAAGTAGAATAATGACCAATTTCATTGCAATAGTTGCATGTGCCCATAGTCTTGGAACTAGAGGATTCTCCATGGAATATTGGAGGTCCTTTACCTTTTTTGTTCCTTTGACTACCATCATATCCTAAACTATGTCTACCCATTTGTTTATTAGTATGGTGTAGGATATCATTAAGATTCTTTTTACCAAATAATAATTTTTGCAAAGAAGATCTCAAACTATCATTATCATGCATAAGAGAGGTAATAGTAGAAGACAATTGATTAATATTATCTCTAGCATGCAAAATATCATTTTCTAAGCAAAGAGCTTTAGTTAAATAAGAATATCTATCAATATGAAGAGCAGCAACATCATTCTCTCTATTAGTAGAACTAGAACAAGATTCGTGCACATTGATTTTAGCAAACAAGGAGACATTTTCTATTTCTAATTCTTGCAAAATAAAATCTTTGTCCTTGTTTTCAGATTTAAGAACATCAATATCATGAATGAGAGAATCAACAATTAAAGTATGCTCTTCATTTGAACTAGGCATAAGAGGTTGAGCTTCTAAAAATCTAATTTTGTCAAGCAAACTAGCATTTTCAAGTTTAAGAGAATCTACTTGATTAAGACAATCATTTTTATCATCAAGCAAGCAAGAATTAGCATGTTCAAGATCATCTAGTTCTACATGCAAATTATCAACAATTCTAGTAAGCTTTTTCTTTTTTCTTTTAGAAGACTTAAGAGAGGCACAAGTATCATGAATAATAGCAATCAAAGATTCTTTATCTAAAGAATTTAGATTTACCTCACTTGAGTCCTTACTTGTTGATGCTATAAGAGCAAAATGGCATTCTCCTTCATCACTAGAGCTTGAGCTTGATCCTTCACTTGAATCTTCACTTGAGCTTGAGTTGGAGGAGCCACTTGAGCTTGAGTGCCATTTCTCCTTCTTCTTGTAAAGATGGGTCTTTTTGCCTTGTGGGCAATCTTCTTTGTAGTGACCCTTCTTTCCACATGTGAAGCACCGAATGGAGGAGGACTTGCCTTTGTAGAATCTACCCTTGGAGTACATGGCATCTTCTTTAGCTTGAGAGGATGGAGAGACTTGTTCCATGATAGCTTCAATTTGAGCCTTCATTTCAGCCTTCTTCATTCTCTTTAGCTCTTTCTTCTCTTGTCTTTCTATTTCCTCTCTCTTGTCAAGTGTGGCTTCATGTGCTTGTAGATTTCCAATGAGCTCTTCAATAAGGATATACTTAAGAGACCTTGCTTCTTCAATGGAAGTCACCTTGGGTTGCCACCTCTTGGGAAGAGTTCTAAGGATCTTTGAGTTGATCTCTCCACTAGACATAGGATGTCCTAGAACAGAAATACCATTCACAATGGTGTTGAGCCTTGAGTGCATTGTAGCTATCCTCTCCTCCTTTCCCATCTTGAAGCTCTCAAGCAGCCCTTTGAGCATGTAGACTTTGCTTTCCTTCACTTGATTTCTCCCTTCATAAGTGATGCATAGCTTTCTCCATACCTCATAGGCTGTTTCACATGAAGAAATCTGGTTGAACTTGGTGGGGGTCATGGAGGCATAGAGGATGTCATTGGCTCTAGAATTCAAGGTTGCTTTCTACAAAGTATCTTCATCCCATTCTTTAATCTTTATCTTTGGTAGCATGTATGAGTTGTTCACCATTTGCCACATCTCAAGACTTGATCCTTGGATGTAGAATTGAAGCCTTCTTCTCCAATAGAGGAAATTGCTCCCATCAAAGATTGGTAGGCTGATCGAGTATCTCCCTCCTTGGTAGTCACCCATCTTCTCCTACTTGTAGAAGTATGCTTGGAGAAGCCCGCTCTAATACCAATTGTTGGATCCTAGATGGGTGATTAGATGCTCTAGAGGGGGGGTGAATAGAGCTGAATTCACTTAAACAAAATTCCTTAGAACTTCAAGATATATCACAAGATAAGGTTGCTAAATAGATAATTTGAGTGCAACTATAACATAAATAGAAAGGATGAGAGAGATTGAGCAAACACAAGTAGACAAGCTATTTAGAGTGGTTCCACACTTCAAACTAGAAGTATGTCAGTCCACTTACCTAGAGAGGTCAACCTCTAGGATTTCCTAACCATTGCATTCTTATATTCATTCATAAGACTTACAATACATGACCAAACAAAAGACTTACCTATCCAATACAAAGAGTTTTCAACCTTACCAAGGACTTACCCACTTTGCAAGAGTCTTCCGCTTTCTTCCAAGGACTTACCTACTCTTGCACAAGTCTTCAGCCTTCAAGGAATTACCCACTCTTCTTGGATCTTCCGCCTTTGACTTCACCTTCACTCAGAGAAGCTTCCACCAAGGACTTACCCACTTGAGCAAGGAGTCTTTTGCCTTCACCAAGGGCTTACCCACTCTAGCTCCAAGTCTTCAGCCTTGATCTTCACCAAGGGACGCCTTCCCTTATTCTTCTTCACCTCTTTTGGACAAGAGAGAGAACCTTCATCTTCATGGTTGAAAGAAGAGATAGGAGGTGGTGGAAGTGAGAGCCTCACAAGATATACATGTAGGACTAGCTCTCTTACAGATTTCCTACTCACTTTAATGGATGTAGCAAGTGATTAAGCTTAGAGAGAGAGAGGAGGTTGTAGGAAGCACTCAACTATAGAATAGGAACCTCACATAGAGTTTTGCAATGAATGCTCAACCTTGGAATGAATCCCAAGGGGTCCTATTTATAGCTGGGGATGCCTCTTAGCCTTTGGGAACACTTAAGAATGAAAACTATCCATTTTATGGCTTGTAACAGATATATTTTCACTTGTTGCAACTCCACAACGGCTAGAAACATTTTTCTGCACTTTTTTTGTACAGTGCAATCGGTCGAGTTTCAATAAAGGAAACTCGACCGATCAAGTAAACGACAAGGCCGATACTCAAATGAACGGTCGAGTTTGTCCTGACAAAACTTGACCGACCATTAGGAATCGAAATGGTCAGTTACTTGATCGGTCAAGTTCTGTGTAAACACAACTCGACCGATGCAATCTCTAGAAAATTGATCAAGGATGATCGGTCGAGTTTTCAGGTTGGGAAACTCGACCGAAAAAGTGCTTGTAATCAATTTTCAAAGTTGCATCAAAAGTGATCTAACATTCGATCTAAGTGCTCCTGATTTTTTCTAAGCTTAATTACAAGTCATACAATCATTACAAGTGATTTACAACATGATTCTAATGGATTTACATCATATAAAAACGTGCACCTGTATTGACTTTGACTTATCTTTTCTCCAATTTGATATGCGCAAGTTAGGGCAATTGGAGTGTGTCTATACCTAATCTGAAATCACTCAAGTAGAGACATTAGACACCAATATGTGGAATGGTTATTCATCATCAAAACACGGGTTTAGTCAAATTAGATGTGAGTCAACATTGACCTAATTGACCTTGAGTCAACATTCTCCCCCTTTTTGAAGATGACAAACCATTCCATAAATGTATTGAAAGCATTTAAGTAAAGTCATACCTTTGGAGAAACCTAGGGGTTTCAAAAGGATTGAGCTCATATGCTCCCCCTCAATTGATGCTCGTGGAGTTCTCATACTCCCCCTCAATTGATGCTATTTCTCCTGCATGGTTAGCTTTCATAACATTTATAGAATACTATGTCTTCTACTCATATATATTCTACACATATATGTCTTCTCCCATTTACCTTCTCCCTTTACATGAACATACTTCTCTTCTTCATGTAAGACATGCCTTCTCCCCATTTTGTCAAGAGAAGACATACCTTTCTCCCCCTTTGTCATTTCAAAAAGTGGGGTTATAAAGAAATAAAAACATCACTTGTTAAAGAGAAAGGAGATAACACAAAAATATATAAGGAGAGTAGAAGAGCACAGATAGGGGCTTGTCCAAGCATAGAAAGAAAAACAAGTTAAAGCATATACTTGAACAACCCAAGATGCAAGATAAAGTGCTGCAGAAAAACAATAAAACATAATTTTGACCCTCAAGATGACGGAATTTGACCAAAAACCATCAGAGCTCATCGAGAAGCATGAGTCTTGCTCAGAAGTTTGTTTCTGCATGAAAAACACTAGTCTTGCACCAAAAACTTGAAACTGGAGCAAAATCTGCATAGAAACCAAGAATACTCCAATTTCTACACATAAAGTAGATCTATGTACCCTGCATCACAATGTTATGCAAGCAACTCAAGATAGTAGATATGCAATTCAAGGAACAATCTTGAGCATGTATGAGACAAGATACAAGCATAGCATATAGATGAACAAAGATGCCAATTATAAACAAGGTTAGAACTACATGTATATGAACTACTAGTAGATGTTATCACAATTTAGGACTACTAGTAGGATCTAGATCATAGCAAGAGATATCAAAAGATACACAAGATAAAGCATGGCTATGAGTAGATGTAGAGATATATCCAAACAAAGAGATAAGCAATTTTTGAAGGATGAAAGGATATAACTCACTAGATATGCATCCTTACCATAAGATGATTACCACTAAGAACCTCAAGGTTGTATCAAAACAAGATATACACCTAGATAGATGTAGCAAGTTAGAGCACAACTGAAGAGATTTTAGACACAACCAAGAGATCCAAAGTGATCATCATCAAAACCTGCAACACAACTCAAAGCAAGTGATTGCAAGATATAGATATACCAATTTAGAGTAATTAGAGAGATAGAGTTGTAAGCAAGATAGGAAATTTAGAACAAGGCAATATGCATATATAAACATACCAAATGATAGTGCTAAAGAATAAGGCCATTGGTTGAGAAAATCTAGTTGAGAGGGAAATTCTCATTCAATAAGCACCCATTGGTGCCTATCGGTCGAGTTTCAATCAGGACAGACTCGACCGACAGACCAGCTGTCAAAAAGCACATATTTCATGAAAACATATTTAAAGGAATGCTAAAAATACAAATCATATCCAAACATGTCTAAGCAAGTTAGTAATGCACTATAGAAGCATTAGAAATAGTTTTTGAGTAAGAGTGTGAAGAGAAACACAAAATACCACTTTTGACTCAAAAACCATATGTATAGTGCACACGAATTTGACAAAATAAGTTAGCATTGGTTATAAGCAAGAAAAACATTACCTTTGTGCTTACCATTCCTTTTCCCACTTGTTGTCACCCTCTACACATCTCACCTTTCTTCTTTCATGTGGATTGAGAAGTCAATTTGCAATTCAATAGCTCAAGTCAATCCATTTGCAAGTACCTACAAGAAGAAAGATGAAATGGTCCCCAATCATATTTTTGGGTCCGAAGGGGTTAGTTTAACAACCCAAGTCCTATTGCTCTTGGGTGCTTTCCTAAAAGGACAACAAGTAAAATAATGACCAATTTCATTGCAATAGTTGCATGTGCCCATAGTCTTGGAACTAGAGGATTCTCCATGGAATATTGGAGGTCCTTTACCTTTGTTGTTCCTTTGACTACCATCATATCCTAAACCATGTCTACCAATTTGTTTAGTAGTATGGTGTAGGATATCATTAAGATTTTTTTACCAACTAATAATTTTTGCAAAGAAGATCTCAAACTATCATTATCATGCATAAGAGAGGTAATAGTAGAAGACAATTGATTAATATTATCTCTAGCATGCAAAAGATCGTTTTCTAAGCAAAGAGCTTTAGTTAAATAAGAATCTCTATCAATATGAAGAGCAGCAACATCATTCTCTCTATTAGTAGAACTAGAACAAGATTCATGCACATTGATTTTAGCAAGCAAGGAGGCATTTTCTGTTTCTAATTCTTGCAAAACAAAATCTTTGTCCTTGTTTTCAGATTTAAGAACATCAATATCATGCATGAGAGAATCAACAATTAAAGTATGCTCTTCATTTGAACTAGGCATAAGAGGTTGAGCTTCTAGAAATCTAATCTTGTCAAGCAAACTAGCATTTTCAAGTTTAAGAGAATCTACTTGACTAAGACAATCATTTTTATCATCAAGCAAGCAAGAATTGCATGTTCAAGATCATCTAGTTCTACATGCAAATTATCAACAATTCTAGAAAGCTTTTTCCTTTTCCTTTTAGAAGACTTAAGAGAGAGGCACAAGTATCATTAATAATAGCAATCAAAGATTCTTTATCTAAAGAATTTAGATTTACCTCACTTGAGTCCTTACTTGTTGATGCTATAAGAGCAAAATGGCATTCTACTTCATCACTAGAGCTTGAGCTTGATCCTTCACTTGAATCTTCACTTGAGCTTGAGTTGGAGGAGCCACTTGAGCTTGAGTGTCATTTCTCCTTCTTCTTGTAAAGATGGGTCTTTTTGCCTTGTGGGCAATCTTCTTTGTAATGACCCTTCTGTCCACATGTGAAGCATCGGATGGAGGAGGACTTGCCTTTGTAGAATCTACCCTTGGAGTATATGGCATCTTCTTTAGCTTGAGAGGATGGAGAGACTTGTTCCATGATAGCTTCAATTTGAGCCTTCATTTCAGCCTTCTTCATTCTCTTTAGCTCTTTCTTCTCTTGTCTTTCTATTTCCTCTCTCTTGTCAAGTGTGGCTTCATGTGCTTGTAGATTTCCAATGATCTCTTCAATAGGGATATCCTTAAGAGACCTTGCTTCTTCAATGGAAGTCACCTTGGGTTGCCACCTCTTGGGAAGAGTTCTAAGGATCTTTGAGTTGATCTCTCCACTAGACATAGCATGTCCTAGAACAGCAAGACCATTCACAATGGTGTTGAGCCTTGAGTACATGTTAGCTATCCTCTCCTCCTTTCCCATCTTGAAGATCTCAAGCATCCCTTTGAGTATGTAGACTTTGCTTTCCTTCACTTGATATGTAGCTTCATAAATGATGCATAGCTTTCTCCATACCTCATAGGCTGTTTCACATGAAGAAATCCGGTTGAACTCGGTGGGGGTCATGGAGGCATAGAGGATGTGCATGGATCTAGCATTCAAGGTTGCTTTCTTCAAGGTAGCTTCATCCCATTCTTCAATCTTTATCTTTGGTAGCATGTATGGGCTGTTCACCATTTGTCACATCTCAAGACTTGATCCTTGGATGTAGAATTGAAGCCTTCTTCTCCAATAGAGGAAATTTCTCCCATCAAAGATTGGTAGGTTGATTGAGTATCTCCCTCCTTGGTAGTCACCCATCTTCTCCTACTTGTAGAAGAATGCTTGGAGAAGCCCGCTCTGATACCAATTGTTGGATCCTAGATGGGTGATTAGATGCTCTAGAGGGGGGGTGAATAGAGCTAAATGCACTTAAACAAAATTCATTAGACCTTCAAGATATATCACAAGATAAGGTTGCTAAATAGGTAATTTGAGTGCAACTATAACATACATAGCAAGGATGAGATACATTGAGCAAACACAAGTAGACAAGCTATTTAGAGTGGTTCCACACTTCAAACTAGAAGTATGTCAGTCCACTTACCTAGAGAGGTCAACCTCTAGGATTTCCTAACCATTGCATTCTTATATTCATTCATAAGACTTACAATACATGACCAAACAAAGGACTTACCTATCCAATACAAAGATTCTTCAACCTTACCAAGGACTTACCCACTTTGCAAGAGTCTTCCGCCTTCTTCCAAGGACTTACCTACTCTTGTACAAGTCTTCAGTCTTCAAGGAATTACCCACTCTTCTTGGATCTTCCGCCTTTAACTTCACCTTCACTCGGAGAAGCTTCCACCAAGGACTTACCCACTTGAGCAAGGAGTCTTCTGCCTTCACCAAGGGCTTACCCACTCTAGCTCCAAGTCTTCAGCCTTGATCTTCACCAAGGGATGCCTTCCCTTGTTCTTCTTCACCTCTCTTGGACAAGAGAGAGAACCTTCATCTTCATGGTTGAAAGAAGAGATAGGAGGTGGTGGAAGTGAGAGCCTCACAAGATATACATGTAGGACTAGCTCTCTTATATATTTCCTACTCACCCTAATGGATGTAGCAAGTGATTAAGCTTAGAGAGAGAGGAGGTTGTAGGAAGCAATCAACTATAGAATAGGAACCTCACATAGAGTTTTGCAATGAATGATCAACCTTGGAATGAAGCCCAAGGGGTCCTATTTATAGTTGGGGATGCCTCTTAGCCTTTGGGATCACTTAAGAACGAAAACTAGCCATTTTGTGGCTTGCAACAGATATATTTTCACTTGTTGCAACTCCACAATGGCTAGAAGCACTTTTCTGCACTTTTCTGTACAGTGCAATCGGTCAAGTTTCAATAAAGATAACTCGACCGATCAAGTAAACGACAAGGCCGATACTCAAATGATCGGTCGAGTTTGTCCTGACAAAACTCGACCGACCATTAGGAATCGAAATGGTCAGTTACTTGATCGGTCAAGTTCTGTGTAAACACAACTCGACCGATGCAATCTCCAGAAAATTGATCAAGGATGATTGGTCAAATTTTCAGGCTGGGAAACTCGACCGACAAAATGCCTGTAATCAATTTTCAAAGTTGCATCAAAAGTGATCTAACATTCGATCTAAGTGCTCCTGATTTTTTCTAAGCTTAATTACAAGTCATACAATAATTACAAGTGATTTACAACATGATTCTAATGGATTTACATCATATTACAAAAACGTGCACTTGTATTGACTTTGACTTGTCTTTTCTCCAATTTGATATGTGCAAGTTAGGGCAATTGGAGTGTGTCTATACCTAATATGAAATCACTCAAGTAGAGACATTAGACACCAATATGTGGAATGGTTAGTCATCATCAAAACATGAGTTTAGTCAAATTAGACGTGAGTCAACATTGACCTAATTGACCTTGAGTCAACATGTGAGTCATGTTATAATTTGATGTCAATTTAATGATTCAGATGTACTTTATGACACTTCTAATTCACATTTTATTACACTTTAGATTATGGAGCTACCTTTGTATCGAATTCAAATTTATGTTAAAGATTCCTCAAATTTTATTGGGCATGTGATATATTCTTCTGTTTTCTATTACATATCAGATATGTGATTTCATTTCTCCTGTTTCCATTATTTAGTATCAGATTTGAGAAATTCTTCTTGCTACAATCTAGTCCTTACTTAAGATCATGCTCAATTCTCTTGTAGTTCAATGACAAAGTTACTTTTATGTCAAAAGGTTACTTTTTGTACCCTATAGTTATTCTTTGTGTCAATACGATACGCTTTGGTTGCACATGTTACACTTGAGTTTTTTATGTTACTTTTCAGTTCATATAATTACTTAAATGTTCACAGATTTACTTTATAAATATATATATGACACTTTGTTATTTAGCAGTTGCAACACAATAATTGTGTAATGTTATGTTGATATAGTTTCATTTTTGTTAAACATCGCTTGTCGTTACTTTCTGGAACCATTTGTTACCTTTGTGGGCCCAAACTTAACAAATACAACCTATAGTTACATTATACTTTACACAGTTACCTTTCGATTTGTTGAGTTACTTACTAGTTCAATATGTTATGTTTTATATTTGTGTTCAAAGTGTTACTTTTCAGTTGTCATATTTATATTTTTGATCAAAGTGTTACTTTATAGCTAGAATGATCACACTTTGTTATTCAGCAACAGTCACAAGAATCTGTTGAACCTTATGAATTGTTGATCATAATGAAAGTCATCATTCCTAGATATATAGCTTAGATATATAACATTGAGCATTCTAATTGAACACATCCGTTCTAAAAAGGGAAAGAATCCCTTTTTGTTACATTGTGGAACTCTGTGTTACTAGTGTGGACCCATATTACTTAATAATGTCGAACATTTACTTTTCATCCAAAGTGTTACTTTTGGGATGATATAGTTACTTATTACCTCATGTTGTTTCTTTTTATTAACATATTTACTTTTCAATTCATATATTTAATTTATATATGGAATGATCATACTTTGTTATTTTCACCACAATAATAAAAAAGATGTTTAACCTTATGTTCAGATAGTTGCATTCTTATTAAGAATTCCTTAGTATATACATTTTGAAACATTTTGTTACTTATTTGATCCAAAGTTACTTTATATGTCCAATAGTTACTTTCCAGTACATAGAATTACTTTTCTGTTTAGATGGTTACTTTACTATACTCATATTTACTTTCCTATTCACATAGTTACTTTATGTTTCATGTATTTACTCTTCAGTTCAGAGAGTTACTTCATATATGGAACGAGCACCTCACAGCTGATCATAATCATTATCTTTTAAATTATATATGATGTGTGATACAACATGTCATACAAATTAATTATCATGCATTTGAACACCAACTAGCTAAAGTTACAAGACCATGCAACGAACATCAAAGTAATAGGTTCAAACATCATACAAAAAGCATTTGACCCAGAGATTTTACTATAATTAGAACCATAATATCTACATCAAGATAAACCCATAGACTCTTATTCTCTCCTGACTCCTAACTGTAATTTTTTGTTCAACCCAAAAAATAATTCAAACTCAAACTGTATTTCCTGGGTTTACATACACATTTTCTCAAGCATCTTTTCAAAATCACGTTGTTTTGGTACATTGTTTTCTAACTGTCATACTTAATCTGACAGAAGCCATGTATTCAGACTTGGCATAACATCCTCGACTTGTCTTCATTCTTCTTTTCATTTGCTCCTTATTTTGACTCTTCTTGATCTCGAGTAGGTTCTCTAACTAGCTACAGTCTTCCCCTCTTCATCATTCTTTGGAAGATCTCTTCCCTAATTGTAGGGATGTCTTTACTTGTGAAGTTCATTTTTTTTCCATTCACCAAACATTCAAGATACTTCATAATGTATATTCCACAATAAAAACCATCATCTTCTTGTTGGGGGCATTCAAGGTACTCTATTGTCCATTGAGACATTTGACTTCCATGCTCTGGCACTCTACTAAAGAACTCATGAACAAAGCCCACCTGCATGCAAAACCAAATATTGTTAAGTACAATGTTACCAACATCATTTTCATTCAAAAGTGCATTAAACGATGTTTGTCTTTTCTTACCCATCTAATGACTTCTTTCTTATAATTGGACTTTTTGGACATTGAATTGTAAGACCTATGCACCCCATCTCTAAAACTTGCTTCAAGAAAGTTCCAGTGATTGTGATTGTTAAGTATTGTAAACACAGAATCCATTTTCATAAATTCCTGGTTGGGTATATTGACTAGAGGTGTTAGCATATCGATCTAAGTTATTGTCATGTCAGCCACCATCATGTCCAAATTTTGCTATAAACTCAATATTCCAAATTACATAGTTGTAACCTTTATTGTATTGTAGTAAGTTTCTCTAATCTAGTGTGATATTATTTTTTCTTACTGGCACATAAGTGCTCAAACAATTCCATGACAATGCCTTCTTCCTCTTTTTGCTTGTTGTTTCCTTCAACATTTGCACAAAGCAATCCATAACTTGAAAATCCAGACTCTTTAGCTAGCAATCCATAATATAGTGATAAATACTTATGACTTCAGTTCTTACAGGTGACTGCATCATTTTACCTTTCAACAATAGTGTTGCTAGATCCTTTCCATTGCACCATGTATCTTCTCCAAATCTCCATTCTCTCCTAGATATGTACATTGTTTATTTTTTTCAAAAGTTTAATACTAAATATGTGACATAGAATTTATAAACTGATCAACTAATCTATACAAGGATTGTATCTATTATCTATGACTTGTAGGTATTGTATTTGATGTCTAAGTTTTTGGTACACATCTAAAACGTAATTATAATGTCTACTCTATAACTAATTTTTAGTCTATGAGTACAAAAAGTAACTCCTTACACTCTGTCTATGTTCTAAATGAATTCTTAGACATCCTCTTTCAATTCTTTTGTCTTGAAGTGCTCCAATCCTATGAACGTTGAAATATTTGTAGTTATTGAATTGTAAATTATGTTAGTTACTTATCTAAAAGAAACATAAAAGTTTAGATATTTTATTCTATGATTTACCCTTACCTTTGCATGCCTTCTGATTTTGATATTTTCTTCTATGCTTCTAATATTTGTCTTCATGTTCATCTTTCTCTTTCTCAACACTTTTGGCATTTTCTTCTCAAATTCATCATAAGGTATTTCATATTCTTTTTCTATTTTAGTCGTCTCAATTTCTTTCAGTTCAACTTCAATGTCAACATTCATTATTATCTTTTGTATCTCATCTTCATATTTTTCTACTAGAACTTCTACTCTAGGTTGAGCATCTTCTGGGACAATTTCTGAAGGATGATCATCTCCTTCTTCTACTTTGTCATCTTCTTGCATTGTAGATTAATCTTGCTTATGTTATTTCTCAACCACTTTTCTCTTTAGATGAAGTTTGTTGAATCTTGGTGTTTCCTCCCTGTCTTCAATCTTGCTTGTAATGTTGTTATTGAGCCACCAGATTTCATCTGCAGACTATTCAGAATGCAATCTCCAATTGTCCCTTGTTGGTATCTACCAACTTCTTTCTTAGTTCTTGTGTCCTCTTTCTAAGTTCATTTTCTATCGAATCTGACATATCATTCTCAATGAATTTGGGAGGTGATGTATATGCATATTCTATATGCCTATCATTTTCATTCTCTTTCTTCAACTTTTGGTTTTCATTTTCAATTTGTTACAATCTTTTCCTCAATCTCTCATTTCCTTTTCTTAAACAAGAAAAAGTTTCCACTGCTATATGATTGCAGACCTCCTTCTTTTGTCTTAGTTCGTCCTCAAGAATTTGGACTCTCTTCTCCAAGCTATTTGTTATTGTTATCTCATGTCAACTGATTTAACTACCCTTGTAGTCATTGCCTTACTCTTTGCACTATTTGATGCAAGATAAAATGGTAAGTCTCTGAATTTCTTTGCAGCTTCCCAGCTATCCATTGTATCCTTCTTCAACTTTGTCAAAACGTGTTCACATTAATCATCATAAAGTCAATAATGTATCATATGTGTATCATATATGTCTTATATGAATTTATAGAGTCATTCTCTTCAATGACATTCAATCTTACATTTTCAATCTCAAAATTGCTAAGATCTTTGATCTTCTTAATAGGAGCAACCCATTTCTTTATCCCCGACTTTGCTTCATTGAATGTTGACTTTGCTATTCATGCAATCTCATAAGCCCAGACATGTGTCGATATGAAAAGTAGAATTTAGAATTTAAATCTTCATATAGAGCACTTCAATTAAATTTAAAAAATATGAAGCAAGTTACTTACACATAGACACATAACACATCTTGTGGTGTAGAATGTGCTTCTACTATTTTCCCCTCTTTTCCTCCCTTTTAGATTTTCACTTAATTATTTCATCATCTTAAAGATGTGACTATGGACTAACTTAGCCCAATTTAACTACCATGTTGCAGTTACATCATCCAAGTAGTATACAAAGAAAAGTGGGCCATAATAGCTTATATCCAGTAATAGGAATGTTGCCAATAGGTACAACATCCATGCTCTACACATGTTCTGGTAGTTTTCTTCTACATCGTTCTTAGCAAATTCTTGCCACAACTTCCCTAAGTTGTCCTTATGTAATACATCATTCTCCCTTTTTCTCTTAACACCTTTACCACTATCATCTTCTCCTTTTCTTAAAAGAGTCAGATCCTCCCAAACTTTCTTTACAATTATTGATTTTTTTATCAGAACTATATCTATACCACTACTAGGTAAACCTAGTATCACCGCAACATCCTCCATTCTCATCCTAGCTTCAACCACTGTTGCTATCATGAATCTATCATCTTCAATATATCTTTCAATTCTATCTTCTAAAAAATACACATCTACAGTAAGATGAGGCATGGCTATCAAATTCACAAAATCAATTGACCTCATCATTTCCATTTGGTTTTTACTAAGTAGCAAACTGTTCTGGATGCTATTATAAATTTTTATATGACATCTATGGTAAAGTTTTTGTGTACCTACAACAACATCAAAAGTTCATGTTAATTTGCTTACTTACCAATTTACAGTGTTACTTTTCAGTTCACAGTGTTACTTTCCATTTGATATAGTTACTTTCCATTTTACATAGTTACTTTTTTGTTTACATAGTTACTTTTTACTTTACAGAGTTACTTTTCAATGAATAAAGTTACTTTTTATTTGACATTGTAGAGAATGTGAGTGTGTACCAAATTAATGTGATTATGTGAACTTAAATGTTCACAAATATAAGTAGAGTAAAATATTTTATTATCAGTCCATAATGTTACTTTTCAGTTCACACAGATACTTTTTTTTGACATTATTTACTTATCAATTTATACATTTACTTTTTATTTCATAATGTTACTTTTTTGTTAAAGTGGTTACTTTACAGTTGACATGGTTACTTTTCCATTTGCTGAGTTACTTTCTTGTTGTCATATACATTTTTCTAAATACATTTACTTTTAATTTGACATAGTTACTTTTTTATCAACGTTACTTTTTGATTAGCAAAGTTAAATTTTGGTTAGCATAGTTACATTTTAGTTTAGGGTGTTACATTTTCATAAGTAAGTATAATTTCATATAGACGTAATGATAATAATTCTTCTAAAAGTACACTTTAGATATAATTAACATTATATTCTACAATCTTTCCTTTGCCTTTTAGTTTTCTTTTATACTTTAGTGTTTGCTCCTGCTTTCCCTCATTATTTTCTTCATCTTTTGATCTTGAAATAAATCCTTCTTCAGCAGCTTCTATTTCTTCATTCTCACGCACAACAACCACTTCTTCTTCAACATCTTTTATTTCTTCATTCTAACGCACAACAAGCACCTCTTCTTCAGTAGGTTCTGGTTCTTCGTTCTCACACACAAAAACCATATCTTCTTCAACAAATTCTAGTTCTTCATTCTCATGCACAACAATCACCTCTTTAGTAGCATCACCTCAAGCAGACTCATTTAAATCATTCTCATCTTCAGCAGCCTCATCTCTAACAATAGTACTAGTCGTCTCCATGCTATATCTCTTCTTCTTATCTTTCTTTGTATTTTTTGTTGCACCATGTATATTGTACTCTTTAAGACCTTTTGTCGTTACATTATCTCCTTGCACAATATCCACATATTCTTATTCTACAATGTTGTCAACATCATCATAGTGTGTAGTTACCAAATTGTTATCTCCTCTCACTTTTCTACAGCTTACTCATTGCCTTCTTTGCATTTTCTTTCATTGATTTTGATCTCCCCATTTGATCTCAATGGCAGACACCAACACTATTTTAACATTGAACACTAGAACAATCGAGACCAGCAATAGCAACACAAATGGAAATGAAAAATTTAAGAAGTGGAGTAGAATCCCTAAAAAACAGAACTGTCTCTCTATTTGGGGATTTTTAGGGCGGAGTAAAGATTGTGAATTACTTTTTGCTGCTCTTCCGTGCAACCACAAAATAAACTAACTTCAATTAACTAATTTTCAAATATTACAAAACTGCCACCGTATTTTTCAATATTTACTAAACTGCCACCGCATTTTCAAAGAGGGTAGTATTGCTACAGTACCATGGCGGGTATTAAAACCATTTCATACATATATATATATATATATATATATATATATATATATATGTATGTATGTATGTATGTATATATATGTATGTGCATGTGTGTGTGTGTGTATATATATATATATATATATGTATATGTGTATATATATATATATGTATATATATGTATGCGTGTGTGTCTATATATATATATATATATATATATATATATATGAGGTTAGGAAGCGTGTATCGGCCGGTACATGTAACTTATGTGTACCTACAATTAAAATGACACACGTGGAGTATGCTCACAAAATCCAACCATATGGATTGATTCAATAATATATAGATTACATGTGTTTGAAAAATCATCACCACGTATCATATGGATCATGAGATATAGAAATATATCAACCAATGGTTTCTGTATTTTTTTTCAACTTACCATTTATTACTAAATACACATATTCTTTCTTAGGATGATGTATGGATGACAGATTGTGGTGATTTTTGATGCACATATTATCTAAGGGGTATGAATCACATCCATAAGGTTAGATTATTGAATAGAATTTCAGAATTATCATAAATGAAGATGGGTAAATCTAAGCTACATGTACTTAGGTACACAATTCTTTTAACCTATATGAAGTTAGGAAGTGTGTATCGCCCGCTACATGTCGCTTATGTGTACTTGTAATTAAAATGACACATGTGAAGTATACTCACAAAATCCAACAATATGGATTGATTCAATAATATATAGATTACATGTGATTAAAAAATCATCACTACGTCTCATATGGATCATGAGATATAGAAATATATCAACCAACGGTTTCTGTAGTTTTTTCAACTTATTGTTGATTACTAAATACACATATTCTTTCATAGGATGATGTATGGATGACGGATTGCGGTGATTTTTGATACACATATTATCTAAGGGGTATGAATCACATCCATAAGGTTAGATTATTGAATAGAATTTCAGAATTATCATAAATGAAGATGGTACATATAAGCTACATGTACTCAGGTACACAATTCTTTAAACCTATATGAGGTTAGGAAGTGTGTACCGACCGGTACATGTAACTTATCTGTACATGCAATTAAAATGACACATATGGAGTATGCTCACAAAATCCAACCATATGGATTGATTCAATAATATATAGATTACATGTTGTTTTAAAAATCATCACCATGTCTCATATGGATCACGAGATATAGAAATATATCAACCAACGGTTTTTGTAGTTTTTTCAAATTACCGTTGATTACTAAATACACATATCCTTTCTTAGTATGATGTATGGATGACGGATTGTGGTGATTTTTGATACACATATTATCTAAGGGGTACGAATCACATCCATAAGGTTATATTATTGAGTAGAATTTCAGAATTATCATAAATGAAGATGGGTACATATAAGCTGCATTTACTCAATACACAATTCTTTTAACCTATATATATATATATGTGTGTGTATTTATATATATATATATATATATATATATATATAGAGAGAGAGAGAGAGAGAGAGTCAGGCTAGAATACCCTTGAGTGTATTCGGAGCAGAATACACTTGAGTGTATTTGGAGCAGAATACACTCAAGTAGTTTTTCATGATGCAATATTTTTTTCAAAAATCTAATCCATTGATCTTCTTAAACATCTTGTGAATAGCTCATATGCAAAATTTGAGCACATTTGGACATTTATAGGTCATTTTATAAAGATCGCAAAAATTATGCATTTCAAATTAGTTTTGTGCATTGATTTTGTTGCCCTTGGATGAGTGACTTACACTCATCCAAATGGGCTCAAAATTTTTATGTAGCCTAGTTGTAGTATGATGGTGAAGATCAATGGTTTACATTTTGCAAAAAATAGTCTTGATATGCAAAGACACTTGAGTGTATTCGTACGATCTGTACACTCGAGTGTATTCTAGCATGATTCTCTCTCTCTCTCCCTATATATATATATATGTGTGTGTGTGTGTGCGTGTGCGTGTGTGTGTGTACACAGACACACAGACACACACCCAAATACACACACACGTACACATATATACATATGTATATATATGTACATATATATGTGTGTGTCTGTGTATATATACATACATATATACATATATACACACATATATACATATATATACACATTTATATATGAGAATCTATTTTGGTCATTCATTCAATAATTGAGATCAAATCTACTCTCTAGACAATGATGGATTTTGTCCCATTATTATGTATTTTCCAGATCTTTTGTGTATATAATCGCCTCATTTCACCAAATCGTCACATTTTGGGGCTCATATGCAAAAAGTATCTTTCCCTAGAATAACATGTGATTAGCCCTAATTGAGAATTTTACAAGTTTTTTTTTTGGATCTGCATGGGCCGAAGCCCACCCCCTCTCCAAACAGGTGCCAGAGCCCGGATGACCCAAGAGGTTGGTAAATACAGCTGACCCGAGTAGATTCGAACCAGCGACCCTTCGTGAGGGGCGCACTGGCTTGACCGCCCGGGCTACGCTAGCCGGGTTTACAAGTTTTTTTTCTTCAAACAATTTCCCTATATGAATTATCATAAATATTCAATTTTAGATCCCATAGGTTGTTTAGTTGTTATTATCTTAATAAAAAAATTATACATTTTGATAAAAAGGAACGCTTGGCCCCCAATTTTAATCTATTTATTTATCGACATGTATCTAAATGAATTTTATTCATCATATTCATCACACCCACAATCAAGATCATTTTATTTGGAATATTCCATAACATTCTTGATTCAAAAAACTTGAGCACAAGTGATACATTTTTTCCACCCGAGGACACTTGGCAGGACCTAGTATTCCTCTAGGGTTCCATGCGGTAGAATATTGTGTTTCTCCCATGTTTGTGAATGCATGACATAATATCCTTCTGACTCCATTCCAAAATATTCTACCCAAAACCCTAGGCCCTCAAATCCCAATTCCACACTATTAAAAACCACCCTATATCCACCATGTCATTGCCCCTTTTGACTCTCCTGAAGCTATAGACAGAACCATACCATTTAATTATTTTTAGTTCTTAGGTGACTAGATGATCATTCTTCAAAGGGAAACTAACTCTCATATGCCAAAAGGTTGTTGAGACAGTAAGGAGGCTATAGGTTTACCTAGTTTTTTTCATATGAGTTGAATTAATTATCTATAAGCCTCTATCTCGAACTTCTTAATTTCTTATCCATATGTTCTAATTGCCTACTTATTTGCTAAAACTAACAATATGAATTTATTGACTATTTTTATCAATTGAGCCTTAACTTTTATGATCTAAAATTGATAATTGCTACATCTAGATCTACTACCATATAGTCTAATGGTTCATTTATGTTGCTATATTTTCTCAAATAAGCACAACTTTTTCTTTTTTTTCAATATGCCTTGATTTTATTTCTCTCTCTC
Organism: Alisma plantago-aquatica; assembly: GCA_963693085.1. NCBI lineage: Eukaryota > Viridiplantae > Streptophyta > Magnoliopsida > Alismatales > Alismataceae > Alisma > Alisma plantago-aquatica. The sequence goes on along the minus strand of OY856409.1, from coordinate 21,090,137 downwards.
TCTCTCTATATATATATATATATTATTTATATATATACATATATATATATTATATTCCAACTTTCATCCTGATTGTTCAGGATGGATCTCCACCATGGGAGATCTTGAAGTAATTGGAATATCTTAACTAAAAAGTAGAATATTTAGGGGCGATGGTGGGAAACCAAGATCATAGCTACCCCTCAAATATCATAATAACCAAAGTTTTCCATGTTTTGTCATTTTATGTCTCTTAATAAACCAAAGTTCCACTTTATATAACTAAAGAGTTATGAGTAGAAGTAATTAATTTATGGCAACATGGGTTACCTAATACCTTCCCAAGTCATAATATGATTTTTGATCCATTTTTTTCATGCTTTCCTCACTTTCATCTACCCCTTGGGGGAGTGAAATTTATTTATTTTTTTGTGTTTTTTTGCTAACTTTTTATCCTTAATTTTCCATGTTATGTTTATAGAACATGATGCTGAACTCAAAACTCATCTTTTTAGTTGTTTATTTTTTATGAGTTTAAATCTATCATCGAGTCTTACTTCTCATAGGACTTGTTTTCTTACTGGTAAAATAGTTTGGTGACTCCACTAGTGAGTATTAGACAATCTAAGTTGCTTCCTTTGTTTTTAAGTTATCTTTCTGTGTGGTTTGGTGTTTTAGGTTGTGCTATATGTTATTTTTCTTATAGGACTTACTCTACTTCCCTTTTAGGGATTCCTTCACCTACCTTTCACGGTTACATCTGACTAGATTTTAGGGTTTCTCCTATTTTACCTATTAGTATTTCCTACACTTTACTTTTAGGGTTGTGTCTGCTTATCTTTTCATTTTATAGTACTTACATGTATTTATAAATATATAATAAAAGAAAAAAAGTTAGAAAATAAAAAATACCATCATGAGAAAGATGATACTTTCCTGCTACTTTCATGATTTCTTCTTTACATATTTGGATTGGTCCTGAGAATCTAGAAAAATTACATGTCATATTGGGGATTTCCTAGTAGTTCTTTACTTCCTTTATCTTGTTAGTATGGAATTACTTTAAAAAAATGTAAATCCATGCACTTACACTTACACACCAAGAAACAGATCAGCCTATAGGATGGATGTCAGTACTCATGTTGGATCCTTGGATGATGTGTGGGGGTGTGGGTAAAGATACCGAGACAACACAATGATGGACATTCAAAGCCTTGAGGACACCCCCTCTTAAGACACTCACTACTGACTACAGCCTCGTAGTCATGAGGACTAGTGGGAGTACTACCCAAATTCGAGGAGACTAGGGTACCCTCACAATTAGTGTCATCATGCCATACATAAGTGAAAACCACTTTTATACATTTTATTCTTCAGTGAGAATGTAAACAAGATATAAGCTCATGGGATAAAAGGGGAAATTCTTATCTTCTACACATGTATCTTAAAAGTTCTATTTGCTTTACAAGTCTAATATTGTTTCCTATTTTTTAATGATGAGATTGTTATTTTCTTTAAAATGCTAAGATGATTGTTTAATTCATATCTTGAGATTATGTACTTTCAGTCATCTTTCAATAATTGTTTGTGGTTTGCTAAGGTTTAGGTTCAAAATATCAATCTCTTGAAACAATCATTTATAAAACAACAATCACCAGAAACAATCTTTTCAAAACAACAATTTTTCAAAAACAAAAATCTTTTCAAATAATAATCTTTTCAAACAAAATTTTTTCAAAAAAAATAATCTTCTCAAATAATAATCTTTTCATAACAAAAATCTTTTCAAAACAAGAATATCTTAAAATATTTTTTTCAGAATAAGGTTCTCTTGAAACATAATTTTGGGATAAAGAATCTCTTGAAAAAATCATGTCATACAACAATCTCATGGAAAAATCCTTTCAAATCAATGATCTCATAAAACAAGCTTTCACAAAACAACTTAGCTTGCGTTCTTAGTCTACCAAGATTCCATCAAATCATCTTAACAAAATTTCACAGCACACCCTACCATTAGGTTGCCAAAATTTACCCTTATAGATCAACTCACCTTGAGTTTTCAGTTTCCATCTTTCATATGATCTACTTTTCACCAAAAGGTTGCTGAAATTAAGACATCTTACACATCATCAACCTTTCCCCTCTTTGCTAACATGATCCATGCCAAAAGGCTACTTGATTATGGTATCTCCTCATGAGCTTCCAACTCCCACATAAACCTTTGTTACCCACTGGATCAATACCTAGTTCAAGATAACCTCTTTGAAAGCCTTGATCTTTTGAAAGCCATTTTTTAAACATGTCGAATTACGCCAATAGGCTACCCAATTTTACCTATAAGGTGTGCTTTCATGAACAAACCACATTCAACTTGACCATGCAAACACACTTCATCTCTTATTTTATCTTGCTACCTACTTGAAGGGCCTTCCAACTCAGATTGACCATTTCAAAATAAAGATTCATGATTATGTTTCAAAGTTACTCAATCATCAATCTTGGACATAACTTTAAAATCATGATTAAATTTCAAATTTAGCACCTTGCATATCATTCCATATCTGACTCGGAGGATCTTCTAACTTGACTAAGATGTTACTTAGTAGCATGGTGGTCCTCCTATCTTATCCTACCCCACAAATATCCTAGATTATGACCTAAAATAGAAGGTCTACCTAGTTCACTTTTATAGCCCACTGTCCTAGAATATGACCTAAAACATAACCACCACCTACCTTCACTTTCATATGTTGACAATCCTAGAGCATGACCTAAAACTAGGTCACCACCTACTTTCACTTGTATATAAAATGGACTGGACCATGACCTAAAAGAAGACCATCGCACCCCACCTTCTTCTTCATATCCATGATCCTAGACCACTTCTTGAAACTTGACCACACATGCTTTCATCTTGACATCTATATAGTCCAAGGTTAAGACCTTAAACTATTTTCACTGGTCTTGTCTAAATGTTCTAAAAGAAAGCTCATTTTTTTCAAAAATCTTGTCTTCCACCTTCCCTAATGGTGATAAGGTTCAAAAATAAATATAATCAATTTAATCAAGAACTAGGGAAACATAGAGATGTTCTAAAGAAAAAAAAAAATCTAGAACTCCTTCCACATCTCGTTATCACTCTAGGGGCAGACAATCCCACCTTTCCCAAATTACTGTGTAGCTCAAGAGAGGGATAATCAAATTGGGTAAGGACTAGAGCATCATCAAGACATCTTGAAGAAAGAAAATTTGGAACTCCTTCCATAACTTGATGACACTCTAGGGTCAGGCAGTTAACCAGCTACAACATTGGTCCTACAATAGGCTATCTTAACCTTGTATAACTCCCCAATGCCCAATCTTTCCCTTTTCTCGAATAATTCTCTCATGAACCCTTCATTTAGGGGAGAAATATACATACACCATGAAGAGCATATGGATACTCAATAGCAATCAGCACTAACGACTCATCTTGTCCCTAGATATCATCCTAACTTCAACACCATGAACCAATGCATACCATGTCATCTTTGTTCTATTAGGTACATCTCCTTCTAGAGTTGAAAGAACAATTATATATTGCAAGAGCTAGGGTAAAGTACAACGCATCACATATCCCTAAAGCTCTATTAATTGAGCCATTCATTTGAAGGATTGTAGAAGACAAATGACTACCACTTTTTACTACCTTCAATAACTGGAAGGTCTTTTTACTTTTTGCATGTCCATTATTTGCAGAATGATTTACCTTGATGCATGATATATATGTATGTTATACACTAAACATCATGTTTGAGCCATGTTGATCTGAATTATAGGTCATTATGGGAGTCAACTCGAATCCATACTTCACTCGATCATTCACGAATTTGATTGAGATGGCCATATCAGGTGTTACCTGAAAAAGTTCCAAATTTGGTGCCTATGGAGGTGTTGACCATAGCAAGTAAGACAAACTCATTTGAGGGGAAAATCTTAAAGAGACTACACAATTATTAAAAATCCTGACATTCCTAGAGGTCTCACAACAAGACCCCCCCCTACATCACTTGATCATGATCCCTTACAAGAATCCATTCAACTTTAGCCATCAAAAAGGCATATATCACCCAGGATCTTCAATCTTGGGTGCCCAGTATATAGTACCGGTGACCCATTCTATTCTATACAACATATGTAACGTCTATTGACATCAACCAAGTCCATCCAGCCTAGACCTTATCAGTATGCATCGCATGTAAATACTAGTTTGATATTGACAACTTTGTATAGACAACATCCATTCTTGTCCCTGACAGTGACCCCATAGAGGAGAAGAGGAAGAGGAAGTTCAAATTACTGGAGAGGATTCAAAATCCACACCATAGAGTAAACAACCCTTTTGGAGATTTTTAGCATATACATCATGGGAATGTGAAAAAAATAAATTACCTATAGTCACATGTTTTTTCCACTACCACCTCATTGGTACAATATATACATGGGATAACCATGCATGTTCCCATCATTGGTATACATCGTGTTGCCAATAAAGTTTAAACTGCTAGTCATACCAATGGTTGCAATAAGATAAGTGAAGCCCACACCATATTCTTTACTAGAAGACCTCATCATGTTTGAAATCCTTGACAAGCTTAAGAATTTAGAAGGAAAGAAGGGAAAAGTCAAGACATCTAATGACTTTTTTCATTTCCCATATGTGAAGCTGCAAAATAATTTTGATATGCCAAAGTTTCACAAGTACGCTAGGAAAGGTGGTGCATCGATCACATCAAATTTTACTGTTCTGAGATGATAGAAGTACAAGATGAGGATAAGATCAAAATCAGATGCTTTTCTTGTGTGTTGTCAGAGATTGCCCTTGCATGGTGCAACAATCAAGAGTTGACTACACTCACTATATGTACGCAATTGGTCCATAAATTCATTTATCAATATGTCTCAAACCTTGATCAAGTCCTGACCAAATAAGATTTGGAGGCGCTACAGTAGAAGACATGTGGCATATTTAGCATTATTATCAAATTTTATGTTATCTTATTTATTATACCTTCATAGTCATCATTAATAAGGCAGTCCATTAACCATGATCATCCAACAACTCAAAATAAGAAAGAAGAGCACGCATCATATAGAAACTTGCCAAACAAAGGGATCCTATAATTGGTAGTAGCATATGTAGGGGGATAAGGTTATCATTTCACCTTATACAAGCACTTAAACTTCATCCAGTCCTAGATATATGTAATTTTGACATAGTAGTAGCTTAATCGAGCTTAAAAATCATGACATATGCTCGAGAGGGAAGAAAATGGCTTTTTAGTAAGTCAGAGGGGGTCTAAAAATTTATATCCCAATCCAACAACAAATCAAATCGAATTGAAGATTCAAAATGTTTACGTGGAAGTACCAACAATTAACATGAAACTATCAAGGATGTGTTTTCCATGTCTATCTTTTAAATGATTATAAAAGGAAAGGAGTATCCTCTCACCTTGAGATGGATAAACAAGTCCAAATATAGACAAAATAGTATCAACAATGCTCCCATTCTTGAACTAGAGCTTCAAGTAGAAATTGTCATCCTCCTTTTCAAGTTTTCTATCTCATCCAAGTCTTTAGACAACAACATACATTCCTATTATAGACAACCTAGGCTTCATACAACCCCATAAACTTCCAAATGATCACTTCTTCCTTTGTTCGTATCCAAAGAACCATAATAGAGGTATAAGAAGAAAGTAGAACCAGGGGATCCAAAAGATCTAACCAAGAACTTGAACGAATGGTGCCTAAAATGGAGAAAGGAGAGAGGAAACAAAGCAAAATCAAGGTTTTTAGCCTCAAGCAAGGGTTCTCCTTTAAGTTTTTTCATGGATCGACCCCTTATCTTGATCAACTCCTTATCTGGAGGAAGAACCTACATTATTACCATCACACTTTCATAAGGTATACGACACACCACACAGAGGTGTAACCTTTGCTTAGTCAAACAAGTTTTTCCTGTGTATTGCCATTGGAAAGCATCTTAGACTTAATATGTTTGATTGAGGGGTTTTATGTATATCATATATATATATATATATATATATATATATATATATATATATATATATATATATATATATATATATATATATATATATATATATATATATATATATATATCTGTGTGTATATATATATATAGTATCCAATCACCACATATATAGTATGTATCATATACATGATATATCCCACAACATAAACATGCAATATAAAATAAAAGAAATGGTTATGGCCATGTCTACTTGTAATTTCTTGGGGACACAAGGAATTACTACTACCTAGGTCAATCATTACGTCATATTTATGAACATGTTGTTGGTGTAGATCTATGCTTGCCAATCTAATTAGATTGGTTCAACCCTTGAACCGGTCATCTCGCCTCTTAGTCAGTTGGTTGGTCTTCTTGAATGGTTGCCTGGCCTCCTTTCCAACTGATGTTTGGACTCTTTCCAAATGTTCAGTTGGGCCCACCTGGTAATCATCTAGCTCAATAGTTTTGTCCTGCATGATCCTCTAGATTGTCGGCTCATATCACGAAGTGGTCATCTCATATGGCGATGATCATCTTCTTTGTCGATGCAAGATAAAGAAAAACTATCCTATTGCTACTTTATTACATTGTAAAGAGAAACCTCGAGTTACATTCTAGGGGAGAAAAGGTAGAAAAGAATTAACTTTACATTGGGAAGATAGAAGTAGAGGCTTGGTATGCATATCAAGATAAACATGATAAACCAAACCATCTAACCACACACAGATATTGGGTATTGGCCATAACCACACTACACATCCACCATCAAAACCACTTTTAGGGTGACGCGTGTAAATTGCATATATATATATATATATATATATATATATATATATATATATATATATTAGTTTGGGATTATGTGGTCTTTGATCAGATACACATTTGAGAGCAGTTTAAATATTTGCATCGTATGTAATAAATAAATAATAAAACCAAAAATCTGATCGTATCGATTATCCTAAATCATAATAAATTGATGTGGCTCTGATGCCACTATAGGGAAATAGGGACACATAGTATAGCAGTGGAAACAAAAATTTGATCTATCTGTATTCCCATAACATTAAGATCACGTCAACTACTATGAAACAAGAAGGATGATTTAGTGAGTTATACATGGTCCTAGAGCAAGTCCAGAGAGAACAACTCGCTTCAATGCAAATGTGAACAAGTTGCCCTTGGGTGGTGATTATGCAACTCCTGGTCTTCACCACGAAAAACTAAAATGAACAACTTCTGCAACGCTCCTGTCATCTTGCCATAGACTGCAGGATGACTTTGATCTCCGAGCAGCAGCCTAAGGACTCTTGCCTCTAGAGTAGTCCACACGGACCAACTAGAACTCCTATCGTTTAACTAGAATAGATAGGAAGGAGTTGTCCCCCTCGTTGGTATACTAGTCATCAATTTACTCTCCCACTAATAACTATCTCAGTTGTTCTCTCCCTTGATATCCCTCCCTTATCAGATAGGACTTGCTTGGGCTCTCTCGATTACCACAACAAAAGAGGACAATAATTGTCATAGAAATTGATTCTCATTTGTCTATGTTGTGCTCTGGGAAGCCCCCAATACCCTTCCTTTTATAGGCAGGGTTAGGGTTAGGGTTTCCAGTCAGTACGGGATTGTGCATGAGTGGAAGGCACCGGAAGATCTTGAAAAAATTCACAACCTGTGAACTCTAAAATGGCCGTCTAGTGATCTGACGGTCATCTGGTCACAAGATATGATCATCTCGCATTGTCAAACGGCTGTTTGGCAGTTTCCCAATTGCATATGAAATTGATAATTTCGATTCCAATTAATATCACATATTAAATCCTTGCACCACAAGTAATGTGCAATCGAAACTATTTAGGAAACCTCCAAAATGTTCATTCGGCCCAATCGAGCCATCTCACCTAGGCGAGATGCCCGTTTCACTCACCTAGACGATCATCTGGTGAGTCTGAGATGAGTCGGCCGATTCAATAACATTGAATAGGTTGGTTCAAGGGTAGAACTTAGCCAATTCAAACTCTAATTACCCTGACAACCCAAACAGACGTCTCCACATTGTGCATGTTTGGCTTCCCAAACGAACGTCTCGCTCTGTGAGATGGTCGTTTGGTAAACCAGTCAGCCAATCAATTGATTTGTTATGTGAATTGAATACCTAAACACTTTAGTAATCAATCCAATCATCATTCAAGATAAACTCCTCTTCTAGATGAGTTCCTTTATGTGTGACCCTCTAGGTCCCATATCACATTGGCAGTGAATGTCCATAACTAGCTTATGACATCACAAGCAAAGATCGGTGCCTTGTCGCACATTAGTGCTACCCAAGTGAATGGAAAGTTGGAGAACAACTTCAACCTACAATTTGTGTAAGGTGTTGTAGTGATTGTATAATTCCTTTATCTCTGATATGTAGAGTGAAATCGAGGCATGGACATGTCATCCTCTCAAAATTCATCTCATGTTTCTTGAACCAAGAGCAGTTTGTCTGAGATAATGTGACCTCAATATCGTATATTGATTCACATGTACATGCGCATGCATTTCTCAGTCTCTCTTATCAAGTGGCCATGATACCATATTCCATTAGGAAGGGAAAGTACCATATCTATCACTCACAATCTATCCCCATGTGTCAAAGTTACCCAATCATCACCTTTATAACAACCCATGTTTTAGGATTGTGTTTGATGATGTCAAAGTGTACCCAACAACATATGATGAGTGCAGTGATTTCAGATCTAAGAATCACAATCACCACCTTCACTATGACAGATGACTATGACCACCAATGATGGTTTACATGTGTCACTCTCAAGGTGGGTCTTTCCGATACACTATTCCCTGACATGTATCTATGTGCTTGGCTTGATATTTCCATATCATGACTAATGAGATTCTATTATCAACCAACCCACACTCTAGTCTAATGTGTTACTAGTGTCTATCTACCTCCCACAGTAACAACCGACTAGGGACATAATAAGAATGTACACACTCTTAACATCTATATGATCTCATCCTCCAAGTCACATACTTGAAAACATACATCATTGAATATTGTCATTCTTTAGACATTCATAATATTTCCTCATTATCTCATAACTGAGTGAAACAAAATGAATTGGAAGCTTTCCTATATATGTATTAATCAAATCCTTTATGGTTTATGCCATGTCAACCATCATATGATTGGCTCTCAAGGCATACCTTACCAACACATATGACTTATTTAGTTAATTTAGATTGATCTCAAATCCACTCTTTTCTTAATAAGTCAATTAGTCAGTTGAATCAGATTAATTCTTAGATTATATTGAGACCTTGCAATGACACCCTTAAGCTACCACTACATGTTTCATGTACTATTGTGGTCCTCTAATTCTGTCTCTTAGGTCCATAATTTACTACACATACTTTGAGTGCATCAATATTGATTTTTTATAAATCATGACAAATATATATTTATATTACAAAATCATGCTTTCTTTTTTGTAGCTATTTCATTTATAAACACCATGTGTTCAGCACATTTGTTGACTAATCCGCCTATTTTATAGTTTTGTGTCTAGGTCTAGTATGGATACATGAATGGTGATATGTACAAAGTGAACATATGTTAGGTGGATAACCTTTATAGATTTTGATATAGCGATGTACATAATAATTTAAAATGTGAGTTCAATATGTCATTCAAATTCTATAAGAAAATCATATAACTATTCTATGTGTGCATTGTGAAGTGTGTGGATGTTTGTGACACTACTCATTTGCAAGTGACCTCAATCTTTTACTATGCGCACTTTTGATGCCCTGTTTTTGATGTTGGAATCCAGCATATTATAGACTTCTCATTTTTGACATGGTTTCATATTTTGTCAACCTTAGGGTTTGTAGATGCCTCACTTTCTTTCTTTGAAACCATGGCAATTGGAAATCTCATCTACTTCTATTTACCTCTATGGTTGTATGCTCCCCTTTGTAAGGTTTGATCCATTGCGGTTAGATCCCCTTAAAACTTTGCACGTGAGTTTTAAACCTAGATCATCCATGCAGACACTTGGGTTAACTATCTTAGTTGTCACGACAATTTGGCTTCTCCATTATGGACGCAACCCTCCCTGTCCTTCTCCCGCCTATCCACATTATGAGATACCTTCTCTACCCCCTATGTTGGCATTTGACTGCCCTTTCCCCAAGCCATGGTCGATGTTTCTCCCATGATATCATAAGGAAAATCATTCATAACACACCTTCTCTACCAACATTCACTACCCCACACCAGAAACATGCAAACTAGTCAACATTTACACCTTTTAGCACTGTGAGAAACAATCCTTTAGGTGAAGAGTATACTAGTGTTCATAGCACTAATTAACATGCATACAACTGCTACAATAAAGAAAATGCATCCCAACTGCCCATTGTACACCTACTTGCACTTATTACTCCTCTTACCAATAAAATAATAATTTTGAAAATTCAAAATATTTTTTCTCGAATTCCTTCCACTACTTAGCTGCATGTAATGGTTGATCCAACCACATGCACTTTTATACACATTTTACGGCTAAGTATGGAAACAATGTTTAAATCTACAACGAACTATCAAAAGTCATCAATAAATGTACTATATATATAAACTAGCACAGCGTATATAGTTAGTTGTTCATTTGATTAACAAAATAAAATACAAAGTTTGTTGTTGATTAATTTTGTGTACTTTTTTATTTATTAAACATATGTATAAATTATTATTAAACATATGTACAAAATATGTTTTATTTAAGAACAATACTAACAACACAATAATGTCATACTAAAAAAAATCAAATGATAACGCCATGCTACAATATTTCACAGTGCAAATTTTCTAAGCACATAGCATGGCCTGCATGTGTGTAGTTGTTGCAACAGAGACAACAATACATATTGTTAAGTCAAAAATCAATACTTAAATGTATTCAAGGAAATACGATTACTTTTAATCCTATTTAAGGTCAGCACCAAAACTTATCAGTAACTAGACCTAGAATAAGAGATCACATTGTGTACCGAAATATAAGTTGTTCATTATTTATGTTTGTGTAATAGATAAATTATTGTGAAATATCATCACATCATCTAATATTCTTCCAATATAGTAGGAATTGCACAATGACACCACATCAAACAAACCACAATTAGCACTCGTGTATACTTTTTTTAACGCAGTGCAGTACAAACTTCTACGCGAGAAGTCTGCTAATACAGTTGCATGGCTGCAAGCATATAGCTTTTGTAATAAAATAATGTTGTCGCCCAACCACCCATGATCAACCACCACCCAACTATTTGAATTTATTCTCCCACCTATAAATGAAGCAACTCAGTTTAAATTCAAAATATTTATCTTATTTTCTCTCAAATTCTTAGATGTTAAATGTCTCAACCGCTAACAATCACATTTCTATACATTTATGATTGAGTCCAAAAGTTGTACTTAAATATGTTCGTATCAAAAGTCATCAACAACTAGACTTAAAATGCACTAGTGCAATGCATCCATTTTAAAAAAAATATTGACCATTCATTATGTTGATATCATTTTTGAATTCAGTATTTATATAAAATTATATATGTATAAGTGATCATATTTTATTAAAATGTATGTGTAACATCTCTTCACATTTTGCTGATAAATAAAAGTACAATGCTAGTTAACATTCATTCTATTATCAAAATACATCAACAATTGTACTTATAAAAAACAATACTTACAGTTAGGGGAATTCTGTGATCATAAACATATAATACAAGCCACAATAATTATTCATAGTTTTTCATGATTTTTATTTTTTACGTATAACCTAATGTTATTGTAACTGACTCATACAAGCTTACAATGCTCAACATGAAATAAAAATAAAACTAATTTTCAGATGACAGAGTAGCAAAATACATTTAATACATATCTAATTTTGATATATCACATATTGAGTATGGGTGGCTTTTTTCCTTCAATGTAGCTACAAACTAGGAATGGTGACAAATATATAAATATATGCATGTATATATATATATATATATATATATATATATATATATATATATATAGAGAGAGAGAGAGAGAGAGAGAGAGAGTCAGGTTAGCATACACTCGAGTGTATAGGAGACCGAATACTCTCAAGTCATTTTCCATCATTTAATGCTTATTTTAAAATTTTAAACCATTGATCTTCTTAAATATCATATGAACACACAACACAAAATTTGAGTTCATTTGGACACTTGTAGGTCATGCAATGTAAACGCCATGAAGTTAGTTAATTATTTCAAATATGAATCCTTTTGCTTATGATCATATATTAGGAAGAAGAGAGAGAACGAAACATGATCAGCTGCCAGATTGAAGTAATCGCCATGGCAAGCAGAGTATCAAGGTTCTAAACAAGGCAATTGCGAGGGACTTTAGTTACAACTAAAACATGATACTGGAAGTTAACCGATCTTGCATAAATCTGATCCAAATGGACTCAGAATTGAAAATGTAATGGCGCTTATACCAAAATTGTCATTGAAACCTTTACACCACAAATGATCTAATAAAGAAAAGTAACAAAGCCTCAAATGAATATATATGATCACGCAACACGGTCACTTATTACATTCAGATTAGTACACTCTCACTAGTGTTTGTTTTGTGACTGCACTCACCCTCTATTTCAATCGATCACCTTTTTCCTTTTATCTTTAAGAACTTCATCAATATTTCCATATCTAGGAGGATAAATACAGCGAAAACAAAACTGTAAAATATCACATGTCAAGGTATTGTCTAGAACTATAGAATCTTCTGGCTGTCTGAATGCGAGAGTTTCCGGTCAATAGACTTCAAATGGCAACGAAGATTCTGGTTATCCTCCAGCAAACGGTCGTATTCTAAGAGGAAACCTTCCGATTGCTTCCTAAGGGCTTCAACTTTGGCTTCAGCCACCCTGGCTTGTTTTTCTCGTGCCTCTGAATCTAGTTGCAGCTCCACAATTTGCAACTTTAGGTTAGCAATTTCCTTGTCCTTTACCCGTACCTCTTCAGAACCTCCATTTTTAGCTTCCTCCAGCATCCTGTTTTGTTTTATCACGGACTCCATACCCTTTCTTAGGCCTCTTAGGTCCTTCATATAGTGGTGCATTCTATCAATAACGAATGTCAGGACCAGGGAATACCCTGCAAATTAACATTTATCAGGGGTCATGGAAATTGTCAATGCCTAAATACTGATTTCAACTGAATGTCTTCATCTACAGTTAACACGAGACAACATTTATTTGGCAATCCTGCGTCTGTTGTTCAATACAAATTACTGATGATGCCTGTTACACCCCTGCTTCGTATAAAGTCTATACATACAACAGAATGAACATTCAGTCATTGTCGTTATATCTCACTTCTAGTCATAGATTAAGCTTATAATGCAAAAACAAACTAGTGAGTACAAGCTAATATCAATATGTAAATATACTCAACCGAAGAAAGGGTAACTTGCATGCACCACTATGGGAGAGAAAATGGTCTCCAGGTCTCTATTTATTAACACTTCTGATTAACCCGTCCATTTAACTATATTCTCACAATAGATAATCAAGAAGGGAAACACTTAGCTGAACAGAAAACCACTCAAACAGGTCTTATATATTTGGGTTTAGGGCAAAGAGGTCTAAAAGTCTAGAAAAAAGCAAGGTGTAACTGAAGATAAGAAACAAACAATTTTTGGATGAATTTCCTGCTGTACATTGGCATGATATGGCAATTCTTAGCTTTACACAGAATGTCAAATGCAGGGAAGGAAGTTGAGTTGGACCATTCACATGTTTTCTATGGTCCCAACAATCTTAAAGTTCATGAGATAATGAGTTCCTCTACCACTTTGAAAGGCCATGAAATATCAAACAACTAAGCAAGTCTAATAGAATAGGATCTAAGTGAAAGTGATTGCTTAAAATAGATGGTTTGCAGTGGAAATTGTTGCTTAGGAGAATCATAAACCCATAAAAACGGTATCATCAAGAACATCTAATGACTATAGAGCTGCAATAACAAGGAAAGGTGTTTAAACAACGAGTTTCAGAAGAAATTTTATTGACTGGAAGAGTAAATGTGACATGCTCCCAGGTATAATGACTAGAAATGAACACTTAAGAATAAGAGGGGGAAATGCACTAAAAAGCATTTGCTTCCTCAAAAGTCAAATCTTAGTTTCTCCAAATGAAGAATTTGTTTGTTTTGATATTGACAGGCTCATTTATCTTAGTGAGAAAATGACCTAAGACGAAAGAATAATGATGAGTTTGAGATGTTCGATGGGATTGAAATGTACCGTGATAAAACTTGCAGACAGTAAAATGAGAAAAACAGTGAATCAGGAATGGTGAGAAAAAGAAACTAAAACAAGAGTTTGTTAACTCTGACGTTGCATGGTTATCTATATGTACAAAAAAAATTATACACCAACTTCACAGTTCAATCATTCAATCCTTGCAGTAGGTTTCCACAGAATATATTGTTACATTTCCTGATATAAATCTTTCTTTTTCATTATTACTGAGAGGCAAATGATGACAAGATGGTAAAAATAAAAATTTGGAAAACAATAAATTCCTATAATTGATCATGCTACTAGAGTGAAATCCCATAATGGCACCTTTTATTTATGTGAGACATTCAAAAAATGGATTTTTTTTTAAGGAGACGAGACCAAATGAGTCTCCACAAGAAAGTCAAACCTCTCATGTAAACAATTCCTTGCCAACTAAACGTCCCTTGATAATCCAACAGGCTAACCATCTTGTAGGTGTTAAATTCCAGCTGCTAGGCACGTCTACCCAAGAAATCAAAATATACAAGATGATCCTAAACAACTTGTCCTGCTACTAAAGCTCAACAATCTATCGATACCTTAATTCAGTAGCTAAAATGTATATGTGGTAAATCAAGAGATCCATGAATTAGAATTGCTGATACATTGCTAACGGAGGGGCAAGGTGTGTTGTAAGAGAGGATCAACTTATAAAATAATAAACTACTACTAATGGGCTCAGTTAAGTTATGCTTATTAGCTGTTAATACTCCCCCTCCAGCTGGAGAATCAACATCTTGTATTCCCAGCATGTTACACATTTAGTTTAAGGACGAAGGAGGAAGAGGTTTAGTGAAAAAATCAGTAATTTATTCACCCATGTTCACATAAGGTGTGATGATCTTTTTCGCCCGCGACTCATATCCCCTACAAAATGGCAATCAATTTCTGTGTGTTTAGTGTGCTCATTGAAGACCAGATTGCTTGCAACAAAGTATTGTTGCATCGTTGTCACACTTCAAAGCGGATGGCAGAAATTCCCAGTTCTTGAAAATTAAATGCTAGCCTTTGGATATCACAGCGGGCATGACTCATGGGTCAGTATTCTGCTTTTGTGCTCAATTGGGTGAGCCAGATTGCTTTTTGCTTCTCCAGAAGATAGGATGATCACCAAGAAATACAAAAAAAATAGAGTAGACCGTCCATAGTTAACATCCTCTGCCCAATAAGCGTCCACATAGAAAGTCAGAATGATGTCTTTGTTCTAGGGCTTCTTGTAGAAAAGACCTTGTCTGAATGCACTTTGGAGATGTGATAACGTTCTCTGAACCTATTTGTCCAATGTCACATTAATTTTAGCCATGTGTTGACTAAACGTGCTCACTACAAAGAAATGTCAGGATGAGTTATAACTAAACGGGCAAGCTTTCCAAATATCACTCGATATTTCTTGGGATCATCAAAGGAATCCCCCTCAGACAGAGTCTTAGTGTGGTAATCCATAGGAGAGGTCACGGGTTTGGAGTTGATCATTCCAGTATCATGTAAGAGGTCAAACACATATCTTTACGATGAGAGATAAATGCCACCATTGGATTGGAAACTAGTGCCCAAGAAATATATCAGCTATCATAGATCTTAGGTGTGAAAGTGAGATTTAAGGGCGTCTCTTAACGCAAATATCATGACGGAATTACTTTTGGTGATGATGATATCATCTATATATATAGATATGATATTTTGGAGAAAAATAGGTTTTGGTCACTAGATGACTAGGAAAACTCAAAGTATCTAGAATACCTCTGAGTTTATTAATATGCTCTTGGTGATTGCTTTAGGTCATAAGCAGATCATATAAGTTTGCAGACTCATGAAGACTGCCCCTCAGTAATAAACCCTGAAAGTTGTTGCAAATAGATTTCCTCATCCAGGTGACCATATAGGAAAGCACTCTTGATGTCTAGTTGGAAATAGGAACATATGTATGAGCTGCAAGAAAAATAACAATCCTGATTCAAGCAACAAAGATATCAAAGCCAAAGCTTTAGGTAAACCCCTTGGCAACGGGGCGGGCTTTGTCAAATTCAAAAAAAAAAACATCTAAATTGACATTGACGGAAAAATCCATCAGCATTCCACGATGTTTTTTCCCGAGGCATCGGAACAAAATTGTGAGTCCCCTTGTCTTGTTTCATTGTCAGCTCTTCAAGTATTGCATCTTTACAACAACGATGTCCGAGGACCTCACAATAGTTTTTGGGAATCTGGATGGAGTGTAAGTGTGTGGCTATGGTTTAACATTCCAATAAGCTTGGAAAGATAGTAGCTATGAGGAACGGGATGTCTAGTATGTGTATCTTTCCGGAGTGCCATGCAATGTGTGGATTCCTCAAAGTTTAACGATGACACCATGTCATGGAGTAGTGAATTTGAACCTAATGTGATAGATTTGAGCATATTCATCGATGATGAGAGATATCGGTGGAGGTGACGAAGGCATAGTAGTAGGGTGCAAGTGTAGATGTAGCCATGTAGGGATGGCACAATCAATGGGATTTAAGAGGTCCAATTCACAAAATCATTTTGAGGCTTAGACAGAGCAGGGGTAGAGAAAATGATGTCAGATCCATGAAAAGTAATATCGTTCGAAAAACACATCCGCTAAGTGTTAGGACTATAGCACCAGTACCATTTTTGAAAGGTGGAATAGGAATGAAAGGCAGTTGGAATGGAAAATGGATCGAGTTTGTCTGCCTTGAGGTCAAAGATGTGAATAGAGACAGTACAAAAAACAAAGAGAATGATGGAATGTTGTCTTTGCTAAATACAATTAACAAACGGATGTTGTGCTGCACAATAGAGGAAGGTTGGTGATGGGTGAGGTAATATGCTGCAAGAACATATCTAAACCAGTAGAATTTGGGCATTTGAGATTGAAAGAAAAGCGCAAAGGTGATGTCCAATAGGTGATGATTCTTTCACTTTTTCTACTATGAGCACGACCTATGATGGATCATCCCATTATCAAAGATAAAATTTAGAAATTGATTCAGAGACAAACTCTAGATGATTGGAGTTGAAGGCTATGATGTGACAGTTAAGCTGAGTTTTACTAATTAGATTGACTGATTGAAAAATGGCAAATATTTCCTCAAGAGTCTTCAACGAAAATAGTAAAGTTATTCTCAAAATTCGTCAAAAACATACCGAAATATCAATTGGTGGTCCAGCAAGGACGACATTATCACTGTGAATCAGATCATACTGGTTAACAATCAGAAAGTATTTTGTGTGGAGGAGAAATCTATGGTTCTTCCCTAACTGACAAAAACCACAAGACTATTTGAACTAGATTAAGACGGCTCAAACCCTTTAAGTTTCTCTAAGGAAGGTTCCCATAACTCTACTGGAGTGCAACAGATCTACAAGAGAGAAGGGTTGATTGCTAATGTTCATCACTGAAGTAGTAAAGGTCACCATGTCTATGATCTGAATCAATCAGTCTTTAAAATCCAAGAATCTTGGAACACAAAACCATGACTGCCAAAGGTGACGTAACATTTAAAGGAATCAAGAAGCTTAGAGAGTGATATCGGATTAAAAGTTATGTCTAGATTGAATTGCATAGATTGAGTAACACTCTAGGAGAATTAGAAACTACCATGGAGGATCCCACAGTCTTAGTTGGAGGCCAGATGCGCTGAAGATGTTGCAACAAACTGCAAAGTCACAATGTCCCGAGAAGTTTTGAGGTTCTGGAATGGCTACATAAGTTGTTGTACTCAAAAAAGAAGATGATGCAATCTTTTGTTTAGGCAACATGGGTAGTGTCGACTCTGTGACCTCGCTTGTAAGGATGTCCATGATTCTGGTAACACTTCTCCTCTAGGTGGCTAACTTTTTTGTAGAAGGTGCATTTAGTTTTGGTGTCGCATCCATATCCATTTTCACGAGCAGAAGAAACCATGATGAATTGTGGTTCAAGCAGGATAGCAAAATTGAGTTGTGGATGTATGTCAGACTATGAAGAGGAGAATATGCCACTTCCATAATAGGAAACAAATTACCAACCAATTTGACATTGCGAATAGGGGCACAGGCAGGATGGAGACCTTTAAGGAACTTCACAGTAAAGATATTATTTTGTTCATTTGTCGGTCAATTAGAGGTTACTCCCTGAATGAAGTCCAACAATTGTGAAAGAGAAAACATAGAATCATAATAATCATTGAGGAATTTTTCCTAGTACTCGATAAATATTTATCCAAGATTTTTTCTATATGCATGGTTTCTTCTTCTGGGTAAATTCATGGTCCCAGCAAATTTTAAGAAAGTTTGTGGAACATGGTATTTGAAAGCAATAGAGAGCTCCATATTGTTCCACAA
This sequence comes from Alisma plantago-aquatica, assembly GCA_963693085.1. NCBI lineage: Eukaryota > Viridiplantae > Streptophyta > Magnoliopsida > Alismatales > Alismataceae > Alisma > Alisma plantago-aquatica. Next base: position 21,071,352 of record OY856409.1, on the reverse strand, counting down.
GCAGTTCCTGCCTTTCTTGTTCCCCTGTTTCTACTCAGGGGTTTCCTCAACAGGCATCTCCATGAGTTTTGACTTGTCTTTGGATTCAAGCATTTTTCAGATGGAAGTCATCCAGAGCAAGTAATTATCTCCATTTAATTTGATGGTGGATGTGGGTGCATTCTCAATGTAGACAACGGGTTGAGAAACTTCTCTTCAACCTAGCGAGAAATAAGAGGCACTAGTAAGATGCACATTTAATACAAGAAGTGTCGATTAGAAGCACAACAAGAGAAAAGTATACAACATTCTTTGACAAATAGTGATGAGATTCCCTAACTTATAGAACGCTCATCCATGCACATATGGAATGCGGAGCGATAAAGGTGTGGTTATGCAAAATGATGGTAGATGAAGATGAGGGTCACGAGGTTACAAACCCCCTTGTTTTGTATTGTCGATGGTGTTGGTGGCCTTAGTTGGTGATGGCAACGACTACTGAATCAAGATGGGCACAGATCTGGGACATAACAATGGAGTACACACCTTGGCAAGCGGAGACAGAGACCATTTATCACCGACAACGGTTGTTGTCCCCCGTGCAATCGTGATGGCCTCTTGCGTCAACCCTTCATAGTTGTTGTCTGCGGAGGCAATGGCCTGTATGGGCAGAATGGTTGTTGTTGTCTTCCTGGTCAGAGGCGGCATTGTGGAGCCTTGTCGCAAAAGCAGGATGAAGCCTATTAAGGAACTTCACAACAAAGAGACTAGTTTGTTCTGTCCTTGATTTATTAGAGGTGACAGGATAATTGAACTCCAATAGTTGTGAAAGAGAAAGAAAAGAATCATAAAAATCATTAAGGGATTTCCCCCTAGTTCTTGGTAAATTGTCTATCCAATATTTTGTACATACGCAGGCTTTCTTCTCTTGAGTAAAGTCACAGTGAGTGACATCCCAACGAATCTTAAGCATGCTTGTGGAACATGAATTTGAAGGAATAGAGGGCTACATATTGTTCAATAATAAATCCTTGACTTGCTTGTTCCCCTATTTCTGTTCAAGGGTATCTTCAACGAGCTTCTCAGTGAGCTTTAACTTGTCTCTGGATTCAAGTATTTTGTAGATCAAATTCATCCAGAACAAGTAATTGTCTTAGTTTTATTTGATGATGGATGTGGGCATATTCCCTTTATAAAAAAAAAAGTTGAGAAGCTTCTCTTCAACCATCGTGAGAGATAAGATTCATCGGTAACATGCACGGTGAATACAAGAAGGAGAATCAGTAACAAGCACAACGAGAGAAAATCACTACCACGGTTACAACATGCTTTGACAAGTAGTGATGAGATTCCCTAACTTAAGGAACGCTCATCCATGACGTAGGGGATGCACATGGGGAGGTAAAGGAATGAACCTCTGTAGTAGAAAACGGTGGTAGATGAAGACAAGAGTACAGAGGATACAAACCCCCTTATCTCCTAATGTCGATGATGATGGTGGCCTTAGTTGGTAATGGAGGCGACTATCAAATCAAGTTGGGTACGGATTGAGCCCAAGTTAGTGGAGTACATGTCTAGGCTAACAGGTAGTAAAGACCCTTACTCACTAACTACAGTTTCTTCCTCTCCCCGCCCCCACGACGGAAATGGCCTATTGATCCTACCAGCAATGCTTGTTGCCTGGGCACAATGTCTAGTGTTTCCTTCGTGGTTGGCGGAGGCATTATGGAACCACGAGATTGTTGTTGCAGGTCCCTGGGCCGGTGCTTGTGGCCTTAGACCCTAGCAATGTTGTTGTTGAACCTAGGTGCTGGTGGTGGCGAATGGGGTAGGTGTTAGTGTTGGCGTCACTTCAAGGCTCAGAGAGAAGGGGTGTAGGGAGAGGAAGACGGTAATTGAACACATCTTCATACATAGATATAGATACACATACAAATACACATACACATACAAGGTGTAGAAGCTTCTATTTTATCTTACAAGAAAAAAATGCGGCTCCATCTCAAAAGACATCAAGTAAGGTGACATATGTGAGAGTCTCTATCAAGCAATGCAAGTAGTCTTTAGAGACAATGAAATTTAGTTCCCTGATGTGGGATCTTCCCTAGGGCAATGATATTTTTGTTTCCATGTTCAGTTTTTTCCTTTCAATATATAGGATATAAAATATATACTTGTATATGCATTTGACTTGATACTTAGAACTTAGAACATATTACTCATTGGTCAATATCAACACACATATATACATACAACTTGCATTGATGAACACTTTGGTAGATTGCCTAAAAACGTGCTAATCTAAATATGGCTAGACTGACTCTAACTGGGCCCATTATTATAGATGAATGGCTTGGGATTCTTTGTCGATGCATGCCTTTTTCTCGTAAGCTCATGTGCACCATTGGTTGGTCCCATGCAAAAATCTACAAATGCAAATGTTGGGAACCTTTGATTGGGTTTCCATGGGAGGTTTCAAAGGTAATAGGAAAAAATATTGAGGCACCAAGATCTTAGTAGTTGTAGGATTCCATGCGGAGTGAAATCAGGTGGACATGGATCTTTCCACATAATTATGAATCAAACCATGTTCCAAAAAAAATATTAATTTATTTGAGACAGTTTCTAGATAATGAAGAAGACGAAGACATAAACATGAGTTCTTCGTATCTGGTTAACAAAATTCTCATTCAAATATTTAGTGTGGATGCATTTCACCTAGAGGGATCTATGGTTAAAGTGTCCCAGAGATTTGTGTGAGGGCAACATTAATCCAATCAGACACTCTCCTTGTTTCCATGCCTGCTACAGCCTAAAACTTTTTCCTAACGATAGAGTGTGCATTGACTTGAACGTGTGCGTAGAAGTTCACACCTAGAAATAATCTCTAGGTTCTTAAATCTCTTATATCATTAAAGATTTACGGAAGCAGATAACAAATTGCATGTTGACAAATGCCACTAACTCACCTCAATCAACAATAGAGAGAGGTCGGTTTCCCTAAATCAAGCCTGCATGGCATCTTCTCTATTACTGAAGCACAAAAGCTCTATCGTGGGACCCGAACAAAAGTGACGGCTGAGATTTTTACTAGAAATTTTGTCCAGTGATATACTTAGTTTCCTTTTGTTAGGATCCCATTCAGACCACCTGCTAAAAAACAATTGGTTATTGTTACTTTCAATTTTTACCCTTTTACAACATGAATCCAAAATAGGATGGTTGAAATGGAAGAGAGCAACTGGATTACTATGTGACCAAAAAATCATACTCAAAATAAATAATATAATTTATAGAACAACAATACACCTAGACATGCTATATGGGATGGGAATTCTGGGAGATGAAGAAACAAGGTCTCAACAAGATGAATGTGAACTAAATTAATATGCTGAGTGGATGTGTGGGAAGACAAAGAAAGACCTCTAGAGAAACGATTGTGTAAGGAATAAAATGGGGATGGTGACTGGTGAGTATCAAGAGCGAATTACGTGAAAGTCGCCTAAGATGGTCCGAGTGTGTGCAATGAAGACCGACAAGTGCATCAAATCAAAGCAATGCTGAGTAAAAAAAACAAAAGAAGTAAGGCTGGCTTAATTAATTTGGGAAGAATAATGTTCTAAGTAAATTCTCTTATGTTGAGATATTTCTAAAGTAGGTGTTATATTCCAAATCACACTAGATTAGTTACTCCAGTGTGGTATACCTTGAGAAATTTATGTAAAGCACTACCATTTTGCTTAGCAAATATCCTTAGATTTTTTAAATGACTTCATAAAATGGATGGTGACACCCAGTCCTAGATCACCAGAAATGCAAAAACTTCCATGTAAGGCCGCCACCTTATATCGATCCACCTTCCCTAGTCATTCATGGTTCCATTATTTACTAGTCTCTCTCTTTTTGCATTATGTACACATCACAGCACGGACTACAGGTTCTTTTGGCTCGTCCTTTTTATTTGTTAACAACCACAACATGACTTTATTAAGGTCACACCGATGCTCCGTTTCTCAAGGGAAGAGTTTATGGTAATCCCTGTTACATGGCTCTTTTGGACAAAGATACAACTACCCTTACTCTTCAGCATTCACAATGGAAATTCCCGGTTGCTCTCTTCAACAATGGTGAACAAATTACAGACAAAGCATTATCAGGAGTTGCACAATGGCTCTGACTCGTGAAAGGTATTAGGTATTCTATTGTTGACGAATAACTGTACCAAGCCAAAGATTTACCAATGTGTTTTACTAGAACAGTGAATAACCTGTAAATGAAGCTTATTTGTTTCTACCAATCTCTAAAACTGCTCAACAGAGATCTTCTACTTGCGTATTCACAACAACCATTGCCATTGGAGAGAGTGAGAGAGATCAATTGAAGGAGAAAGTGCAACTGAATCGTGTGGAATATTATCCCCAATGGCAGTTATAACAAGTTGTATACACAATAGCGGAAAAATGAGTTATGATGGATAGATGATATACACATGATGCAATGCAATAGGTAAGAAGATCGTATTGACATAATTTAGAATAATTGCTACAAAGACCGTATTGACATAATTTGAGATAACTCAGAAGTAAAAATAGAGCTGTATACCTCAAGTTTGTGTATCACGATGTAAATGGTATTTGTCATGAAGTTTGCAAAGTAAAACACAACAATTGAGTCAATGGCAATCCATGGAAAGTTGAGTTTTAGCTTTTAGAGATTGATTTGGCTCAATACTCGAAAACCAATCTAAAGGTTTTGGAATGCATAAGACGAGTTTACATATCACCACAGAATAGAGCAAAAACAGAAAACACAGAAGAAGTTGTTGTCCATGTCCATGTTGAGGAGGTTTTCATGATATATTAGTGATGCAAAGAAGTTTCAAGATGTGGAATATCATGTTATATTGATGTTCTGAAATTTCTCTTGGACAGTTAATAGAGCAAAATCACATTTCTCAAAATCATGAACGACCAAATTGTGTTTGTTTCTCTTGAATGTGTATGGTAAAATGATTTGAGCGTGTTAATTCAAAATTTTTTACAAATGAGATAATATTCTTAGTAAATTTTCTTACATTGAGATGTTTCTGAAATAGGTTTAATAATCCAAGTTTCTCTTAATTGTTTACTTCAATTAACCTCCCTCAAGCAATTTAAGTAAAGATTAAGATTCTGCTTAGCATTTATCTTTGGACTTTTGAAATGACTCCATGAAATAAAAATACTTCCACGTAGGCCCCCCACATTATATTATGCATCCACCTTCCCTAGCCATTTTGATGGTTTTGCTATGTCCTAGTCTCTCCATCATTTTACATCATGTACACATGACAGCACAGACCACGCACCCTTTTGTCAAGTCCTTTTCTCTATTAACAAACACAGCATGGCCTTATCAGGGCCACATCCATACTTGATTTCTCATGAGCAGAGATGACGATGGCAATCCCTGTTACATGACAGATTTGGGCTCGAAGAACAACGATTGAACTACCCTTACTCTTCAGCATTTCACAGTAAAAAATCCCAGTAAACACTCATCAACAACGGTGAACAAGTTAAAGAACTGTATCAAGCCGAACATTGCAACCAGCGTGCTTTAATAGAACAGTGAATGGCCTAAAACTGGTAGTATAGGAGGCCTCCTATATAGGACCTTGTGATCAGACCGTGGTAGTAGTCGCCTGGGCCCAAGCGTGATTAATGTCTGTTGTTACAGTTACTATGAAATTTTCTACTTCTGATTCATTTTATCGGTGAGTTAATTTTGTGGCCCTTGGTCTACCTATCCCTTTGTCTCCTGGCTCCCTCGTAATTTATGGAGTCATATGGCAGTCTTTACTGCTCTGGCTTATTCACAAGAACCATTGGCGTGGATAGAGAGAGATCAATTCAAGGAGAAAGTGCAATTATGTCCGTGTAGAGTTATATATGGCAGTTGCAACAAGTTTTGACCCCGAAACAAACGGCTTAAACGTGAATGGTATATTCGGAGCAGCATAAAAACGACTACAGAATAAGATTTTACAAAATCAAGATCCTCCACCATCCGCAAATGAAACAGAGAACCTAAAGACTCCTCAGAAAGAAAGATAGACTTACCCATGAGGGACGCTTCCAGTAGGTGCCTCGCCCACAGAACCTGATCCGTGGGCGTCAGTGACCCCGACGACGCCACCGATCTCCTCTGGATCTTGAACATGCTATAGAAAGCGGTAGCAAAAACAACAAACCCCGTCGCCGCAACCGTCCGCACCACGATGGGACCTCTGCCGCGCTTGAGGCGGTCAAGGGTCAGGATGACAACCTTGCGCAGAGGTGTCTTTACCAAGAGCAGCACGGCAACGCCCACCTCCGCCAAGACCAGCGCGAACAGTAGCTGGATCATCTTCCTGTAGCTACTCGCCACTACCTTTCTTAAAGGAGGCGAGGAGATGTGAGGCGATTATCCTGTGAACTCAAACAAAAGGAGCGACGCAACGAAAAAGGTCTGAACCACGAGAAACCTTTAGAGCGAAGTAACGAAATGGTCGCCAGTCCTAGCCTTTTTCCTGCTGCAAGGTGATGATGATGGGCATTGGAGGGGGCAGGCCGTGTGGCCCCGGACATGGAGCTTTTTAAGTGTATAAAGGAGAGCGGAGACTCTGGAGGAAGAGGTGTAGTGGTGGGCGGCGATGAATGAAAACCGGTTGGGGGCGTTGGCGGGGTTTTGGAGTGGAGGGGGTGTAAGGGGGCATTGGAAATTTATTTTATTTCTCTCTCTCTCTCTCTCTCTCTCTCTCTCTCTCTCTCTCTCTCTCTCTCTCTCTCTCTCTCTCTCTCTCTCTCTCTCTCTCTCTCTCTCTCTCTCTCTCTCTCTCTCTCTATGTTCTGAATTGTTTCTTAAATTTTTAAGGAACACGTTGGAAATTGTCTTCAGCACCGGGCAGTAAACGGTTATTTTCATGTTTCCCTGACGGGGATCTCAAACTAATTAACAAATTGAGTTTCTAACAAATGCTCCTTAGTTTTGCATTAATTGTTAAAACACTTCTCTGTTTTACTAAATTTGAAAACCCCCCTCTGCTCATAGTTCCGTCACCCGCTGTTAACCAAAGTCATCCAGGTCAAGCGGCAATCTTTTTTTTTTTTGACAACAGGTCTAGCGACAGCTTATTTAACGTGATTTCTGTTTTCTTTTCTCGAATCTCTTCTGTTGGCACAATACATCAGTAGTTATTTATATATATTAAGAATAAAATATAAAAATTAGTTCTCTAACTTCCGCAATCTGCTACAGCCACAAAAACTCGAAGAACTCCTCTAGGATCTTCTTATTCCCCAACCTTTTTTTTACAATAGGTCTAGCAGCAGCTTATTTAACGTGATTTCTGTTTTCTTTTCTCGAATTTCTTCTGTTGGCACAATACATCAGTAGTTATTTATATATATTAAGAATAAAATATAAAAATTAGTCCTCTAACTTCCGCAATCTGCTACAGCCACAAAAACTCGAAGAACTCCTCTAGGATCTTCTTATTCCCCAACCTTTGATCTAGAATGTGCTATGGGATATGAGAGAATAAAACGATTGGTGATTATGTCAGACATTCTTTTATTTGCAAAATAACCCCTCCTTGGCGGCTGTGAAAGTCGCTCAGTCTGCCGCAATAATCGGACGACCAGGTGGTTTGGCTGACCAATCACTTACATGGAACGTATGCTGACCTTCTAGTCGATTGAACAAAGTGTTTGATCGGCTGATCATCTTCCTAATGAGGCCTCTAAAGAATCTTTTGGTCACTCGATCCTAGAAGGGGATCGCCTGATCTGCTAGAAAACCAAGGTTGTTATGAGTCCTTGACTTGGAAGGCATATCAAATGGTCAGAGAATCAACATGGGAGATCGGCTGATCATATGTCCTTCAAGAAGTGCTGAAGTCACTAATGTTGAAGGAGCAATTAGTAATTTATTATTGTCGACTAATCAGCAAGCGAGATTGATTGATCTTGCAATCTATCAAGACACTATGCCACAAGTGAATAGACTGACCTCGATGATGGGTCGCTTGATCACTTGATGTCAAAAAATCATTAGTCTCTGTAAGATTGGGTGACCTTTTGATTTTCTGATCATCTAGGTAGATCGTCGATCTGAGGGTTGTCATGGGAGTGTTTTGGGATGGGCAGGTAGGTTAGTCAACCAGGCAATCTAGTCACCCGATCAACGTGCATGAATGTGATGATAAGCTCCAATTTGATGTGAAGTTACTACGAGGTCTTGAAAATGAGCTTAGGAAACTAATTATCGGATGCTTTGGCGTTGATGTGTGCTTTCATCTGCATAAGAGCAACGAACTTGGTTAAAATCTTAGTATTTAAGAGCAAAGACAAGAATGATGAAACTATTCAGAATATGGTGCAATTGGTAACCGAAATGAGAAAAACTAAGCTAAACATCAAAATGAAAAGATGATGAATATTCATTCATCATACATTCATAGGGGCCACTTTATTATTCAAAAAAGTAATAGATAAAATTGCATTCAACCCCTTCAATGAGCTTTCCAATACACTATAAATGTGTCTTCTTATACGATATATACTTTTGAAAAGTAATGACAAAAGTGTAGTGTGCACACATGGGGACCAATTTGTAATTTCAAAGAACAATGGGAAAAATTAGATTCAACCCCCTCAGTGAGCTTTTTTAGAAGGTATAGATGAGTCTTCTTATAGAATCTATTATTTAAAAAGTAAAGATAAAAGTGTAGTGTACACACATGGACCAATTTATAAGTCCAAAAAATATTGGAGAAAATTACATTCATCTCCCTCAGTGGGCTTCCTTATATAGTATAAATAAGTCTTCTTATGCAATGCATAATTTTTAGAAGTTAAGCCAAAAATGTAGTGTACACACATCGACCACTTTGTGATTCTAAAAAATATTGGAGAAAATTTCATTATGCCCATCTACAGGCTTTCTTATATAATGTAAACGAGTCTTCTTATAAATATATAATTATAAAACGTACAGACAAAAGTGTAGTGCACACATAGGGACTAATTTGTAATTCTAAGAAATAATAGAGAAATTTACATTCAGCCCCCTAAACAAACTTTCTTATAATTATAGACGAGTCATCTTATATAATATATAATTTTAGAAAGTAAATACAAAAGTGTAGTGTACACACATGATCCTGTTTGTAATTCCAAAAAATAATGGAAAAGTTTGCATTCAGACCCTCAACGGGTCTTTTTACATAGTATAGATAAGTCTTCTTATACAATGTATCATTTAAAAAGTAAAGACAAAACTGTAGTGTACATACAAGGATCAACTTGTAATTCTAAAAAGTTATGAAGAAAATTATATCCATCCCCTCAATGGACTTTCTTATATAGTATAGATGAGTCTTACTATATAATATATAATCTTAAAAAGCAAAGACAAAAGTATAGTGTGCATACACAAGGATTAATTTTTTATTCTAAAAAATAATAGAGAAATTTGCTTTTGGCCCCTTAGTAGCTTTTATATACGGTATAGATATAAATGCTCCTTCTTATACAATAGATAGTTTTAAACAGTAAAGACAAAAGTGTAGTGTATGAACACATGGACCAGTTTATAATTTCAAAAATAATAAAAAAATCACATTTAGCCTCCTCAACGGGGCTTTTCTTATATATTATAGATGAGTCTTCTTATACAATATATAAGTTTAGAAAATAAAGACAAAGATGTATACACATGGACCAATTTGTTATTATAAAAAATAATGGAAAAAACTACACTTGTCCCCTTAGTGGGCTTTCTTTCATAGTATAGATTCACTTGCAAAACTAAAACAAAATATAGCTAATAAATATTAGAATAACATATGATATTTAAAAACAAGAACCAAGTCCCACTAAAGATAGTTTTAGCCTAACGAGAGATCAAAATCCTGATATAGGAAAAACAATCAAGTCCATGATTTACATTGAATATGTTCAGACTAAAATGTTGCATGAAGTATTACATAATATTGATCGTCTTAAATAATTTGAAAATATAATATATAGAGCATGTTGACTAATAATGATGTGTTTGTGTTTTGATAATCAACTATCACATCTACATATATATTGTATATATTTATATTATAAAAATAAGAACATTACTCTTAATAGTAATAAGGCTATATATTTATATAACGATTTGATGATGAATGGTATTTAGAAAATAAACTAAATCACGTTATATATATTTACACTAGACAAAATCACATTTAATTATATGTAATACTTCATGCATCACTTTCATCAGGGTCGTTTTGTGTAAAGTATGATTGTATTGTTCTAGCCGGGATGCTTGCTCTGCATGAAGCTGCTTTATGGGATAATTTGATTCGTGCTTTTCAATATCATATTAGGCATAAACCCATGCTATGCACGGTTACCCTTTTTTTATAATGAGAAACCCCTCCTGGGATCATCCACTATTGGATCCCACTCAGCCAAGGGTAAACCTCAGAACGAGCCGCGTACATGGGGGCATCGGGGCGCGCTCAATAACGTGGGGCCTTGTTGCACCCCGAGGGTTACGCAGCCAGAGTCGAACCCGGGTCCCTTCATTCGAGATTGCCGATTCGCACCACTGGGCTATCCCTCGCCCCCTATGTACGGGTACCTTAGAAGACTACAATCAATAATTTATAGATTTAACATAAAAAATAAAAAATATGTACAATACATATATTAATAGGATTTCTCATACATAAAGGGACCAATATGTAATTTTAAAAAATAATAGAGAAAATTGCATCCAGCCCCCTTCACGGGCTTTCTTATATAGTATAGATGTGTCTCTGAATATAAAATATGATTTAAAAAAATTAAAAACAAAAGTGTGGTATACACACACATGGACTAATATGTAATTACAAAAAATAATGGAGAAAATTGCATCCAGCCCGATCCACGGGCTTTCCTATATAGTATAGATGTGTCTCCTAATATAAAATATGATTTAAAAATTAAAGGCAAAAGTGTGTTGTACACACACATGGACCAATATGTAATTTTAAAAAATAATGGAGAAAATTACATCCAACCCCCTCCATGGGCTTTCCTATATAGTATAGATGTGTCCCCTAATATATAATATGATTTAAAAAATTAAAGACAAAAGTTTGGTGTATACACTAGGACCAAGATGTAATTTTAAAATATAAATGGAGAAAATTGCATCCAACCCCCTCTAAGGGCTTTCCTATATAGTATTTTTTTATCGAAAGACTGTTAAATATATTAATAAAAAGGTTCTCCAGCATGTAAGACCACATGTGGAGAAAGAGTAACAAAACATAAAGCTCTGGACACCAGTAGTGTTGAGATCAAGGAAAAGTGATAATGGGGGGCACCCCAAAAACAAGCCCCTAATAGATGTATGAAGAAGTAAAAAGATACATGTCTACGGTAACAAAAGCGGGGAGGTAGACAATCAGCAAGGCCCTCTGTGATCATCAGAAGCTTGTATCGTCACGTTCAATCTCCTCCAAGGTGTATGTACGGACGGGGGTGTGAAAACTCATATCCTTTGTCAAGGGGGATGGGGGAAGAGTCATTGTTTCTGTCGTCGTTACCTGGGCAGAGTAAACATGAAGTAAAGTAGCATGTATGTTAGCTTTAACTATATCAATCGGATGAGGGGAATGGTGTCTTTGATGGTTTCTTTCATTCCAAATGTGCCAGGTTATGATTATGATGATAGAAGCCTGGTTAACTTTGAAGCTGGGTGATGTGGTTTTAGCAAAGTGTGTGGAGATAACCTCTTGGATTGTGGATTGGATGAGGAGTGTAGGGCTAATAATATTATGCATGATGTTTCGAGTGTAGGGATAAAGAAGGAATATGTGGTGGATATCTTCACAGTTCATAAGGCATAGATGACATCTGGATGGTCCATGGAAGCCCCATTTGTGAAGGTTTTGATCAGTGAGAAGCTTGTTGTTCCAAAGCAACCAGCTGAAAAGTTTGAATCTGAGGGGGATGTTTGTGTACCAAATGTGTGCGATGGGATTGATGTAGCCTCTATAGGATAAGAATCTATATGCTTTTTTGGTTGAGTATATGGGCCCCCAGATCCAATTCGCAAGGGAGCGTGTATCATATTCTAAGATACAAATTACATCTGAGGTGGGGATGTTAGGGAAATGGTGTGTAAGGGTGCGCTTGAGCATGTTGTGTCTGTGACTGCTGCAGAGATCAAGGGCTTTCTGAATGTTGATGTTTTGTAGTGAGCGTGGGATGTCATATGATATGGAAAAGTTGGTAATGGGTTGGTCATGGTACCATGGATCAGACCAAAAGTGGATGTTGATATGGAAGTGAGGCGGTGTGTGTATAATGGTGTGGATGAGGTAGAGAATGCCATTGAGGTGTTTCCATAGGGGGAGGCTGATTTCCTCATGACAGGATGCCATGGAGGGTGTAGAGTAGTATTTTTTTCCTAACATGGTCGGACCAGGTGGAGTATCTTTGTTGGTAGAGTTGTGCAATGATCTTGAGGAGAAGGCAGGCATTATGTAGTCTAATGTCAATGATACCCCAGCCCCCCTGATCGATGGGAGCTATGATGGATTTCCAGTTGGCCAAGTGGATGTGTTTATTTCTGTGGTCCCATAGGAATGTTCTGCGGATCTTATCGATGCGAGAAGCAATAATGGTGGGGAGGGGGATGCAGCTCATGTAGTAAGTGAGGGTGGGCGTGAGGGAGCTGTTGAGTAGTGTGAGTCGTCCCTGAATTGTGCGGTTTGGCAGGAATGCGCATTGATTGGGTGTGATAATGTGCTGCATATGGGGTTTTAAATGGTTGCTAAGGGCCTTCGCAATAATTTTGTAGGAAGTGTTGATTAGACTGATAGGCCGGTATTGATGGATGGATGATGGGAGGATGGTCTTGGGTATGAGGGTGATGTTAGTCTGATTGAGGGGTTTGATGACAGATGTAGGGTTAGCAGCAGTGTGGAGGTGTTCGAAGATTTTAAAGAAGTTGTTCTCAACAAGTGACCATATGGAGTGGATAGCAGCAATGCTGAATCTGTCTGGGCCAGGCACTTTATCACTTCCTAAAGCAAAGGCAGCTTGTTTGATTTCATCAGTGGACAAGGGGGTAGTAATATCACCACAGTCAGAATGATGGGAGGGAAAGATGTTCCTCCATAGGAATAAGTTGGTATAGTGAGGTTGGTGAGCAGAGTTGAAAATGAGAGACGATGTGGGTGGTAATGGTGGTTTGATTTGTGGTGCAAACCCCATCGATGGTGAAAGAGTGAATGTGATTTTTCTTTTTCTTGTGGTTTCACCATTGGTGAAAGAATTTAGAATTTTTGTCCCCTAGTTGCAACCAACGGATTTTTTCCCTTTGTGCCCATATAGCTTCCTAGTGGTCGGAGAGGGTGTCAAGTTCAGCTCGTAGGGTGAGTATGCGAGCAGGGTCAGCGTTCGGATCAGAGTCAAGTTTGTGTAGGTCATCTTCCTTGGCAACGATGGCCTCTTTGATGTTCCCGTACTTGGTGTTAGCCCATGTGAAGGAAGCCATTCTCATAGTTTTGAGTGAGGCCTATATAAAGATGACAGGGTTTTGGATGTTGGGAAGAAGTGTCCATTGGGAAGAGAACCAAGGAAGGATATCGGGGTCAGCTAGCCAAAAGTTTTTGATACGCTTGAGTTTGTGACCATGGGGTGGGGCACATGTGTTCAAGATGACAGGAAAGTGATCTGAGATTGGTCGGTGAACAATGTACGTGATGGTATTTTGATAGAGATGGTGCCAAGGGTTGTTGCAGATGAATCTGTCAAGCTTAGCCCATAGGTGGTCCTGATTCCAAGTGAAGTTGTGTGAGGACAAATCTATAAGGTGGTGTTGTTCTATGAATATGTTAAATTGCTTATCAGTTGTGGTGTAATGTTTTCCATCCGTGATAGTGTTCAATCTCTCCATTGGGGATGTGGTGAGATTGAAGTCGACCCCGTTGATCCATGGATTTTCAGCGTTTTTGTGGCAAGTTGGTGAAGCAGTTGTAAATAGTCAGTTTTGGGGGAGATGGAGGACCATAGGTGGTTATGAGTGTCCAATCAATGTTGTCAAAGTTATTAGTGATTCGAACTGTAATATGGTTGTGATGCATTATAGTGTGTCTGATAGAGAATATGAGACTATTTAGTCTAATGACAATGCCTCCTTTGAAACTGTCAGTTGGGGACTGTATCCATGCGTCGATATGGCGACTCCCGATAGTATGGAGCAAGTAGTCTGTGAGAGTAGTTTTCGTTTCCATAAGAATGATTATCTGTATGTGGTTAGAAATGATGAAATTTCTGATTTTTCGTCGACGTTTGGTGCATGAAGCGCCATTAACATTCCATGTTGCGATAAACATAGAGGGAGTAGTGGCATAGTTCATATGGATGCAGATATGATGTTATATCTGTAGGTCCTTCAAATGGGATCTGGCCAGCTCAGTAGGCCTTCTATTGTTCCATCCCATGAAGCTTTTTATATTGCTAAGGGTTTGGTGAGCTTTTAGGTCGGTTTCAAAAGTGAGTCCAAGGTGTTCGGAGAAGGTGTTGAATGATTTGATGTCTGGCCATGAGGCAAGATCATTAATGTTGTCTCTATCGGGGTAGTCATTATGGGTATGGTTCTAAGAGTCTTCTTATGGGGGTCAGGTGCAAGGGTGTTCTCCGTGTCGTAGGAGTCAGGGGAGCAAGTATTTCTGGCATGCTTGTGGTGTGTGTGTGGCACAAGAGGTGAAGAGAAAGCAGTAAAAGAGAAGGAGGAGGGCAGGGGGAGTTACCTCTGTAGGATGGTGTTCCATTCATCGTGTATTTGGTGGGTCGAGTTTGCTGCATCTTGCGGAGGGGAATGTCCTCTGTCATTAGCTCTGCTATGATTTTGGATTTGAGAAGGGCCCACGCTTCCTCGAAGATGTCTTGGAGTGTGAGATTTTGAGCATGGGCAGATGGATCAGAGGTGGCAGTAAAAAGGTCCATAGGGTTTGTTAGACTAGACAGTTTGTTGATACAATGGAGGCGAGCGACGGCCATAGGGATCTGGGCATTGTTGTTGGTTTTGAGACGCTTGTTTCTCCTAGGGATGGCTTCCTCGGGGTGGAAGGAGGGGTTCTTGGATGCATGTGAGGAGTTTGTAGGGTTCCTCCAGGATGTTAGGTGGCTGTCAAAGTTGGTGAAGGGTGTAGGGGTGGTGGAGGGGGTTTCGGCGGTGATCCATATAGGGTGCAGTGTTTCCCTGAGGCGGAGATGGAGTGTTGCGAGTAGTTATGTGGGGGCCATAACGGCAAAGACGTAGAAGGCTTTGATGTAGTTGGTAGGGTTTATGGTTTCTAGTGAAATGAACTGAAGAGTGGCTCCAACAATGCGTGCAATGTCACAAAAAATGTTGTTGTCCCATAGGTGTGGGGGGAGGTCAGAAATGGAGATCCATGTAGAACCACCATCATGGGTGACGATGGTGCCAGCCATGGGGGACCATTTAGTTAGGTGAATTTTGAAAAAGCTATCTTCACATGGAAGGGTAAAAGAGTGATCGAAGAGGGGTTGAATCTAAGTGCCCTCAGGTACGGTGTAGAGAACCTTGGATGGGGAGAGGATCTTTGGTTTGAGAATGGTGACATCCGGGAGGAAGCTAGCGATGGCTTTGGTGATCTGAAGGATGTCCAGGTATTTATTATCAATGTTGTTCATAACCGTTTCCAGAACACTTCTAGAATGGAAAACCTTCCAGGATCTCATGGAATTATCTGGAAGGTGAACAAGTAGAGTAATAGAGGTGCGAGGATTGGTGATGAACATCTCAAAAGTGTAACATCCCTGACCTGGGTTATGCTTTAACCCTAGGTGTTTTGATTAATAAAAATGATTATATGCTTAATATTATCTTGTGAAAAGTAATTAGGGCTCATGAGGAACTTACGTTTCAATTTTGGTCATGTTTGAACAATGTTGAAGCAATGTTTGCTTATTTTGGACTAAAGTGCAAATTACCCAAGTTGATGGGTTAAATTGCAAATGTTGCATGATAAGATGTTCCTCATGTGTTGAAGCATCATGAGAGTGAAAATGATGTTGAGGTATAGCTTATGGAATCTTGAGTACCAAGAAAGAGTTGATAAAGCAATGTATGTGCATTAAAACCTAGTTTTGGTGTAAAGTGCAATTTACCCAAAACCTAGGGAGCAGTATGTAAATTACTACTTCAATAAGTTCCCTAATGTTTCTTGGCACCATGTAGAGAAAATAAAATGAGAGGGGCGCCTCATTTGAATTAAGTTGGAGGAGAGAGAATCTTGATATTAAAATAATCAAGATTTAATCCTCATTGAAACCCTAATTCGATTTAGGGAAAAAATAAATGTATTAATTAAAGGGACTTCAACCAAAATTAAAATGTTTGGATTCAGATGTGCGTGGACATCCTTGATCCTTGCAAGGACCACGGAAATATCCAAGGGAATGGATAACTCACTCATAATTTTATAAGAAAAAGAAATATCCACTCACATATGGATATTAGTATAATATGATTTAAGGTGCTTAATTTTCTTTTCTTTAAATCATGGATAATTGAGAGTAATAAGAGGCAAACTACCTAAGCAAGTTGAGGGGGAAGAGGCGGCCATATGTTTGGGATTAAATGGATTTTTACAAAGCATATTCTCTCTCATTGAATTTTTATAAAAAGACCTTTTACAAGACAAATGAAAGGCTTTTTCGACCCCACTTCTTCTACTTGCTTGGGAAACGACCAAGGGAGCTTGGGAGGGTCAGGAGGACAACCCCCAACCTGTTGGTAAGTCCTTGACCTCCGTTCTCCTTGATTCCATGGTGGAAATCGAAAATAAATCATTGATTTCTTCTTATTTCGATCTCCTCATCAACCCTAGCCAATTTTTTCAACCAAAATCTTGAGGACGAGCTTAGGAGGAGTTGCAAAAGCTTCACCCACCATTGTTTCCGTGAGATTGGATCTTTGGATCTCAATTGGAGGCGGGTTTTATAACTTGAAACCCTAACTTTGTTATTGCATTCAATTCCCCATCAAATAATGATCATTTCTCTATTTACAATTATTGATTTGGTTGATTGATGCAATCTCCATGGAAATCACAGCAGGTTTCGTGGGTCTAGAGCTTGATGATGATGACATCATCATAAGCACACACCTCCCCAAATATCTAGACCAAACAGTTTCAATCAAATGTCCAAACGGTTTCACAAACCGTTTGGGAGCAAACGGTTTCAAACCGTTTGGAATGAAACGGTTTCACTAAACCACATAGAAGCAAACGGTTTAAGACCATTTGGTGATGTTGACCAGGGTTTACCATTTGGGTATTTGTTCATAATGATCTAGGTTAATGAACCATCAATTATTATTGATTAACTCTAATTGGTTCATGAGTTGAAGGTCCATCAATCACCTAAACCCTAATCGGGTTGAGTGTTGATTTCATAAGTGATTGAGTTTGAAACTTGGGTTGATTGACCCAAACGGTTTCAAAACCGTTTGGGAATCACCCAAACGGTCTCAAAACCGTTTGGGGGTCACTCAAGACCGTTTGGAGGTCTAGGGTTGACTATGGTTAGGTGTTTGAAGATCTAAAGGTACTAAGTTGAAGTGCAATCAAATGCTGATTTGGTGATCAATCCAATGATCCAAACTTTGATTGATTGACTTGGATTTTGATGTTGACATGAGAAAATGGTCTCAAGATCGTTTGGAGGTCATCCAAACGACCTCAAGACCGTTTGGGGTCAGGTCATGTCCAATTTGGATGATGGTCCAATAGTTTTAAAGTAATTAGTTCCACATTAGTTAATGTTGAAGGATCATCGATTCCAAATCCTAATTCAATTGACTCAAACCCTAATTGATGACTAATTGAGGGTAAAATCAGTTGAAGTATGACCTATTTAACTCAATTGAAGTATGATGATAGGTCCAATTGATGATTGGTTACATAAATTCAATGATTGAAGGAATCAACATTGGAAACCCTAATTCAATTTGATTGGTTGAGACAATATTTGGTCCATGTGGTTTTGAGGTGGTTTGGACCAAATGGTCTCAAGACCGTTTGTGTCCAAACGGTCTCAAGACCGTTTGGGACCAAACGATCCCAAACTGGTTGAGTCCATGCGGTTTCAAAAAGGTACTTTAGCAAACGGTTTCAAGTGACCACCTTTAGCAAACGATCTTGAAGGTCACCTTTAGCAAACGGTTTCAAGTACTTGCTTTAGCAAACGGTCTCAAGCACCACCTTTACCAAACGGTTTCAAACCGTTTGAACTTGGAAAGACTAATACCGTTTGGGTCTCAAGTAGTCAAAATTGATTGAGGATTCAATTGGTTAATCCACTTGGATACCTATTGTAATTGAAGATCCAATTGGTCAATTCATTTGGGTACCTCATTTAATGGAGGTTCAATGTGATTGAATCTCTTGAGAATTAAGATGATGATTGATCCATTATTTCAATGATGATTATTAAGGTTAGGTACAAAGGTTGAAACCCTAAAGTACCTAGATGATCAATACCTTTAGATTAATTAACCCTAAAAGATTATGAGAATAATGTCTTAGTACACTATGTTAACCATAGTTGTATGTACTTGATTGAAGGGTTGATGTAACCTAATGAAGTTGATAGGATGATGGAAAGGAATTCATACATGAGTATTGATCATGGGATAAATAGGTTATGATCCTTAATAAAGAGATCATGAAGCCCTAATCCAGAAAGTTAATGAACCATAACCCTAATTTAGGGTAACATAATGTAAAACCCCAATTATGGGAATGGAGGGTGAAACCCTAATTGGGATGAGTATCTCCAATTGATATGACATGTGAAATCCTAATTGAGATTGATTCCATGAGAAATCCTAATTGAGGGTGATGCCATGAGAAACCCTAGTTGGGATGAATAGTAAACCCCAAGTATAGGCAATGTGATGTGAAAGCCTAATGAAGGGTGATGCTATATGCCATCCTATCCCTAATAAAGGGAGTTGGTATGTGAAATCCTAACCCTAATGAAGTATGATAATATGTTAAACCCTAAACCGTAATAAAGGGTGATGGTATGAGAGACCCTAATCCTAATAATGGAATGGCGACTAATACATTGATAAGGAAAATACCTAAAGTGATTATTTATAGATAACCTTATAGCAAGCAATGCCTTAACCAGAAATGGGTCCATATCATTAAAGATAGTTGGACCATTCTTATGTGTGACCTACGTACTTCATGGTAAGAGTGATAGGTTAGTGGATGAAAGGATTAAGATGGGAAATTCCTTAATCCAAGATAAGTTGATAACTCAAGAAAGTTGGAAGTGATGAGGAAAGTGATACATCAAGATGTGATAGATATCACTTTTAGCATTCCAGGGCTGATATACTCTGATACACCTCAAAGCCAATATACTTGGATAAGAAACACATGAAGTTTGTTACGTCAATTGTTACAATGAAATTTAATGAGTTTGATATACTTTGATAAATATAGTATAATATACCTTGAGAATGGGGTTAAGCCAAACACGTGAGTATGATGTAACCATATCATGATAAGGATGGAAAATGAACTCATACCTTGCATTGATAATCATTTAATGATAAATGTTAAGAGTAATAAATTTGATTGATTACTCAAGATGTTAATGGATTCTCCTAGAGGTGTGGAGCAATGTATTAAGGTTGATTTGATAAATATGAAATCCTAATGTGATATGGGAAAACCCTAACCCTAAATTGGGTAATGGGACATGAGAAACCCTAATGTGATGTGAAAAGTAAGCCCTAACCCTATTGAGGGAATAGTGGTGTTACTATTGTATTACATGAGGGAATATGTTGCTGTTGCCTAGTAAGAGGTGACAAGATGCTTTAAGGGCTTTGTGAGCCATGAGATTAGTTGTTACCCAGTAAGAAGTAATAAGAAGATTATAAAAGTCTCTTGTAAGAGATAATAATGTTCATAATGAACCAAGGAATGGGCACTTAGTAATATAATAATAATAATAATAATAACAAAAGGATACAATTATAATAATGGAAATTGGATTGTACATGTGTGGAGAAAAGAGGAATACTTGTAATACATAAAGAATGTATTGAGCATGATTGACATAGCCAAAGTTTAATGCTAGTAGAAGAATAAGGTGCCCAGTGCTGTGTAAACAGACATGGAATGTAATCAGGATTGGTTAAAGTCCAATACCTGACAGAGGTGTAATGCATGTAATCAGGATTGGTTAGAGTCCAATGCCTGGCTGTGTAATCAGGATTGGTTAAAGTCCAATACCTGGCAGAGGTGTAATGCCTGTAATCAGGATTGGTTAGAGTCCAATGCCTGGCTGTGTAATCATGATTGGCAGAGGTGTAATGCCTGTAATCATGATTGGTTAGAGTCCAATGCCTGGCTGTGTAATCAGGGTTGGTTAAAGTCCAATGCCTGGCTGTGAAATCAAGATCAGTTAGAGTCCAATGCCTGGTTGTGTAATCAGAGTTGGTTAAAGTCCAATGCCTGGCTGTGAAATCAGGATTGGTTAGAGTCCAATGCCTGGCTGTGTAATCAGGTTTGGTTAGAGTCCAATACATGGCAAAGGTGTAATTCCTGTAATCAGGGTTGGCTAAAGTCCAATGCATGGCTGTGAAATCAGGATTGGTAGTGTCCAATGTCTGGCAGTGTAATCAGGTTTGGAAGAGTCCAATACCTGGCAGAGGCTAAATTCCTGTACTGATGACACATGATTGGTAATATACCAATGCTTGTAACAGTAAGCCAGGATTGATATTAACCCAGTGCATGTATTGTTGATATATGAGTACATGGTAGATATATCTCCTTATCTGTTAAACAGGTTGGCTAAGGCCAACAGAATGGAACAAGAGTGTTTCATGGGTGACATAACAAGATGATGAGTGTCACAAGAAAAGTTTGATATGATGGTATAATATGATGTATAAATGATATACATGTCATTCCTATTCCTTATTAAAAGAATAGATGATATATTGCTCTATCATAAATAGCTGCAATGCTTTCAAAGTTGAGAATGCTTTAAAATGCTTATCATCTACCCAGTTTCATATCTTTAAACTGCAATAACAATGTTTTGGCGGAGAGTTATATCTCCCGCTGGGGAAATTTACAATTGTCTCACCCACCGTGGGATCCAACATTTTTAGGTGGACGCGGACAAAGAAGCAGATACTCTTTTGCAGGAAAAAGGAAAGCAATAGCTTGGACAGCAGTGAGATCTCAGGTGGAGACCCTTCCTGTCACGTTATATAGTTAGAAAGTCCTATGTGTCGTCTCTATACTCTCAGGTCCTCGGAGTTTTTAGTCAGTGTTTTAATGAATTGTTTGAGATTTTTGGCTTGAAGCCTCGAGATTTGAATGATGTCTGTATATAATGTTTATAGGGCAAATGATCTTGTAGTCTCTGAGAAGAGATGGTACAAGTTATGTATGTTTGAACCAGAATGTAAATGTTATACAATGGTTCTTGATGGAAAAGATTTCCTATGTGTGGATCTCTTTGCAAAAAGTTTTAATTTTTAGTGATTTTCAGTAATCCGCTACAAATAATTTGATTCCGCTTAAGTTAATTTTGTTTTTATGAGTTGGATGCCACAATTCAGTGGTATCAGAGCTCTAGGTTCGCTGAGTCTACAGAGACATAGGACTAAGGTATCGAGTCTGTTCTAAGTGTACTTCAGTGTATCTTATAGTGTCTTCTGCTTATGCAGAAGAAGATATATAACTTACAGATGTCTGAAGGACATGAAGAATACGTTGCTGAGAGCAATGTTGCTACACCGATAGAAGGTGCAAGGGATCAGGAAAGGGAGGAACCAGTGCCTAAAAATCCTCATGTTGATGAAAACATGAGAGGAAACCCAGATGTTCATAATCTTTTTGGGCAACTTATGACTACAATGAGGTATATAGCAGACTGGATGCCAGCATCAAAACCTAGGGCACCAGTTCCCAATGAGGGATATGGGTCTGGTAAGACCTTTGAACGACTACATCATGTAGGAGACATAGAATATGCTGGAACATCTGACCCAACAGATGTTGATCTCTGGCTCACTGAGTTAGAAAAGGCCTTTAAGATCCTTAGTATCCCGGATGCTGACAAAGTTAAACATGTTGTGTACCTTCTGAAAGGTAGTGCTGGACATTGGTGGACTATAGAAGAAATAAAAAGGAATAATGAAGAGGTTGGATGGAAGGAATTCCATCGAGAATTCATTAATAAGTATTTTCCAAGGACTTATTTAGATGAATAGATCTCACAGTTTGAGAAAATTCGATAGGGAGTCATGTCAATAAGTGAATATGAGGTTAAGTTCATGAAACTTTTACGATTTTTTCCTCAGATGGCTTCTACTGAGGAGGAAAAGATTCGACATTTTGAGAAGGGATTGAATGTTGAGATGTTCATTCCGGCATCTGCCCTAGAAAGTAGAGAGAGATTTGCCACATTTGTGGAATCAATTCGAAGGATAGAAGGGTCTATGATAAAGAAACGTGAGACAGACCTTAAAAGGAAGTCTAAACAGTCACAAGAGCAAGGAATTAGTGGTACTAAACAATCAAAGATTTCAATAGTACTGACTCAAGTACAATATAGTGCACCTGAGCAGCAGTCACCTAAAAAGCTTCGAGCTTGCTATAGATGTGGACAGAGAGGACATCTGAGGTGGCAATGTCCAAATAGAAATCGATGAGGTGACTTAACAAACAAGACACTAGATAACCTATAATAAGGAAGACTTGTCAAGATAGAACTTTTTATTTTGAGTTACCTTCTGTTTTCTTTAATAAGAAAGGTAGTTGTTGTTTAGTTCATATGCATAATCCTTTAAGGATATGAGGATGAGATAAGAAGAATGAAAACTTATGTTCAGTTTAATTTTCTCTTATATGTTTGAAAATTTCTCTTTAAATGCATAAAGGGAAAAGATATAAAAGAAAACACTCAGGGAAAATCTGAGATACTAAGCAGTGAATTTAAAGAGATGTTAAGAATATGGAACATAATATAAAACAAATACATACTACCTAATTTTAGTTCTTGAATACCCTGGCCAGGTATTCATTTATCAAAGGCAAGGTAAGTATGACATATCTAGATTGTTATCTCTTTGACTACCCTGATCAAGTAGCCATTCTGAAAACAATCTCCAGAGTATAAAGAAGAAGGAAATGTGGCATGGATAATTCTACCACATTCTAATTGATATATGAAGGAATTTGATCTACTCATAAATCAACTTATAAAGGAAAATGAAGATGTAATGTGTTACCAACACATGTGTAAATACCAAGGGAAGGAATTCCGATATCTGAGATATATCAGGCTATTTTATGATGGATGCCTGAAAGGGGTAACTGTGAAATCATTCCAGTTACCTAATGTAGTATGAACTCACATGTTAGGGGTTTATGCTTTGCATAAACATGACAATTGAAGATATCTTTGAGATAAGTTCTTGGTTGATAAGTAACCCTTCTTTATGGAAAGAGAATGTATAACTAATGAGATAATTAGTGTAGGTAATAAGGAAAGCTTGTGTTGTGTCATCAGGTAAGGTGACACAATCAAAGTATAAAAAGACTTATAGTTTCTAATGGATGACAGAATATAATGGTGATCTTGAAAGAGAAATACTGAACCAACTAAGGAACATGGGAGTATGTGTTCCATGTAAACCATTCCATGATAAATTTGTGTGAAATAACTTTTTGTTGATTAAAGCTCTATGGTGTCTCTATAATAATGAGATGTCATGTGATGACATGATGATATGATGCATGAATAATATATGTTTTCCTTTATCTAGGATTTCGGGCACGAAATCCTTGTTAGGGGTTTACAATTTGTAACATCCCTGACCTGGGTTATGCTTTAACACTAGGTGTTTTGATTAAGAAAGATGATTATATGCTTAATCTTATATTTTGAAAAGTAATTAGGGCTCATGAGGAACTTATGTTTCAATTTTTGTCATGTTTGAACAATGTTGAAGCAATGTTTGCTTATTTTGGACTAAAGTGCAAATTACCCAAGTTGAGGGGTTAAATTGCAAATTTTGCATGATAAGATGTTCCTCATGTGTTTAAGCATCATGAGAGTGAAAATGATGTTGAGGTATGGCTTATGGAAGCTTGAGTACCAAGAAAAAGCTAATAAAGCAATGTATGTGCATTAAAACCTAGTTTTGGTGTAAAGTGCAATTTACCCAAAACCTAGAGAGAAATATGTAAATTACCACTTAAATAAGGTCCCTAATGTTTCTTGGCACCATGTAGAGCAAATAAAATGAGAGGGGCATCTCATTTGAATTAAGTTGGAAGAGAGAGAATCTTGACATTAAAATAATCAAGATTTAATCCTAATTGAAACCCTAATTCAATTTAGGGCAAAAATAAATGTATTAATTAAAGGGCCTTCAACCAAAATTAAAATGGTTGGATTCAGATGTGCGTGGACATCCTTGAGCCTTGCAAGGACCACGAAAATATCCAAGGGAATGGATAACTCACTCACAATTTTATAAGAAAAAGAAATATCCACTCACATATGGATATTAGTATAATATGATTTAAGGTGCTTAATTTGCTTTTCCTTAAATCATGTATAATTGAGAGGAATAATAGGAAAACAAGATAGCCTCGTACCTAAGGAAGTTGAGGGGGAAGAGGCGGCCATATTTTTGGGATTAAATGGATTTTTACAAAGCATATTCTCTCTCATGGAATTTTTATAAAAGGCCTTTTACAAGACAAATGAAAGGCTTTTTCGACCCCACTTGTTCTCCTTGCTTGGGAAACGACCAAGGGAGCTTGGGAGGGTCAGGAGGACGACCCCCAACCTGTTGGTAAGTCCTTGACCTTTGTTCTCCTTGATTCCATGGTGGAAATCGAAAATAAATCATTAATTTCTTCTTATTTCAATCTCCTCATCAACCCTAGCCAATCTTTTCAACCAACATCTTGAGGACGAGCTTAGGAGGAGTTGCAAAAGCTTCATCCACCATTGTTGCCATGATATTGGAGCTTTGGAGCTCAATTGGAGGCGGGTTTTATAACTTGAAACCCTAACTTTGTTATTGCATTCAATTCCCCATCAAATCCATGGAAATCACAGAAGGCTTCGTGGGTCTAGAGCTTGATGATTATGACATCATCATAAGAACACGCCTCCCTAAATATCTAGACCAAACGGTTTCACAAACCATTTGGAATGAAACAGTTTCACTAAACCGCATAGAAGCAAACAGCTTAATACCATTTGGTGATGTCGACTAGGGTTGACCTTTTGGGAATTTTTTCATAATGATCTAGGTTAAGGACCCATAAATTATTATTTATTAACTCCAATCGGTTCATGAGTTGAAGGTCCATCAATCACCTAAACCCTAATCGGGTTGAGTGTTGATTTCATAAGTGATTGAGTTTGAAACTTGGGTTGATTGACCCAAACGATTTCAAAACCATTTGGGAATCACCCAAACGGTCTCAAGACCGTTTGGGGGTCACTCAAGACCGTTTTGAGGTCTAGGGTTTACTATGGTTAGGTGTTTGAAGATCTAAAGGTACTAAGTTGAAGTGCAATCAAATGCTAATTTGGTGATCAATCCAATGATCCAAACTTTGATTGATTGACTTGGATTTTGATGTTGACATTGGAAAACAGTCTCAAGACCATTTGGAGGTCATCCAAACGACCTCAAGACCGTTTGGGGTCAGGTCATGTCCAATTTGGATGATGGTCCAATAGTTTTAAAGTAATTAGTTTCACATTGGTTAATGTTGAAGGATCGTTGATTCCAAACCCTAATTCAATTGACTCAAACCCTAATTGATGAGTAATTGAGGGTCAAATCGGTTGAATGTTGACCTATTTAACTCAATTGAAGTATGATGATAGGTCCAATTGATAATTGGTTACATAAATTCAATGATTGAAGGAATCAACATTAGAAACCCTAATTCAATTTGATTGGTTGAGACCATATTTGGTCCATGCAGTTTTGAGGTGGTTTGGACCAAAAGGTCTCAATACCATTTGGGAACAAACGATCCCAAACCGGTTGAGTCCATGCGGTTTCAAAAAGGAACTTTAGCAAATGGTTTCAAGTGACCACCTTTAGCAAACGATCTTGAAGGTCACCTTTAGCAAACGGTTTCAAGTACTTGCTTTGGCAAACGGTCTCAAGCACCACCTTTACCAAACGGTTTCAAACCGTTTGAACTTGGAAAGACTAATACCGTTTGGGTCTCAAGTAGTCAAAATTGATTGAGGATTCAATTGGTTAATCCACTTGGATACCTATTGTAATTGAAGATCCAATTGGTCAATTCATTTGGGTACCTCATTTAATGGAGGTCCAATGTGATTGAATCTCTTGAGACTTAAGATGATGATGGATCCATTGTTTCAATGATGATTATTAAGGTTAGGTACAAAGGTTGAAACCCTAAAGTACCTAGATGATCAATACCTTTAGATTAATTAACCCTAAAAGGTTATGAGAATAATGTCTTAGTACACTACGTTAACCATAGTTGTATGTACTTGATTGAAGGGTTGATGTAACCTAATCAAGTTGAGAGGATGATGGAAAGGAATTCATACATGAGTATTGATCATGGGATGAATAGGTTATGATCCTTAATAAAGAGATCATGAAGCCCTAATCCAGAAAGTTAATGAACCATAACCCTAATTCAGGGTAACATAATGTAAAACCCCAATTATCGGAATGGAGGGTGAAACCCTATTTGGGATGATTATCTCCAATTGATATGGCATGTGAAATCCTAATTGAGGTTGATTCCATGAGAAATCCCAATTGAGGTTGATGCCCTGAGGAACCCTAGTTGGGATGAATAGTAAACCCCAAGTATAGGCAATGTGATGTGAAAGCCTAATGAATGGTGATGCTATATGCCATCCTATCCCTAATAAAGGGAGTTGGTATGTGAAATCCTAACCCTAACGAAGTATGATAATATCTGAAACCCTAAACCCTAATAAAGGGTGATATTATGAGGGACCCTAATCCTAATAATGGAATGGAGACTAATACATTGATAAGGAAAATACCTAAAGTGATTATTTATAGATAACCTTATAGCAAGCAATGCCTTAACCTGAAATGGGTCCATATCATTAAACATAGTTGGACCATTCTTATGTGTGACCTACATACTTCATGGTAAGAGTGATAGGTTAGTGGATGAAAGGATTAAGATGGGAAATTCCATAATCTAGCATAAGTTGATAACTCAAGAAAGTTAGAAGTGATGAGGAAAGTGATACATCAAGATGTGATAGATATCACTTTTAGCATTCCAGGGCTGATATACTCAGATGCACATCAAAGCCAATATACTTGGATAAGAAACACATGAAGTGTGTCACGTCAATTGTTACAATGAAATGTAACGAGTTTGATATACTTTGATAAGTATAGGCTAATATACCTTGAGAACGGGGTTAAGCAAAACACATGAGTATGATGTAACCATATCATGATAAGGATGGAAAATGAACTCATACCTTGCATTGATAATCATTTAATGATAAATGTTAAGAGTAATAAATTTGATTGATTACTCAAGATGTTAATGGATGCTCCTAGAGGTGTGGAGCAATGTATTAAGGTTGATTTGATAAATATGAAATCCTAATGTGAGATGGGAAAACCCTAACCCTAAATTGGGTAATGGGACATGAGAAACCCTAATGTGATGTGAAAAGTAAGCCCTAACCCTATTGAGGGAATAGTGGTGTTACTATTGTATTACATGAGGGAATATGTTGTTGTTGCCTAGTAAGAGGTGACAAGATCCTTTAAGGGCTTTGTGAGCCATGAGATTAGTTGTTACCCAGTGAGAGGTAATAAGAAGATTATAAATGTAAGGACCCTGACCTACGTTTAGGGTTTACCCTGTTTATTTTGCTTGACCTTGGTGCTTTGGTGCTGACTAATCACCTCTAAGTGGTGATTAGGGTTTGGTTGTGCTTTGTTGAGTGTTTGAGGGGCTACTTGCAAATAACCCAAGTTTAGGGTTTTGGGTGCAAGTTTGCCATCTGGTGAGATGTTTTCCTCTCTTTGCTTCCTCTAGGGTTGAGAGGAAGGCTTGGGCTTGTTGTTTGAGTCATCTGGGCCTGAGTTGAGCCTGTTTGGGCCTTGAGGTGCCTTGTTTGAGCTTGCTTGAGCCTTGTGTCGGCCAAGACTTGTTTGTGTCGACCTAGAGTAGCTTGTGTCGCCCAACATGGTGGTGTGTCGCCCAGCAGAGCTGATGCATGTGTCGCCCATGTTGCTTGGTCTTGGTTTGCGGACACTTGGTGCATATCTTGGACAAGTGTCTCTTGGTGTGCTAGTGTGTTGGCTTGAACCCTACGACAAGTGTCCCTTGGGTGCATGACACTTAGCATGGACCTACCTTGGTTTCTCCTCCCCTCCTTTCTATATATGTGGCTCTTTCCCTTGCCTTAGCTTCCTTTGATCTTTTGGTATCCCCTCCACCTTGAGTGCACGACACTCCTCTCCTTTCCTTGTGTGTTGGCCGATACACTCTCTTAGAGTTGAAGTGGTGGCCGATACACCCTCTTGGATCATCTTTGGTGGACGATACCCCTTGGAGCTTGGAGTGCTTCTTCTTCCTTGGAGCTTGGAGCTTAAGGCGAGTTGCATAATTTCTAACCCTAACTCCTTTACCTCTAGCTATGATCTTGTTTGCTTGTTAGTAGCTTAGCTTAGTTCCTTGTTTTTGTACCCTTTCCTTATGTACCTTTGGTGGCTGATCCTCCTTAGGGTTTAGGGTTTCCTTGCGACCTAGTGTACCTTGTGACCTAGGGTTTGTGCTCCCTTGAGTTGGAGGTTGAAGACGACTTAGGTTGAGCGATATCCTCCCTTGTTTAGATGAGTTGGACAACATGATGTGTACCTTGGGATGGACGATATAGTGTGTTCTTGGGTTGGACGTTACCCCCTGCCCTTGTGTTGGGTGATAGGGTGAGCTAGTGTAGATGTTGGCCGATATGGTGGTGACCATGATGGGCGATAGGATTCTTCTTGTGATGAACGACACCACTGTCCTTATGGTGGACGATAGACCTTAGTATCTTGGTGATCTTTGGAGTGGCCCTCGTGGTGGACGACAGGGCCTAGTTTGGTGAGTTGGTTTGGGTTGCACGATATGCAACATGGTTGGTTGGCCGATAGCCCTGACGGGCGATACACTCCTGATTTGTGACGGCCGTCATGGATGGGTTGTGTCGGGCATCACGCCCCTCTTTCTTAGGTGTGTGCTGGCCGTTAGACCCTGATTTGTTGTTGCACGATATGTGGGAGTTCCTCTCTTTCTTTCCTTCTCTCTCCTGGTCGTTGTGAGCTGGTTGTTAGCCTTGAGTGTCGGGCGTTGTGGATGGCTGTGACGGGGCGTCGCGGCAGGGTGCACAGGCGTTGCTCGATAGGGATGACATGCGACACCCCTGACGTGCGGTACCTTGTAACGCAGCGTCGTGGGCTGAGTGCTGGGTGCAACGCAGCGTTGCTGCATTCCCATGCTCCAGCCGTGTGAGCTTTCTTTGGTGAGGGTTGTGAGGAGTTGTTGTGAGGGTTATTTGGACCTATAGTGACGGTCTCAAGGGCCATAGAAGTGGATGCTTATGCACCAACAAATGATGGTCATGCCCTTATAATAATAGAGATAATGTTGATGATAGCAATAATGTGAATGATAGTTGTGATGATAGTAAGGAAGGTAGTGGTAACGATATGATCTTTATGCTTAAAGGTTAAAGTTGATGCTAAGTGACAGTTACACTAATAACTTGCTTAATGACATAACAATAACGATAATAGTGGATGATGATAGTCATAATACTGATAATAGTAGTGAAGGAAATAATGGTAGTAATGATAAACATGATGCAAGTCTTATGCTTATTTGTTAATAACAATGTTAAGTGATAGTTACACTGGTAGCTTGCATAATGATAATGGTAATGATAGTGATACCATAATGATAGTGGATGGTGACAGTAATGATAGTGGTAATAATAGTGCTTGTTTTGTATTCTCATCATGACATCTTACTTGATGTGAGCATCTTATAATTCTGAGATAAGGGTAAGCATGAACATGGTTTGTTAATGATGTGCTTCATACACTTGATCACCAAATAGTGTAAGAATGATAAGTAGAGTCTCTTGTATGATATTTCATGACAGTGAGCATATCCCTTATGTTGAAGCTATGATTATTATGTACACTAACCATGCAGGTGATGTTTATCCATGAGAGGGCTATGAGACACATGTGATGTGTAACATTACTTTGATAATTATCCAATGAGGTTATATAAATGATGTGTCTGTCCCATGATGTTGATATGAGCTTTGAAAAGGCAGTGATAGTACATGATGAGGGATTGAGATCCCATGATACGTGATGATCCTTGAGATGGATCTGGATGATTGGCAAGAGGCCAAGTGGTAACATGTGATGCTGGATTCTTGAGATGGATCAAGTTGATGTGTTTTCATAATAATATAATGTTAATTTCTTTTGTTATATCTTGCATGTTATACAACTTGATTGAATCTTGCAATCCATCTAAAAGATACTAATTAATCACAGTGAAATATATCATGTAGTTTTCCCTGGCCATAGATCCATCATCGTCAGGACTTGGTGATGGTGAAACGGGTTTTCCTACGGGATAACCTAGAAGCGCATATTGTTGAATATGTGTAGGTTGCTCCTAGCCTGAAAATGAGGAGGTAAGAGTGTAACTTTGGTTCTCAGATACGTATATAGAGCGTGGTGAACAAGCCCATGGCTCAGGATATGTAATGTGAAGAGCATGAATGCGTTCATGGCTTAGAGCACGGTGAACAGGCCTGTGGCTCAATTTTACTAGCGCAGAGACCTGTACCAAGGTAGGCTAGAGTGAGGGTAGCCTATGGAGCTGACCCTATGGCTTAGACCACTTCAACATGTGACTGCGGTCCTGCTTGTGTTGTACTCGTGTGCTAACCGCGAGGTGGGAGGTCGTGGAGTCCGACTCTTCCATTGACCTTGTATGGCACCGGCTTGGGTTTCGTAACCAAAGGTTGTATTTGAACGGTACGGTTCAAATCCTCAGGGCATAATAATATGTAACACAGCTGTTAGTATTTACTGCTTAAGTTAAACGCGAAATATTGGTTGAGGCCTTGTTTGTGTAGCTAATTCTGTTATATCTACAGTTACTTCTATATCCATCAGGTATGTGGTAATATGCTTTGTTCTGATAATCATGTTACATAGCGATATATCTTATCTTGTCAATCATGTTCCATTGAGAGATATCTGGTTATATGTTTTCGAACAGCTGGTAAGCTTGTCGGTAGGAATAGGGTTGCTTTATATAAACTACTCATGTTGTATCTGATAAATAGTTATCTGTTGTTATAGTTTATCTTGCTGAGGTTCTGTAGTTGCGGTGGGGAGTTACATTTTCCACTAGGACAATTGTTCAATTGTCTCACTCCGCTGGTTTACACCCTTTTTAGGTGGTCGAGGTAGACGTGGTCGTGGTCGTGGTGTTGCGGACAAGCAGCTTGACGAGCAGTCGAAGGCAAGCGATGAACATGCTGCTATTTTGGATGTTTTGTAGTAGAGTCTAGAGTCATCCCTGTACTCTCAGGTCCTTGGCATTGTTTTGATGATGTTTCAAGATGAATGATCGATGAAGTTTGCATATCCTACTGTTGGTCAGATGTGGGCCTTTATGTATATGAACAGGTGGTGAACTCATGTGATGAATGAACAGCTGTTCCTGAGCTGTGGACATGTATCAGATCTCGTGTATGTATATATATGTGACATGTTTCTATGCAGGATGAGGACTGGAAAGTAATAGTTTCACAGTTTATCAATTTTCCACAATTAGTTTTAATTAACCCGTGTTTTCATAATCTGTGGTTATGGTGATTTCCGCACGTTTTCGCGTAACACCTCGTTATCTGTATGATAATGGGATGTGTTGCCACAAGTTTTGGTATCAGAGCTTTAGGTTCGCTGAGTCTACAGGGATTTAGGACTAGGTTGAGTCTGTTCTTATGAGTGTCCAGGTTTACTTACAATATCTTCTGCCCTCAGCGGAAGAAAAGTCAAGATGTCTGGAAACCATGAAGAACACTCTGCTGAGTATAGTGATGCTGCATCGGTTGATGGAGCAGATGGACAGGCACATGCAGATCGGGTGCCTGAGGTTCCCCAATTTAACCCAGCCATACTTGAACATCCTGCTTACCAACAGCTTATGGGGCAGTTAATGGCTACGATGAATCTCATGGTTGAGCGATTACCAGTGCCTCCTCCGTGAGCACATGTTCCCCATGGAGAAGCATCGGGTATTGGGAAGACCTTCTAGCGGCTTCGCCGAGTCAGAGCTTCGGATTATGCTGGAACGGCTGATCCAGCGGATGCAGATCTGTGGCTGACAAGTCTCGAGAAGGCTTTTCGGATCCTTGATAACCCCGAAGCAGACAAGGTAAAGCATGCTGTCTACCTTATGAAGGGTAGTGCTGGTCACTGGTGGACCATCGAAGAGGAGAAGCGGACAGGTGAGTAATCTGTTGGGAAGTGTTCCGACGCGAGTTCGTCACCAGATACTTTCCAAAGATGTACCTGGATGAGAAGGTGAGTCAGTTCGAGAATCTGAGGCAAGGAACAATGAACGTCACCAAATACGAAGCCAAGTTTATGGATTTGTTGAGGTTTTGTCCTCACATGGCGGCAACAGAAGAGGAACGGATCAGACATTTCGAGAAGGGTTTGAGTGTTGAGTTGAAAACCCCTGTGTCTGTGTTGGAGAACCGAGAATGGTTTGCTACATTCATGGAATCAGTTCAACAGATCGAGAGGACAGTAAGGGAGAAAAGAGAGTCTATGTCCCTTAAAAGACATGCTCAGTTTCAAGGACGTAGGTTTGGTGGCTTTAAGAAGCCCAGGTTTTCAGCACCGTCAACGATGAGAAGCTCTGGTGTACCATCTCAGTGGTTTCCGAGTAAGGGGAAAGGTTATGTTTCTTCACCGTATAAGGCACACAGTTCAGCTTCTGTGGCAGTGACAGGGCCAGCTAGGCCACGGTTTGAGGACAAGGCATGTCATCTTTGTGGACAGGTCGGGCATTGGAAGTCCAATTGCCCGAATAGAGACGTTGAGGTGACGCAGTAGCCGAGACAGAGTTTTCAGAGGTCAGAGAGACCACATGCCAGTGGTAGAAGAGGATGAGGACGCGGTCAAGTGTCTCAGGCAGGATCGTCTGCTCAAGGAAGTAGAGGTCGTGGGCAGCAAGTAACGACTCGATTCTATGCCATGAATCATCCGGAGGCGATAGTCAACCCGCGAGTGGTGACAGGTCAGATGGAGTTATTTCATTCTGATATGTCTTCTTCTTGCTTTATATCTGTTCTGGTTGACCCGGGTGATACACACTCTTTTATCACCTATAGTATGCTTGAAAATTGTCGTTTACCTATTAGTTGTAAGAAGGATAGCTTGTTGTTAGAAACCCCTCTTGATGGTTCCGCTTTTCTTCGAGAAGAGTGTCCATCTTGTGTTTTGTCTTTCCTGGGACACCGTATCCAAGTGGATCTTATACCACTTGATATGCATGGTTTCGATGTTATCCTTGGGATGGATATCTTAGAGAAGTATAAGGTTGTCTTGGACTGTGGTTCCAAGCAGGCAGTGTTTGATGTCGCTGGAGAGAAGTGGACCTTCCAGGGAGATAGGAAGATTCTTCCGACATGCTTGGTATCAGCTATGGTGGCAGATAAGTTGTTACGACAAGGATGTGAGGTGTTCTTAGCTCACGTGGTGGATACCGTTGTGGTTACCAAGGTGAAAGGTCCTAGTCTTGAGAAGGTGTCCGTGGTTTGAGAGTTTGCAGACGTGTTTCCTGAGGAGTTTCCTGGTGTTCCTCCACCCTGAGAGATTGATTTCGAGATCAATCTAGTTCCTGGAACACAACCTGTTGCACAGTCAGCGTATAGGATGGCTCCAGCAGAGATGGCAGAGTTGAAGAAGCAGTTGCAAGAGTTGTTGGAGAAAGGTTTTATCTGACCGAGTACGTCGCCGTGGGGTGCTCCCGTGTTGTTCGTTAAGAAGAAGGATGGTTTGATGCGGTTGTGTATAGACTACCGGAAGTTGAACAAGGTCACGATCAAGAATAAGTACCCGTTTCCGAGGATAGATGATCTGTTTGATCAGTTGCGTGGTGCTACAGTGTTTTCGAATATCGATCTACGGTCTGGATATAATCAGTTGAGAATAAAGGTAGATGACATACCAAAGTCAGCCTTCAGGATGAGGTATGGTCATTTCGAGTTCGTGGTTATTCCGTTTGGGTTAACCAATGTGCCTGCAGCTTTCATGGATCTGATGAACAGAGTGTTTCGTCCGTTCTTAGATCAGTTTGTTGTAGCCTTTATAGATGACATCTTGATCTATAGCCGGGACATGCTAGCACATGAACAACATCTTCGTCGAGCGTTGACTCTTCTTCGTCAACATCAGTTGTATGCCAAGTTCAGTAAGTGTGAGTTCTGGTTGGATGAAGTGACTTTCTTGGGTCACGTGATATCTGCTGAAGGGGTCAAAGTAGATCCAAAGAAGGTGGAATCCGTTGCGGATTGGTAACAACCGAAGACACCGACAGAAGTTCGTAGTTTCCTTGGTTTGGCAGGATACAGCAGAGGTTTATCAAGGACTTCAGTGCGATCGCTTTACCGATGACGAAGTTGACCAGGCAGGACGTACCTTTTGTTTGGAATGATCGATGTCAGCAAGCTTTCCAGAGTTTGAAGAAGAAGTTGACCAGTGCTCCAGTGTTGATCTTGCCAGAGCCTGGGAAGGGCTATGTTGTCTTCTGTGATGCTTCCAAGAAGGGTTTAGGTTGTGTGTTGATGCAGGAAGATCATGTGATTTCTTTTGCCTCGCGACAGCTCAAAAAACATGAGGAGAACTATCTGACTCATGACTTGGAGTTGGCAGCAGTGGTTCATGCGTTAATGATTTGGAGACACTATATGTATGGGGAAGTATGTCAGATCTTTATGGATCATAAGAATCTGAATTATATCTTTACACAGCAAGAGTTAAACATGTGACAACGACGATGGATGGAGTTGATCAATGATTACGACTGCATGATCGAGTATCATCCTAGTAAGGAGAACGTGGTAGCCGATGCGCTTAGCAGAAAGTCTTCTTCTCTTTCTTCAAATAAGGCACAGTTGAGTTCTCTGGTATGCCATAAGCGAGATATGTTTGTTTCTCTTCGACAGATGAATGTGCAGATGGAAGTTTCTTTGTTGTCTGGTCTTTCCGCACAGATGCAAGTTAAGCCTACATTGAGACAGCAGATCAAGGATGCACAACAAACATATGATGTGGTACAGTTGATCAGATCAGAGTTCGGCAGCGACAAGCGTGATGGGTTTCATGAGTCTGAGGATGGACTAGTTTGCTATCGTGATAGGATGGTGGTTCCAGATATTGATAATCTGAGGGAGTTGGTGCTTGAGGAAGCACATACGTCGATGTATGCAATGCATCCAGGTGTCACCAAGATGTACCATAGTCTGAAGGACTTGTATTGGTGGCCCGGTTTGAAAAGAGATGTAGCCGAGTTCGTGGCAAGATGTGCGGTGTGTCAGCAAGTGAAGGGTGAACATCAGAAGCCGACAAGTACGTTGCAACCTTTGCCGATACCGCAGTGGAAATGGGATCATATAAGTATGGATTTCGTAGTTGGTCTACCCCGGACAACTAGGAATCATGATTCCATTTGGGTGATAGTGGACAGATTGACGAAGTCTGCCCATTTTCTACCAGTGAAGACGACGTATACAGCTGAGAAGCTTGCTCAAGTATATGTGGATGAGATAGTACATTTGCATGGTGTGCCAACAACGATAGTTTCTGGCAGAGGTCCTCAGTTTACGAGTCATTTTGGGAACAATTGCATAGGGCGTTAGGAACGCAGTTAAGGTTCAGTACAACCTTTCACCCGCAGACAGATGGACAGTCTGAGAAGACTATTCAGATTTTGGAAGATCTTCTTCGAGCTTGTGTTTTGCAGTTTCTAGGCAACTGGGATGCACATCTGAGTTTGATAGAGTTTGCCTACAATAACAATTATCAGTGGAGCATTGACATGGCTCCTTATGAAGCCTTGTATGGAAGGAAGTGCAGATCTCCTTTGTGTTGGTATGAATCAGGTGAGTATCAACTTTTGGGTCCTGAGTTAGTACATCAGACATCCGATAAGATCAAAGTGATACAACAACAGTTGAAAGTGGCACAGGACAGGCAGAAGTCTTATGCAGACAATCACCGACGACCTTTGGAGTTCCAGGTGGGAGACAAAATATATCTTAAAGTCTCACCGTGGAAAGGTGTGCTAAGGTTTGGACGAAAGGGTAAGTTGGCACCTAGGTATATGGGGCCTTACTCAGTCATAGCACGTGTTGGCAAGGTAGCTTATGAGTTAGAGTTGCCTCCAGAGTTGCACAGGTTGCATCCAGTGTTTCATGTCAGTATGTTGAAGAAAAGTCATCCGGATTCAAATACAGTGATACAGCCCGTTGAGGTTGAGCTTGATGCAGATGTGACCTACGAGGAAGGTCCTGTGGCGATCCTTGACAGAAGGGTCAAGAAGCTGAAGAGGAAGGACCTAGTTCTTGTGAAGGTTCTTTGGCAACGTCGTGGCGTTGAGGAAGCCACGTGGGAGCTTGTGGAAGAGATGAGGAGGAAGTATCCCTCGCTTTTCTCTTCGGATTTCGGGGATGAAATCCCTTAAAGGGGGTTAGCTTGTAAGGACCCTGACCTGCGTTTAGGGTTTACCCTGTTTATTTTGCTTGACCTTGGTGCTTTGGTACTTACTAATCACCTCTAAGTGCTGATTAGGGTTTGGTTGTGCTTTGTTGAGTGTTTGAGGGGCTACTTGCAAATAACCCAAGTTTAGGGTTTTGGGTGCAAGTTTGCCATCTGGTGAGATGTTTTCCTCTCTTTGCTTCCTCTAGGGTTGAGAGGAAGGCTTGGACTTGTTGTTTGAGTCCTCTGGGCCTGAGTTGAGCCTGTTTGGGCCTTCAGGTGCTTTGTTTGAGCTTGCTTGAGCCTTGTGTCGGCCAAGACTTGTTTGTGTCGACCTAGAGTAGCTTGTGTCACCCAACATGGTGGTGTGTCGCCCAGCAGAGCTGATGCATGTGTCGCCCATGTTGCTTGGTCTTGGTTGGCGGACACTTGGTGCATATCTTGGACAAGTGTCTCTTGGTGTGCTAGTGTGTTGGCTTGAACCCTACGACAAGTGTCCCTTGGGTGGACGACACTTAGCATGGACCTACCTTGGTTTCTCCTCCCCTCCTTTCTATATATGTGGCTCTTTCCCTTGCCTTAGCTTACTTTGATCTTTTGGTATCCCCTCCACCTTGAGTGCACGACACTCCTCTCTTTTCCTTGTGTGTTGGCCGATACACTCTCTTAGAGTTGAAGTGGTGGCCGATACACCCTCTTGGATCATCTTTGGTGGACGATACCCCTTGGAGCTTGGAGTGCTTCTTCTTCCTTGGAGCTTGGATCTTAAGGCGGGTTGCATAATTTCTAACCCTAACTCCTTTACCTCTAGCTATGATCTTGTTTTCTTGTTAGTAGCTTAACATAGTTCCTTGTTTTTGTACCCTTTCCTTATGTACCTTTGGTGGCCGATCCTCCTTAGAGTTTAGGGTTTCCTTGCGACCTAGTGTACCTTGTGACCTAGGGTTTGTGCTCCCTTGAGTTGGAGGTTGAAGACGACTTAGGTTGAGCGATATCCTCCCTTGTTTAGATGAGTTGGACAACATGATGTGTACCTTGGGATGGACGATATAGTGTGTTCTTGGGTTGGACGTTACCCCCTGCCCTTGTGTTGGGTGATAGGGTGAGCTAGTGTAGATGTTGGCCGATATGGTGGTGACCATGATGGGCGATAGGGTTCTTCTTGTGATGAATGACACCCCTGTCCTTATGGTGGACGATAGACCTTAGTATCTTGGTGATCTTTGGAGTGGCCCTCGTGGTGGACGACATGGCCTAGTTTGGTGAGTTGGTTTGGGTTGCACGATATGCAACATGGTTGGTTGGCCGATAGCCCTGACGGGCGATACACTCCTGATTTGTGACGGCCGTCATGGATGGGTTGTGTCGGGCATCACGCCCCTCTTTCTTAGGTGTGTGATGGCCGTTAGACCCTGAGTTGTTGCACGATATCTGGGAGTTCCTCTCTTTATTTCCTTCTCTCTCTTGGTCGTTGTGAGCTGGTTGTTAGCCTTGAGTGTCGGGCATTGTGGATGGCTGTGACGGGGCGTCACGGTAGGGTGCACGGGCGTTGCCCGATAGGGCTGACGTGCGACACCCCTGACGTGCGGTACGTTGTGACGCAGCGTCGTGGGCTGAGTGCTGGGTGCAACACAGCGTTGCTGCCTTCCCATGCTCTAGCCGTGTGAGCTTTCTTTGGTGACGGTTGTGAGGAGTTTTTGTGAGGGTTATGTGGACCTATAGTGACAGTCTCAAGGGCCATAGAAGTGGATGCTTATGCACCAACAAATGATGGTGATGCACTTATAATAATAGAGATAATGCTGATGATAGCAATAATGTGAATGATAGTTGTGATGATAATAAGTAAGGTAGTGGTAACGATATGATCTTTATGCTTAAAGGTTAAAGTTGATGCTAAGTGACAGTTACACTAATAACTTGCTTAATGACATAACAATAACGATAATAGTGGATGATGATAGTCATAATACTGATAATAGTAGTGAAGGAAATAATGGTAGTAATGATAAACATGATGCAAGTCTTATGCTTAGTTGTTAATAACAATGTTAAGTGATAGTTACACTGGTAGCTTGCATAATGATAATGGTAATGATAGTGATACCATAATGATAGTGGATGGTGACAGTAATGACAGCGGTAATAATAGTGCTTGTTTTGTATTCTCATCATTACATCTTACTTGATGTGAGCATCTTATAATTCTGAGATAAGGGTAAGCATGAACATGGTTTGTTAATGATGTGCTTCATACACTTGATCACCAAATAGTGTAAGAATGATAAGTAGAGTCTCTTGTATGATATTTCATGACAGTGAGCATATCCCTTATGTTGAAGCTATGATTATTATGTACACTAACCATGCAGGTGATGTTTAGCCATGAGAGGACTATGAGACACATGTGATGTGTAACATTACTTTGATAATTATCCTATGAGGTTATATAAATGATGTGTCTGTCCCATGATGTTGATATGAGCTTTGAAGAGGCAGTGATAGTACATGATGAGGGATTGAGATCCCATGATACGTGATGATCCTTGAGATGGATCTGGATGATTGGCAAGAGGCCAAGTGGTAACATGTGATGCTGGATTCTTGAGATGGATCAGGTTGATGTGTTTTCATAATAATATAATGTTAATTGCTTTTGTTATATCTTGCATGTTATACAACTTGATTGAATCTTGCAATCCATCTAAAAGATACTAATTAATCACAGTGAAATATATCATGTAGTTTGCCCTGGCCATAGATCCATCATCGTCAAGACTTGGTGATGGTGAAACGGGTTCTCCTACGGGATAACCTGGAAGTGCATATTGTTGAATATGTGTAGGTTGCTCCTAGCCTGAAAATGAGGAGGTAAGAGTGTAATTTCGGTTGCAGACTCAGATACGTATATAGAGCGTGGTGAACAAGCCCATGGCTCAGGATATGTAATGTGAAGAGCATGAATGCGTTCATGGCTCAGAGCACGGTGAACAGGCTCGTGGCTCAATTTTACTAGCGCAGAGACCTGTACCAAGGTGGGCTAGAGTGAGGGTAGCCTATGGAGCTGACCCTGTGGCTTAGACCACTTCAGCATGTGACTGCGGTCCTGCTTGTGTTGTACTCGTGTACTGACTGCGAGGTGGGAGGTCGTGGAGTCTGGATCTTCCATTGACCTTGTATGGAACCGGCTTGGGTTTCGTAACCGAAGGTTGGATTTGAACGGTACGGTTCAAATCTTTAGGGCATAATAATATGTAACACAGCAGTTAGTATTTACTGCTTAAGTTAAACACGAAACATTGGTTGAGGCCTTGTTTGTGTAGCTAATTCTGTTATATCTACAGTTACTTCTATATCCATCAGGTATGTAGTAATATGCTTTGTTCTGATAATCATGTTACATAGCGATATATCTTATCTTGTCAATCATGTTCCATTGAGAGATATCTGGTTATATGTTTTTGAACAGCTGGTAAGCTTGTCGGTAGGAATAGCATTGCTTTATATAAACTACTCATGTTGTATCTGATAAATAGTTATCTGCTGTTATAGTTTATCTTGCTGAGGTTCTGTAGTTGCGGTGGGGAGTTATGTTTCCCACTGGGACAATTGTTCAATTGTCTCACTCCGCTGGTTTACACCCTTTTTAGGTGGTCGAGGTAGACATGGTTGTGGTCGTGGTGTTGCGGACGAGCAGCTTGACGAGCGGTAGAAGGTAAGCGATGAACATGCTGTTGTTTTGGATGTTTTGTAGTAGAGTCTAGAGTCATCCCTGTACTCTCAGGTCCTTGGCAATGTTTTGACGATGTTTCAAGATAAACGATCGATGACGTTTGCATATCCTACTGTTGGTCGGATGCGGGCCTTTATGTATATGAACAGGTGGTGAACTCATGTGATGAATGAACAGCTGTTCCTGAGCTGTGGACACATATCAGATCTCGTGTATGTATATATATGTGACATGTTTCTGTGCAGGATGAGGACTGGAAAGTAATAGTTTCACAGTTTATCAATTTTCCACAATCAGTTTTAATTAACCCGTGTTTTCAAAATCTGTGGTTATGGTGATTTCCGCATGTTTTCGCGTAACACCTCGTTATCTGTATGATAATGGGATGTGTTGCCCCAAGTTTTCGTATCAGAGCTTTAGGTTCGCTGAGTCTACAGGGATTTAGGACTAGGTTGAGTCTGTTCTTATGAGTGTCCAGGTTTACTTACAATATCTTCTGCCCTCAGCGGAAGAAAAGTCAAGATGTCTGGAAACCATGAAGAACACTCTGCTGAGTATAGTGATGTTGCATCGGTTGATAGAGCAGATGGACAGGCACATGCAGATCGGGTGCTTGAGGTTCCCCAATTTAACCCAGCCATACTTGAACATCCTGCTTACCAACAGCTTATGGGGCAGTTAATGGCTACGATGAATCTTATGGTTGAGCGATTACCAGTGCCTCCTCCAGGAGCATAGGTTCCCCATGGAGAAGCATCGGGTATTTGGAAGACCTTCGAGCGGCTTCGCCGAGTCGGAGCTTCGGATTATGCTGGAACGGTTGATCCAGCGGATGCAGATATGTGGCTGACAAGTCTCGAGAAGGCTTTTCGGATCCTTGACATCCCCGAAGCAGACAAGGTAAAGCATGTTGTCTACCTTCTGAAGGGTAGTGCTGGTCACTGATGGACCATCGAAGAGGAGAAGCGACCGGGTGAGTAATCTGTTGGAAAGTGTTCCGACGCGAGTTCGTCACCAGATACTTTCCAAAGACGTACCTGGATGAGAAGGTGAGTCAGTTCAAGAATCTGAGGCAAGGAACAATGAACGTCACCGAGTACGAAGCCAAGTTTATGGATTTGTTGAGGTTTTGTCCTCACATGGCGGCAACAGAAGAGGAACGGATCAGACATTTCGAG
This sequence comes from Alisma plantago-aquatica, assembly GCA_963693085.1. NCBI lineage: Eukaryota > Viridiplantae > Streptophyta > Magnoliopsida > Alismatales > Alismataceae > Alisma > Alisma plantago-aquatica. The sequence continues at coordinate 21,029,496 of OY856409.1, read as the reverse complement.
AAGGGTTTGAGTGTTGAGTTGAAAACCCCTGTGTCTGCGTTGGAGAACTGAGAACGGTTTACTACGTTCGTGGAATCAGTTCGACGGATCGAGAGGACAGTAAGGGAGAAAAGAGAGTCTATGTCCCTTAAAAGACATGCTCAGTTTCAAGGACGTAGGTTTGGTGGCTTTAAGAAGCCCAGGTTTTCAGCACCGTCAGCGATGAGAAGCTCTGGTGTACCATCTCAGTGGTCTCCGAGTAAGGGGAAAGGTTATGTTTCTTCACCGTCTAAGGCACACAGTTCAGCTTCTGTGGCAGTGACAGGGCCAGCTAGGCCACGGTTTGAGGACAAGGCATGTCATCTTTGTGGACAGGTCAGGCATTGGAAGTCCAATTGCCCGAATAGAGATGTTGAGGTGACGCAGTAGCCGAGATAGAGTTTTCAGAGGTCAGAGAGACCACAGGCCAGTGGTAGCAGAGGACGAGGACGTGGTCAAGTGTCTCAGGCAGGATCGTCTGCTCAAGGAAGCACAGGTCGTGGGCAGTAAGCAACGACTCGATTCTATGCCATGAATCAGCCGGAGGCGATAGTCAACCCGCGAGTGGTGACAGGTCAGATGGAGTTATTTCATTCTGATATGTCTTCTTCTTGCTTTATATCTGTTCTGGTTGACCCGGGTGCTACACACTCTTTTATCACCAATAGTATGCTTGAAAACTGTCGTTTACCTGTTAGTTGTAAGAAGGATAGCTTGTTGTTAGCAACCCCTCTTGATGGTTCCTCTTTGGTTCGATAAGAGTGTCCATCTTGTGTTTTGACTTTCTTGGGACACCGTATCCAAGTGGATCTTATACCACTTGATATGCATGGTTTCGATTTTATCCTTGGGATGGATATCTTAGAGAAGTATAAGGTTGTCTTAGACTGTGGTTCCAAGCAGGCAGTGTTTGATGTCACTGGAGAGAAATGGACCTTCCAGGGAGATAGGAAGATTCTTCCGATATGCTTGGTATCAGCTATGGTGGCAGATAAGTTGTTACGACAAGGATGTGAGGCGTTCTTAGCTCACGTGGTGGATACCGTTGTGGTTACCAAGGTGAAAGGTCCTAGTCTTGAGAAGGTGTTCGTGGTTCGAGAGTTTGCAGACATGTTTCCTGAGGAGTTTCCTGGTGTTCCTCCACCCCGAGAGATTGATTTCGAGATCAATCTAGTTCCTGGAACACAGCCTGTTGCACAGTCAGCGTATAGGATGGCTCCAGCAGAGATGGCAGAGTTGAAGAAGAAGTTGCAAGAGTTGTTGGAGAAAGGTTTTATCTGACCGAGTACGTCGCTGTGGGGTGCTCCCGTGTTGTTCGTTAAGAAGAAGTATGGTTCGATGCGGTTGTGTATAGACTACCGACAGTTGAACAAGGTCACGATCAAGAATAAGTACCCGTTGCCGAGGATAGATGATCTGTTTGATCAGTTGCGTGGTGCTACAGTGTTTTTGAATATCGATCTACGGTCTGGATATCATCAGTTGAGAATAAAGGCAGATGACATACCAAAGTCAGCCTTCAGGATGAGGTATGGTCATTTCGAGTTCGTGGTTATGCCGTTTGGGTTAACCAATGCGCCTGCAACTTTCATGGATCTGATGAACAGAGTGTTTCGTCCGTTCTTAGATCAGTTTTTTGTAGTCTTTACAGATGACATCTTGATCTATAGCCGGGACATGCTAGCACATGAACAACATCTTCGTCGAGCATTGACTCTTCTTCGTCAACATCAGTTGTATACCAAGTTCAGTAAGTGTGAGTTCTGGTTGGATGAAGTGACTTTCTTGGGTCACGTGATATCTGTTGAAGGGGTCAAAGTAGATCCAAAGAAGGTGGAATCCGTTGCGGATTGGGAACAACCGAAGACACCGACAGAAGTTCGTAGTTTCCTTGGTTTGGCAGGATACTACCGGAGGTTTATCAAGGACTTCAATGCGACTGCTTTACGGATGACGAAGTTGACCAGGCAGGACGTACCTTTTGTTTGGGATGATCGATGTCAGCAAGCTTTCCAGAGTTTGAAGGAGAAGCTGACCAGTGCTCCAGTGTTGATCTTGCCAGAGCCTGGGAAGGGCTATGTTGTCTTCTGTGATGCTTCCAAGAAGGGTTTAGCTTGTGTGTTGATGCAGGAAGATCATGTGGTTTCTTTTGCCTCGTGACAGCTCAAAAAACATGAGGAGAACTATCCGAATCATGACTTGGAGTTGGCAGCAGTGGTTCATGCGTTAAAGATTTGGAGACACTATCTGTATGGGGAAGTATGTCAGATCTTTACGAATCATAAGAATCTGAAGTATATCTTTACACAGTAAGAGTTGAACATGCGACAACGACGATGGATGGAGTTGATCAATGATTACGACTGCATGATCGAGTATCATCCTGGTAAGGAGAATGTGGTAGCCGATGCGCTTAGCAGAAAGTCTTCTTCTCTTTCTTCAAAGAAGGCACAGTTGAGTTCTCTGGTATGCCATAAGCGAGATATGTTTGTTTCTCTTCGACAGATGAAGTGCAGATGGAAGTTTCTTTGTTGTCTGGTCTTTCCGCACAGATGCAAGTTAAGCCTACGTTGAGACAGCAGATCAAGGATGCACAACAAACAGATGATGCGGTACAGTTGATCAGATCAGAGTTCGACAGCGACAAGTGTGATGGGTTTCATGAGTCTGAGGATGGACTAGTTTGCTATCGTGATAGGATGGTGGTTCTAGATACTGATAATCTGAGGGAGTTGGTGCTTGAGGAAGCACATACGTCGATGTATGTGATGCATCCAGGTGTCACCAAGATGTACCATAGTCTGAAGGACTTGTATTGGTGGCCCAGTTTGAAAAGAGATGTAGCCGAGTTCGTGGCAAGATGTGCGGTGTGTCAGCAAGTGAAGGGTGGACATCAGAAGACGGCAGGTACGTTGCAACCTTTTCCGATACCGCAGTGGAAATGGGATCATATAAGTATGGATTTCGTAGTTGGTCTACCCCGGACAACTAGGAATCATGATTCCATTTGGGTGATAGTGGACAGATTGATGAAGTCTGCCCATTTTCTACCAATGAAGACGACGTATACAGCTGAGAAGCTTGCTCAAGTATATGTGGATGAGATAGTACATTTGCATGGTGTGCCAACAACGATAGTTTCTGACAGAGGTCCTCAGTTTACGAGTCGTTTTTGGGAACAATTGCACAGGGCGTTGGGAACGCAGCTAAGGTTCAGTACAACCTTTCACCCACAGACAGATGGACAGTCTGAGAGTACTATTCAGATTTTGGAAGATCTTCTTCGAGCTTGTGTTTTGCAGTTTCTAGGCAACTGGGATGCACATCTGAGTTTGATAGAGTTTGCCTACAATAATAGTTATCAGCGGAGCATTGACATGGCTCCTTATGAAGCCTTGTATGGAAGGAAGTGCATATCTCCTTTGTGTTGGTATGAATCAGGTGAGTATCAGCTTTTGGGTCCTGAGTTAGTACAATAGACATCCGATAAGATCAAAGTGATACAACAACAGTTGAAAGTGGCACAGGACAGGAAGAAGTCTTCTGCAGACAATCGCCGATGACCTTTGGAGTTCCAGGTGGGAGACAAAGTATATCTTAAAGTCTCACCGTGGAAATGTGTGCTAAGGTTTGGACAGAAGGGTAAGTTGGTACCCAGGTATATGGGGCCTTACTCAGTCATAGCACGTGTTGGCAAGGTAGCTTATGAGTTAGAGTTGCCTCCAGAGTTGCACAGGTTGCATCCAGTGTTTCATGTCAGTATGTTGAAGAAAAGTCATCCGGATTCAAGTACAGTGATACAGCCCGTTGAGGTTGAGCTTGATGCAGATGTGACCTACGAGGAAGGTCCTGTGGCGGTCCTTGACAGAAGGGTCAAGAAGCTGAAGAGGAAGGACCTAGTTCTTGTGAAGGTTCTTTGGCAGCGTCGTGGTGTTGAGGAAACCACGTGGGAGCTTAAGGAAGAGATGAGGAGGAAGTATCCCTCGCTTTTCTCTTCAGATTTCGGGGATGAAATCCCTTAAAGGGGGTTAGCTTGTAAGGACCCTGACCTGCGTTTAGGGTTTACCCTGTTTATTTTGCTTGACCTTGGTGCTTTGGTGCTTACTAATCACCTCTAAGTGGTGATTAGGGTTTGGTTGTTCTTTGTTGAGTGTTTGAGGGGCTACTTGCAAATAACCCAAGTTTAGGGTTTTGGGTGCAAGTTTGCCATCTGGTGAGATGTTTTCCTCCTCTTTGCTTCCTCTAGGGTTGAGAGGAAGGCTTGGGCTTGTTGTTTGAGTCCTCTGGGCCTGAGTTGAGCCTGTTTGGGCCTTGAGGTGCCTTGTTTGAGCTTGCTTGAGCCTTGTGTCGGCCAAGACTTGTTTGTGTCGACATAGAGTACCTTGTGTCACCCAACATGGTGGTGTGTCGCCCAGCAGAGCTGATGCATGTGTCGCCCATGTTGCTTGGTCTTGGTTGGCGGACACTTGGTGCATATCTTGGACAAGTGTCTCTTGGTGTGCTAGTGTGTTGGCTTGAACCTTACGACAAGTGTCCCTTGGGTGGACGACACTTAGCATGGACCTACCTTGGTTTCTACTCCCCTCCTTTCTATATATGTGGCTCTTTCCCTTGCCTTAGCTTCCTTTGATCTTTTAGTCTCCCCTCCACCTTGAGTGCACGACACTCCTCTCCTTTCCTTGTGTGTTGGCCGATACACTCTCTTAGAGTTGAAGTGGTGGCCGATACACCCTCTTGGATCATCTTTGGTGGACGATACCCCTTGGAGCTTGGAGTGCTTCTTCTTCCTTGGAGCTTGGAGCTTAAGGCGGGTTGCATAATTTCTAACCCTAACTCCTTTACCTCTAGCTATGATCTTGTTTGCTTGTTAGTAGCTTAGCTTAGTTCCTTGGTTTTGTACCCTTTCCTTATGTACCTTTGGTGGCCGATCCTCCTTAGGGTTTAGGGTTTCCTTGCGACCTAGTGTACCTTGTGACCTAGGGTTTGTGCTCCCTTGAGTTGGAGGTTGAAGACGACTTAGGTTGAGCGATATCCTCCCTTGTTTGGATGAGTTGAACAACATGATGTGTACCTTGGGATGGATGATATAGTGTGTTCTTGGGTTGGACATTACCCCCTGCCCTTGTGTTGGGTGATAGGGTGAGCTAGTGTAGATGTTGGCCGATATGGTGGTGACCATGATGGGCGATAGGGTTCTTCTTGTGATGAACGATACCCCTGTCCTTATGGTGGACGATAGACCTTAGTATCTTGGTGATCTTTGGAGTGGCCCTCGTGGTGGACGACAGGGCCTAGTTTGGTGAGTTGGTTTGGGTTGCACGATATGCAACATGGTTGGTTGGCCGATAGCCCTGACGGGCGATACACTCCTGAGTTGTGACGGCCGTCATGGATGGGTTGTGTCGGGCATCACGCCCCTCTTTCTTAGGTGTGTGCTGGCCGTTAGACCCTGAGTTGTTGTTGCACGATATGTGGGAGTTCCTCTCTTTCTTTCCTTCTCTCTCCTGGTCGTTGTGAGCTGGTTGTTAGTCTTGAGTGTCGGGCGTTGTGGATGGCTGTGACGGAGCGTCGTGGCAGGGTGCACGGGCGTTGCCGGATAGGGCTGACGTGTGGTACCTTGTGACACAGCGTCGTGGGCTGAGTGCTGGGTGCAACGCAGCGTTGCTACCTTCCCATGCTCTAGCCGTGTGAGCTTTCTTTGGTGACGGTTGTGAGGCGTTGTTGTGAGGGTTATGTGGACCTATAGTGACGGTCTCAAGGGCCATAGAAGTGGATGCTTATGCACCAACAAATGATGGTGATGCCCTTATAATAATAGAGATAATGTTGATGATAGCAATATTGTGAATGATAGTTGTGATGATAATAAGGAAGGTAGTGGTAACGATATGATCTTTATGCTTAAAGGTTAAAGTTGATGCTAAGTGACAGTTACACTAATAACTTGCTTAATTACATAACAATAATGATAATAGTGGATGATGATACTCATAATACTGATAATAGTAGTGAAGGAAATAATGGTAGTAATGATAAACATGATGCAAGTCTTATGCTTATTTGTTAATAACAATGTTAAGTGATAGTTACACTGGTAGCTTGCATAATGATAATGGTAATGATAGTGATACCATAATGATAGTGGATGGTGACAGTAATGACAGTGGTAATAATAGTGCTTGTTCTGTATTCTCATCATGACATCTTACTTGATGTGAGCATCTTATAATTCTGAGATAAGGGTAAGCATGAACATGGTTTGTTAATGATGTGCTTCATACACTTGATCACCAAATAGTGTAAGAATGATAAGTAGAGTCTCTTGTATGATATTTCATGACAATGAGCATATCCCTTATGTTGAAGCTATGATTATTATGTACACTAACAATGCAGGTGATGTTTATCCATGAGAGGGCTATGAGACGCATGTGATGTGTAACATTACTTTGATAATTATCCTATGAGGTTATATAAATGATGTGTCTGTCCCATGATGTTGATATGAACTTTGAAGAGGCAGTGATAGTACATGATGAGGGATTGAGATCCCATGATACGTGATGATCCTTGAGATGGATCTGGATGATTGGCAAGAGGCCAAGTGGTAACATGTGATGCTGGATTCTTGAAATGGATCAGGTTGATGTGTTTTCATAATAATATAATGTTAATTGCTTTTGTTATATCTTGCATGTTATACAACTTGATTGAATCTTGCAATCCATCTAAAAGATACTAATTAATCACAGTGAAATATATCATGTAGTTTTCCCTGGCCATAGATCCATCATCGTCAGGACTTGGTGATGGTGAAACGGGTTCTCCTACGGGATAACCTGGAAGCGCATATTGTTGAATATGTGTAGGTTGCTCCTAGCCTGAAAATGAGGAGGTAAGGGTGTAACTTCGGTTGCAGACTCAGATACGTATATAGAGCGTGGTGAACAAGCCCATGGCTCAGGATATGTAATGTGAAGAGCATGAATGCGTTCATGGCTCAGAGCACGGTGAACAGGCCCGTGGCTCAATTTTACTAGCGTCGAGACCTGTACCAAGGCGGGCTAGAGTGAGGGTAGCCTATGGAGCTGACCCTGTGGCTTAGACCACTTCAGCATGTGACTGCGGTCCTGCTTGTGTTGTACTCGTGTACTGACCGCGAGGTGGGAGGTCGTGGAGTCTGACTCTTCCATTGACCTTGTATGGCACCGGCTTGGGTTTCGTAACCGAAGGTTGGATTTGAACGGTACGGTTCAAATCCTCATGGCATAATAATATGTAACACAGTTGTTCGTATTTGCTGCTTAAGTTAAACACGAAACATTGGTTGAGGCCTTGTTTGTGTAGCTAATTCCGTTATATCTGCAGTTACTTCTATATCCATCAGGTATGTGGTAATATGCTTTGTTCTGATAATCATGTTACATAGCAATATATCTTATCTTGTCAATCATGTTCCATTGAGAGATATCTGGTTATATGTTTTTGAACAGCTGGTAAGCTTGTCGGTAGGAATAGTGTTGCTTTATATAAACTACTCATGTTGTATCTGATAAATAGTTATCTGTTGTTATAGTTTATCTTGCTGAGGTTCTGTAGTTGTGGTGGGGAGTTATGTTTCCCGCTGGGACAATTGTTCAATTGTCTCACTCCGCTGGTTTACACCCTTTTTAGGTGGTCGAGGTAGACGTGGTCGTGGTCGTGGTGTTGCAGATGAGCAGCTTGACGAGCAGTAGAAGGCAAGCGATGAACATACTGCTGTTTTGGATGTTTTGTAGTAGAGTCTAGAGTCATCCCTGTACTCTCAGGTCCTTGGCAGTGTTTTGACGATGTTTCAAGATGAACGATCGATGACGTTTGCATATCCTGTTGTTGGCCGGATGCGGGCCTTTATATATATGAACAGGTGGTGAACTCATGTGATGAATGAACAACTGTTCATGAGCTGTGGACACGTATCAGATCTCGTGAATGTATATATATGTGACATGTTTCTGTGCAGGATGAGGACTGGAAAGTAATAGTTTCACAGTTTATCAGTTTTCCACAATCGGTTTTAATTAACCCATGTTTTCATAATCTGTGGTTATGGTGATTTCCGCACGTTTTCGCGTAACACCTCATTATCTGTATGATAATGGGATGTGTTGCCACAATAAAAGTCTCTTGTAAGAGATAATAATGTTCATAATGAACCAAGGAATGGGAACTTAGTAATATAATAATAATAATAATAATAACAAAAGGATACAATTATAATAATGGAACTTGGATTGTACATGTGTGGAGAAAAGAGGAATACTTGTAATACATAAAGAATGTATTGAGAATGATTGGCATAGACAAAGTTTAATGCTAGTAAAAGAATAAGGTGCCCAGTGTTGTATAAACTGACATGGGATGTAATCAGGATTGGTTAAAGTCCAATACATGGCAGAGGTGTAATGCATGTAATCAGGATTGGTTAGAGTCCAATGCCTGGCTGTGTAATCAGGATTGTTTAAAGTCCAATACCTGGCAGAGGTGTAATGCCTGTAATCAGGATTGGTTAGAGTTCAATGCCTGGCTGTGTAATCAGGATTGGTTAAAGTCCAATACCTGGCAGAGGTGTAATGCCTGTAATCAGGATTGGTTCGAGTCCAATGCCTAGATGTGTAATCAGGGTTGGTTAAAGTCCAATGTCTGGCTGTGAAATCAGGATTGGTTAGAGTCCAATTCATGGATGTGTAATCAGTGTTGGTTAAAGTCCAATGTCTGGCTATGAAATCAGGATTGGTTAGAGTCCAATGCCTGGTTGTGTAATCAGGTTTGGTTAAAGTCCAATACCTGGCAGAGGTGTAATGCATGTAATCAGGGTTGGCTAAAGTCCAATGCCTGGCTGTGAAATTAGGATTGGTAGTGTCCAATGCCTGGCGGTGTAATCAGGTTTGGAAGAGTCCAATACCTGGCAGAGGCTAAATGCATGTACTGATGACACATGATAGGTAATAGACCAATGCTTGTCATAGTAACCCAGGATTGGTATTAACCCAGTGCCTGTATTGTTGATATATGAGTACATGGTAGATATATCTCCTTATCTGTTAAACAGGGTGGCTAAGGCCAATAGAATGGAACAAGAGTGTTTCATGGGTGACATAACAAGATGATGAGTGTCACAAGAAAAGTTTGATATGATGGTATAATATGATGTATAAATGATATACATGTCATTCCTATTCCTTATTAAAAGAAAAGATGATATATTGCTCTATCATAAATAGCTGCAATGCTTTCAAAGTTGAGAATGCTTTAAAATGCTTATCATCTACCCAATTTCATATCTTTAAACTGCAATAACAATGTTTTGGCGAAGAGTTATATCTCCCGCTGGGGCAATTTACAATTGTCGCATCCCCGTGGGATCCAACATTTTTAGGTGGATGCGGACAAAGAAGCAGATACTCTTTTGCAGGAAAAAGGAAAGCAATAGCCTGGACAGTAGTGAGATCTCAGGTGGACACCCTGCATGTCAAGTTATATAGTTAGAAAGTCCTATGTGTCGTCTCTGTACTCTCAGGTCCTCGGAGTTTTTAGTCAGTGTTTTAATGAATCATTTGAGATTTTTGGCTTGAAGCCTCGAGATTCGAATGTTGTCTGTATATAATGTTTATAGGGCAAATGATGTTGTAGTCTCTGAGAAGAGATGGTACATGTTATGTATGTTTGAACCAGAATGTAAATGTTATACAATGGTTCTTGATGGAAAAGATTTCCTATGTGTGGATCTCTTTGCAAAAAGTTTTAATTTTTAGTGATTTTCAGTAATCCGATGCAAATAATTCGCTTCCGCTTAAGTTAATTTTGTTTTTATGAGTTGGATGCCACAAAAATGGTGGGTGTCTTGTTAAATCTGGGTTGCATGAGAGGTACTTTGGGTGGGCGGGTGGGGTTGAGGATGTGTCCTATGGGGATGTGCATAAGAGCTCTTATATAGCACAGTCAGTAAATAAGGTATATGGTGTGTGTTGACAAGTTGGTAAGCGTGTTTTGAGACATTGGGTTCCCCGGGAAGAGCACTATTGCATGGAATGGGGAAGTCATGTAGCCTGGTGTGAGCAGTAACATGTGGTGTATTTTTGTAGAGTCGCAGGGGTTTGGGTGAGTGAGGCGAAGGGGCAGAATGGAGCCGTGATCTCGCAAGGGTATTACAGGGTGGGCAGGGGTGCAGTGAGGTTTGTCTGTATCAGGTTGTCTGTTGTGTGGAAAAAGCTGATACATAGTGGTGAGAAGTAGAGGGAGGGGCGGTGATACATTGGATGCGGCGAGGTTGTAGAGCATGGAAAAGTGATTTCTAACAACGGGTAGTGTTGGATTCCCGACATTGTAGTGCCTGGCGAGGTGGATCGTAGAGAGGCAGTTGTGGCATGCTCTCAGTTTGTGGCAGTGGCATTGTATGTGGCCAAAGCCTAGACATTTATAGCATATAGGCTTTGGTATGATGTGTCTGAAGTGTTTCTTTTTGGGAAGGATCCAGTCTTCATCCTTAGGCGTGGACATGGGGAGGAGGGGGTTTACAAGGTGTTTGTGGAAATGTTCATTGATAAGGTAAAGGCCGGTAAAACATGGGGGGAGTGTATGTCAAAGGGTTCGAAAGGTATGATGGGGCAGGGGATGAAGATGATGTGGATAGAGGTTCCAGGTTGGGTGGGGGTGCTTAGCGGTGGAGCACGGAGTGTGTGATGTAGTGCCTGTGGTCCGAGAGCAAATTGGGCCATCCTAAAGACTGGTAGTATGGTGGATCGAAATAGGATTGTAAACATCTATGATGGATCTGGCCGAATTAATAACGTAGGCAGTGTAAAACTGATCAGATAGAGACAAACAATAACAAGATATGTTGGTGATAGGAAGGAAAATATTGGATGGGGGTAAACCAAACAGGTGATTCCAGTGTTTAAATGCTAAGTACTTAACGGTTGATTCCTGAGAGATGGTTGAATCCCTAGCGATGCGCTTCCGGCTAGTCTGGGTCGGTGTGGCAGTGTGCACAACAGTTGTAATAGATCATAGCCATAGACGAGATCGCCATATGTGTGTGGGTATGGGTTTCTTTTTGTCCGGCCAGTTGGGGGGAGCAACCTGGGGTTCGTCGTCTGAGCTGCCGGAGATGTGGATCGGGTAGGCACGACCGCCATCGGTATAGGGCAAGCAGTAGATCCGGTAGTAATTTTCGTCTAAAATTTCGCCTGAGTCAGAGTCTGACTCCAGAAGGGGTTCACATCTCTACTGTAGGATGTGCTTGTATTCTTTGATAGTGATCGTAAAGAAGAGGAAACAGTCAGGGATCGTGAAATTGGCGTTGTAAGTCCAGGCTTCGATCTCCATGGTGTCGGTTGGTCTGATGAAGAGTCTCTGCCTGATTTTGAGGCTGATGAGCTTGACCCAATCGTGCCATCTGTGGAGGGTGTATAAGTCTCCGACGATGTCTGTAGTAACCTTGATCTGGGTGTGATTCCATCCAAAGAAAAGAGTGACCGTGCCCTGGTGGAAGCGTTTGCCCTCCAGGTATCGCCAATTGTAGGGGATAATCAGTTCTTCTAGGGTTTCTGGCTTGACGATGATGTTATGGGATTCGGATGGGGGAAGTCGTAAAAAGCTTTTTGTGAGGAGCCAGCCATGGGTGTATAGTGGTTGGGCAGAGCGAGTGGAGAAGGTTGACGACTGGAGTGGTGGTGTGTCACCAGAGATGTGAGGTGAAGGATCTGGAGATTTTTCCTCTTCCTTTTGGCACAGAGGATCGATAATACGCCTCCCATCCTCATTATGGTGATCGTGGGGTGCAATAGCTGTCAAGACGAGTTGTATGCCAGCTGCATGTGAATGATTCTCGAGGTTGTGGTGGGGTTGTTGATATGATCATGTGGGATGATACTATAGATGATGTGATCGAAAAGGATTTGGTGTATCAAAGATCATTTGAGGTGAGCATGTAGTCAGCATCAGGGTTGTGTTGTCGCGTTAGGCCAGGGATTGGAATCTCGACTATCATAGCAGTGGCCGGAGCAAGGGTTGGGGTTGGGGAGAGGAGGGGGCAGAAGCCCCCCTAGAGAGCCGTTGGGAGGCGGAGTGACATTAGTGGCAGGCGGTGATGTCTTGCCTGTTGTTGATACAAACTAGGATATATGGCAACACACATGGCTTTCCTATATAGTATAGATGTGTCTACTAATATAAAATATGATTTAAAATGAAAGACAAAAGTGTGGTGCACACACAGGGACCAATATATAATTTCAAAAAATAATAGAGAAAATTACATCCAATCCCCTCCACAGGCTTTCCTATATAGTATAGATGTGTCTCCTAATATAAAATATGATTTAAAAAATTAAAGACAAAAGTGTGGTGTATACACACATGGACCAATTTGTAATTTCAAAAAATAATGGAGAAAATTGCATCTAGCCCCTCCATAGGATTTCCTATATAGTATAGATGTGTCTCCTAATATAAAATATGATTTAAAAAATTAAAGACAAAAATGTGGTGTACACACATAGGGACCAATACACAGTTTCAAAAAATAATAGAGAAAATTGCATTCCTCACCCTTCACGGGCTTTCCTATATAGTACAGATGTGTCTCCTAATATAAAATATGATTTAAAAAATTAAAGATAAAAGTGTTGTGTACACACACATGGAACAATATGTAATTTCAAAAAAATAATGGAAAAAATTGCATCCATCCCCCTCCACTGGCTTTCCTATATAAATATAGATGTGTCTCCTAACATAAAATATGATTTAAAAAATTAAAGACAAAAGTGTAGTGTATAGGCACATGGATCAATATGTAATTTTAAAAACTAATGGAGACAATTGTATCCAACCCCCTCTATGGGTTTTCTTATATAGTATAGATGTGTCTCCTAATATAAAATATGATTTTAAAAATTAAAGACAAAAGTGTTGTGTACACACAGGAACCATTATGTAATTTCAAAACAATAATGGAGAAAATTGCATCCAAATCCCTTCAAGGGCTTTCCTATATAGTATAGATGTGTCTCCTAATATAAAATATGATTTAAAAAATTAAAAACAATAGTGTGGTGTACACAAATAGGGACTGATATGCAATTTCAAAAAATAATAGAAAAATTGCATCTAGCCCCCTCCACAGGCTTTCTTATATAGTATAGATGTGTCTCCTAATATAAAATATGATTTAAAAAATTAATTTCTTGTTTTTTAATTGATCATCCATGTAGCATGTTTGATATAATCCTAATCATAGAGACCAAAAAACTTAGGATTAGACTCCTGAATGGATGTGTAGGATTCCAAATTTGATGACAAAATGGAAGTTATAGGATGAGTGAATCATGGACCGTAGGGTAATGAGACCTTGAGCCCACAGGGAGTTCGGTCCTAGGGATTACCCATGGGGAATTAGGTCTTGATGTAATATACCTTGCGAAAGGAGTAGATTCACTTGCTCTAGGTTTAGTTATTGAGGTACTTTGAGTTGTAACGATTGGTATAGGTATGCAGGTGATGGCCTCAAAATCCAAATGTCCCAATGTCTTTTAATATTGAATCCACCTTAGTTATAATATATTCTTGCTTTGTTATTTTTCATTTAGTCATAGTTTATAATCACTCTCAGAAAACTGGAGTTAAATATTGAATCATTGGTTTTGAAGCAATTTATTAAAAACATTGTCATGTGGTATTCAACACTTTACTATAATGCAGTTGATCCATCCACTTAAGGGAGAGTTAGTTGCAATTGTGTTAAAGGCTTTAAAACCTAGGATAATCCTTCTTAGGGAATTTGTCTGTGCTAATAGCTCACATACAGTTTTGTGATGTTGTTTGGGATAATGGAATAGTTTTCAAACCCCATCTTTTTGAATAATTAGGACATATCTTTTCAATCAATAATCACTTAAATCTACTTGAATTCCCCTCCTTGATTTCTAACACCCTTGATTTTTGACATGTTTAACTCTCTCTTTCAGGTGTCAAAAGTGTAGGTGACACTCGCAAAGCGTTCATTACACTCCCTTTGAGTTTAATCCAGATATTTACATGACCTTTCATTGCCTAAATCGAGTTTCCTAAAGTAGGATAGACAAAGAAGAAATATATCATTGGGTGAACCAAACTCTGGATGCCCACAGAGAAGCTCTTGTCCAAGAAAAAAGAGTTGACGTGATATTCAAGAATAGGGCTAGAGAGGAAGCTTCACTCGAAGAAGAGAAGTAGAAGAAGCTTACAGACTTCTTAGTCCCTAAGACTACTATTTCACACCATCACATGGTGCCTATCACCATCACCACCCCTTAACACTTAGTGTCACACTATGCTACATAGTAGTGCCTTTTTTGGCAACAAAGGTGACAATTGTCAGGCTCACCTACAACGGCCTGTTGATCTTTGTGCTTTGAATAAGCAACCTGACGTTTTTAAAGACGCCCTCAAGCTTTGATTATTCAAATATCCTCTAATGGATTGGGTAAGGAACTACTATTATGCCATGGAAAGAGACTGCATTACCACATAAGAAGGCATCCAACCCAAGTTTTTAGATAAGTAGTACATGTCGTCCCTCGCGTACCAGATAACAGATCAAATCACACATTTCAGCATGGACCCTGGAGAGTTCCTATTCGAGGCTTAGGATAGATCTAAAGAGCGTATTCATTGATACATGCATCATGACATCTCTAAATTATAGTTTATGGAAACATTCGATAGTGGTGTCAACAACAAAACTAGGGATTTTCTTGATTCCTCATTTGGAGGAATTTTTATGTTTCAAAACTTTGACAGGGCATGGGAGGTTTTATAAGAGGTTTTGAAAACCATTCCAAGCCCCAATATAACCATGGACAATATGGTGTCCTCAACGTGGACAATGTCGAAGATATCTCCATGCTTAAATCCATAGAAGAATCCATCAACAATCTAGTGATGAAGAAAAACAACCTTGAGAGTTCTTTCAATGCTTATGAAAGAAGAAGATAGTCATAGCAATTCTCTTAGCAAGTAAAGTCTGTCAAATTCTTCTATGAGGCTTGCAAGGGCCATTACCATCCCACTCTTAGTTGCCAAATGTTATAAAATGTCATGGTGAGCAACGCACATGTGCCAGATAATGAAGGACATATGGAAGATATGAATTCAATCGATAGCATACTAGGTCAGGGGTACCATAACCCCAACCAGACTAGAAACCATCATGGTTTCCAGTGTCATATTCCAATAGAATCTGAAAATGTAGCACAACAACATCCACCCCAACAACCAAGGTTGTGCCCCTCTCATGTTCCAATATAGAAAAAAACAAATTTGAGAGAACCAAGGCAACTACTGAGAAAATTTCCAAAATTGTGGTTACAATCAAGGGTAACAATTTTAGGATTAATACCAAGTTCCATAAGTTACCTCATCATGCTTCTTATTCCTCCATGGGATGACAAATTTTCATCTATTAAGAAGAGCCTCCAAGCTCAATAGTCCATGATTTCTAGCTAGAAAAAACTACTCTCCAATCAACAAGATCACCAAAATATATTGATTCTTAGTTTGAATAGTTACTTCTTCTCTATACCCTCATACATGTTCTTTTATTGGGCAACCTGAGAATAGTATCAAGCAACCTGAGCTAGTGAAGGACATCTCTACACATTCAGACAATGTGTATGCTTCCTCTCTCTAGCAAAACCAACTTCCATCCCTATTAACATCGGTGATGATGATATTGTGATGATTGAGAAAGAACAAGTGCAAATCACATTTGATGATATTTATTCATGATGGGCTACTAGTGTTGAAAGACTTCAACTTAATTTTGTTCAGCCTTACATGCTAATTTACAAGCCAAGATCCCCTATCAAGAACGTCTCAAGAAAATAAGATTGGACGCTAGATTCTTGATATTCAAGGAAGCTATGACGAAGCTTCATTGTCCCCTTCTTGGATGCCCTATCCATAATCCCTTCTTAGTCAAGATATCTAAAGACCTTATCGATTGGGAAGTATTGAACGTGATGAGATAGTGAAATTGGAAAGAACTACTTCTGGCATTATCCTGAAGAAAATGCCCAGAAGAAGAAGGATCCCAATTCTTATGGGATTGGTTGTTGCTGACAACACTTGCAGGAAGGGACTTGAAGGCTTAGGTGCAACCATCTCCATCATGCTATATGGTTTGTGCCAGAAATTTGGATTCACTAAGCTTCTCCCTATTGCCATGACCATTAGCAAATTCCTCCATGACAAAGCCCATGGGTATCATAGAGGGTATTCCTATAAAGTTTGGGAAAGATACATATGTCCCCTGTGACTTTGTTATTATGATCAAGGAGGATCTTTGGTATCCACTAATCTTTGGCTGGCTGGTGCGTCCCCGCCAATGGCATCGCACACCACTCAATTGAGACTTGAATGGATGCAACTCCATGGAAGGAGGCACACGGGCGGATTTAATTTTGAATTTATAATGACCTACAGTCAATACACTCACACAAACTAAAACACTGCACCCGCAAGTGCATGGGGTCATTTTGTAGTATAGGAGGGATGTAAGTATAGGGTCGATCCACATGGAGAAAAGGGGGCACTAGAGCTAGGTTAGTTTTGCTAGGTTCCTACTGCGGAGTCTAGGGTTAAGGGTTTAAAGGTGATTTTGATTGTTAAACTATGTTGAGAAAGAAAGAAATACAAGCAAGAACAAAACCTAAGTTAACTCTAGACAATTAATTCTACTAAGTAGGAAAAGACAAGGCAAGCAGAAAAGACAAGAAGAGAACAATCTACACTAAGGCGAGCAAGACAAGGCAAAAGAACAATTAAAGACCTAAGCTAGCAAGAACAAATCAAGAACATGGCAATAAACTATCTAGGAAAGAAAATAGTTAATTAATCTAACAATAGCTAAGCAAGATGAAAACTAGGGTCTTAAAGCAATCAAGGAAGATGTGGGTTGTTTAGGGAATGCACTTGTAATGACCACATTTGTGCTTAATTGGTAAACTAGGGTTTACTTGAATGATTACATGCTTGATTAGATTGAACATCGTTTAGACTTGATTAATGATAATAGATCAATTGTGATATTTCAAACCTAAGAAGAAACTCTAACTATGATTTTAGTTTGAAAAATTAGGGTTTGAGAAATGTAAACCCTAATCGGCAAAAATTAGGGTTTTGATAGTACATGAATATGGAATTTGATCAGGATAGCAGTGTGGTAAATGATTTTTCATATTTTCTACAAATTTTGTATTTAATTTAATTTTGTATATGATATGTATAACTCAATAATTCATATTGGAGAAAAATTTCAGAATATTTGAGTGTTCTTTGAATGTGGTTCTTGGTCGAACTATACTTTGACCAAAATGCTGACAGCGTGCTTTTCATTAGTGTAGTGTTTTATTTTTAGTTATTTATTGGTAGCTCCAATGTATCTGAAATTTTAACCAAAGATCTGAAACTCAATCATAAACAACATGTAAAATTTTCCTAATTTTTGGATGCATTTAGACCTTATCAGTAGATGAATTACAGTAATATTTTTATGACAGAAATTTCAGCTGAAATAAGAGAAAGTATAGTGAGGGGTCAATGTGCAATTGACCCAAGCAGCTCAATTGCTCTATATGGTCAACCTAACACACAAGGAGATCTAATATTTCGTGATTCAAACCAGAGAAACGAAATCATATATATATATAGAGAGAGAGAGTTAGGGTTTGAGAGGAGAAATTGATGGAGATGCTGACCTAGGGTTTTGCGGTCCGAGGAATGATGAAATCATGTAAGTTTAGCCTCTTTGGATATAGTTTTATGGTGAATCTTCTCTCACATGTCAAGATTCCGTCCCTCCTCTGATTTGATCTGAAATGGTGTCAAAACTTCCTCTTTTCTCACTCTTTCTTCATAATCCCTCATTTTTAGGGTTTCCGAGTTGAAAGGAAGAAAAATTGGGTGAATTGCTAGGGATTTGATATGAGATCGAGATTTTTAGGGATGAATTGCGTTTTTAAGGTGTTTTCACACCTTAGGGTGAGTGGTAACTTCCTTTAAACAATATATTGTTCGAAAATTGGTTAAATCATCCATAATCTTTAATTTCTTAGTATGCGACTACAAACCCTGGATTGTCTGTTTGATCTAAGTTGTTGCAAAATGATATGAAATGGATTCTTCCTCTGTTTGTTTGAATTTCAGATGATAAATTCATATTAGAAATGTATACAATACATCCTAATGAGAATTCCCTAAGTATTTACAAAGTTTATAAGAGTAAACTGAAATATAGGGAATTTGTTTGTGACTGAAATTTCTGTATAATTAAATAGAGAAATGTGTTTATCTGGATTCTCTTGGTTATGAATGATTGTTTATCTGAATGCGTAGTACATATATGTCAGATACTATTTTGGATTTCATGTGATGTGAATAGTGTTTTCTTGATATCTTTGTAAAGAGGATGAAGCCCTATATGAGTGGGAAGTTGGAAATTTGTGAATAAATATGGTGAAATCCATTTGAAGTGTTTTTCTTGGCATCATAGACTCTATTTATGCAATGTTATTCTTGATTCATAATATCTCAATTAATGGCATGGAAAACCCAAATTTAGCTCAATTCGAGGATTTTATACATATGTTGATTGTATATGACTTATTTAAAGCAATCTGTATTTAGTGGATGTTTATGACATATTAAATCCTTATGAGAGCCATGTGATAAGTGAATGAGGTAAATGAAACCCTAAGGATAGGGTGTTCAATGAATTAAGCATTTTGATTACCATGTTCTAAGTATGAGATGCACAACTCAGGATTTGGGTCAATGTGCACATTTTCCAAGAAAGTGCAAATAATTTATGGGTGCAAATGATAATTACTCATATGCCAAGTAATTAGCTCTTATCAGTATATTAAGATGTTTAATTGCATGATTCTAGTGTATAAGTGACAAATGGACATGCATTATGTTTATTTAAGTATTTCAGTCTGCTTGCATGTATAGTATGTTGATTTCTCAGTATATTACAATGTTTGAATATACTGGTCTGCCAAGTTAAGGATGTTATACATGCTGTATTATAAACTTCAAATAAATAGACGTGACACTATAGAGATACCAGAGTTAAGTATAAGTAAGTGAAAGGTACAATGTAGAAAGAGCTTTCTAGGAAATAATAAAATTATAGATTTTAGGGCCCTGACAACGTAGAACCCCTATGTGAGGTCTGCGCCTTAGGGGTGAAATGACCTAACCCTGGCAGCGTCCAATATACGGGGGTCGGAACGTGCTATCAGGTGGCACAGGGGGACGAAGCCCTAGTGGAAGTCTCCTTATATTATATTTTACAGTGTCCAACATCAACCAAAGTCCTGGTGGCACTAGAGTACAGAAAAGTGTGTCTAACATCAACCAGAAGTCCTGGTGGCACTAGAGTACAAAAAAAAATAATAGGTGGCTTGACTCTCCGCATGTATGCTAAGGTTAGAGGAGGAGTCCAGTTTACGGCACAATAGGAGTGCCGAGGCCAGAGAGCCAGTTTCCCTGTTGAGATTAGTCAGACTTAGCTATCCTAGGGTGTCGGCTAAGTCTTGTACGGTGGGATTGTAGTTCGCTACGAGTCTTGATATGTAGAGTACAATGCATATGATCATGGCATAAGCTAAAATATGTTCATATAGGTTTAAAGAGTTTCTTATAAGTAAGAAAGGTTAAGAAAGATTCAAGTACAGTTTCCCAATAATTATTCTTTGTATGTTTCTGAATTATTAGTTCTCATTGTAATTAATCAAGCATGCTCATATATTAATTTACCCTTGTAGATATCTAGAGTATCATGCCATATTTATGATTGTCAATGATTAGACTCTTTAAAGCTTACTATTGTTATAATTGATATTAGTTTCTCAAAAGTATATCTGTAATTATATTAGTGCTTTAGACTGTTTCTTTGAAGTATGCATTCACTGAGCGAGTAGGCTCACCCCTCTACTCACAATTTTTAGGGATATCACATGGACTTGAAGAAGGTCCTTGCATCAGAGTAGATATGCCAGAAGAGTTAAGTCTGAGTATAATTAAGTTCAGTCGGTCCTTGTCACTCTAGGTCCTTGTAAAGAAATAAGAGAGAGTTGTAAATGATGATGTATAACATTATTGCTCTTTTAGCAATATATGTGAATCAGCAAGTCTTATGTGCTTAAAAGTATGTGAAACATAATGAATCTTCATACATGCATTTTTACTGTTGTGAAATCAATGTTTAGATTCCCTTGTAAAGTTAGTTTATGTGGTTCAATGTGAGAAAACAAAGAGTTTGAAAAGGAAGAAAGAAAAAGTTAAGGGTGATCTTTGTAATATGTTAAATCCTCAATTTATGCCCTAATCTCATGATTAATGGTAATTGTGAGATCTGGGTGTAATAGCTTGGTATCAAAGCTTAGACGGAGTTGTTAAGGACCATTAAGTTAGTAAGTTAGAGACATAAGTGTGGCATATAGGACATGTTATGATGTTAGCTCTGGGGATTTGAGTATTTGGATATCCAGACCCGATATCTGAGTACTTGGATCAACCAGTATCAAACTACTTTGACTATTCTTTCATGTATACCCTGGCCAGGTATACAGTGGAAGGATGCTCTAGAGAGGAACCCTAGAAATATTAGGGTTAGAAACAAGATAAGTAACATGAATTACGAGCATAAATATAAAATGAGATAGAACTTTCATTTCATATTGTTGTTTTATTGGATATGAATAGAAAAGCTCTTATATATTTGAATTCAGATATTCAATATTTTGAAATATATATGGGTATTTAAGATTTGTTGTACACTATGCAGTTGTAGCATTTATTGATTACATTCTTTGTATCAAGTAGACTAGAAATGATCTTTGAATGAGATTTCCTAAGTGGATACGTTTTCTTCCACACATTTGAGATGAATAGGAGTTGAGTAATCCTGAGTAGCTCTTGGCTTCAGGACTGTAGGTTTGGCCTGGTCCGGCTGGCAGGATGCATTACTGGATCTAATGACTCCTATTAGTAACATAACAAGAGTAAATTATGGATGGATTAGATCCTAATTCTAGTATGAATGTATAAACTCTAAGATTTTGAAGTATAAGGGAAAGACTGGGAAATATTAGAATGGCTAAGAATCAGTTGGAACTGATATCTGAGATCCAACTTTGGGGTCTCTTATGAGAAACCATTAATTGGAAATAAAGGAACATGACATAAGGTTCAGATTAAGTTTAATGATTAGTATTATATGAACTTTAAATATGAGATATGGAAAAGATATGAGAAAAGTATGTAAAGGTCAAGATAGTAAGAATCAATCATGAGGAATGGATCATATAATTGAGTACAATGCTTTTATGTACTCCAAAGCAAAAGGAAAAATAGAAGAAAAGAGTTAAGTATATGATAAGTGTGGCGACACATCCCGCTATCACACAGACAACGAGTTGTCACGCGAAAACGTGCGGAAAACACCATAAACCACTTATTACCAAAAATACGGGGTAATTAAAACCGATTTTGGAAAGCAGATAAACCAAGAAACTATTACATTCAGATCCTCATCCTGCAAGAGGATAGGTTATATAAACATTTACAAGTCTAGATAGTGTCCACAGCTTATCAGATCAGTTGTCTTGTCATCACGTGAGTTCATCACATGTTCATACATAACGGGCCACATCTGGCCAGCAGCAGGATATACAAAGCTTAAACAACTAAACATCGTAAAACAACGTCAAAACGCCTCCAAGGACATGAGAGTACAGGGATGACTCTAGGACTCTACTACAAAACAACCAAAATAGCAGCATGTCCATCTCTTGCCTTCTACTGCTCGACTTGCTGCTCGGCCATAACCCCGTGACCACCACCACGTCTAGCGCGAACACCTAAAAAGGTTATAAACCAACGGGGTGATACACATAGTCCCAGCGAGAAACATAACTCCTTCCGAAACCATAAAACCTCAGAAGGGTTAAGCAATTAACAACAGATAACTGATAAAACATATAATAAGAGCGGTCTATAATGCAAGGTTGTTATTACCCTCGAGCTTACCAAGGTGTACGGAAGGCATATAAGCAAGTATTTTTTTATGGAACATGATTGACAAGATAAGATTTATAAGATCTTACAACATAACATAAGGAACATATAAGTAACTGCAAAGTATAATAAGATCAACTTACACAAGCAAGGCTTCAACCAATGTTCCGTGTTTTGCCTTAAGAAATATTATTCGGCTGGATTACGTGTTATTATGCCCTGAGGAAGTGAGCCGTACCGCTCAAATCCAACCTTTGGTTTCGAAACCCAAGCCGGTGCCATACGAGGTCAATGGAAGAGTCGGACTCCACGACCTCCCACCTTGTGGTTAGTGCACGAGAACCAAAGCAGGATTGCAGTCTCATGCTTAAGTGGCCTCAGCCACAGGGTCAGCTCCCGCAGGTTACCTTTTCTCTAGCCCGCCTCGGTACAGGTCTCGACGCTAGTATATCTGAGCCACGGGCCAGTTCATTGTGCTCCCTGAGCCATGAACACATTCATGCTCTATCACACTAAGCCATGGGCCTATTCACCATGCTCTTATACACATATAGAGTCTACAAACAAAGTTGAACTCTAACCTCCTCATTTCTGGCTAGGAGAAACCACACATATTCAATAATATGCGCTTCCAAGTTAACCCGCAGGAGAACCTGTTTCACCATCACCAGCTACTGACGATGATGGATCTATGGCCAGGGAAAACTACATAATGTATTCCACTATAATTAGTTAGTATATTTTAAGAGGATTGTTGAGGCAAACAAGTGGTATAACATACATAACAAAAAGCTACATTATTGTTACCACCATCACAAAATCCTGGGATCTCAATCCCTCATCACAAGAAACCACTGCCTCATAACGCATTCTTATTAGTGGGGATAACAATCCCAGATCTCATCATTAGAGGATAACACCTCAACTAGGCACTTTAGCCAGACTCAGGTCCCCCGACCGAAACACATTATACAGGTGATGCATGATGTCTTATCAACAAGAGTGACCATCAATGCAGTGTTATTCAATCATATATATCTCATAGCTCTTTACCTGGCTATGCATCCGCATAAAACACCTGCATGGTTAGTATACACATTCATAAAGATATCTGAAGCCAACCTAGATTAACAGAAGGATGATGCTATCAAATATAGGGCAACATTGATAATTGCATGCTTTATCATTCATGCCTCAAACCTGTGACCATAGACATGGGTCACATCATCATGCAAAGAATCTCATATACTTCCAAGCTTATCATTACTCATCATATATATATATATATATATATATATATATATATATATAGGATTCAAGATGATTATAAACACATATAATATCATACCATTATAATTACCTATCATGTTTACATAGGCGCGTCCTACTATATCAACCACCTCACTACTATCAAACATGTCAAGGGTTTACAAACCATAAACCATAACTCTTGCCAAATAGAAAGAAATTGCAAGAGAAAGAACTATCATATGGGTTTCCGGGTGGAACATGACCCTTACTAGAAGTACCCACTACCCTCACAAGAAGTGTGACGGACAGGGCACCCCCACTAGAAGTGGTATCGGGCAGGGTAACTTCCCTCCCAAAAAGCATATCGACCTACCACAGTAAGGGTGTCGGGCTACCACCTCAAGGTATGTCGTTCAACTATATATGTGTCGTGCATCCACATGTATCGGGTATCCATGGGTGTCGGGTTAGGGTTACCATATGTCACTATATCGGCCATCACCACCAAACCATGGCGCCCAACACAAAGCTAACCTACTAAGCTTCATATCGTTCAAGGTACATCGGGCACCAAGCCACTACCCAAGCTAGGTGTATCGGGCAGGGCACTCAACAAGACATAACGCCCAACACACAAAGGTATCGACCAACAACCATACTCAGCTAGGCACAATGGCCAAGAGTACAACTCAAATAGACAACAAACAAAATCCTATCGTCCAACCAAGATAGCCTCATCCTATCGGCCAACACACAAGGCAAGGACCAAGGTATAACGCCCAACACAACCTCATCACATCAACCCAAACTCTAGATCAAGAGAGGGTATCAGGCAACACCATACCCAAGCCATGTCGTGCAAGATGTAGCCCAACAAGATCATCATCAACCTCAAGCACAAGGGTACCAAACCCTAGATTGATCAATAAGATCGGCTCACCTCTCAACAACCAAGAGAGAGGGGTCTGGCACAATCTCTATCACAACTCGGGCAACCACAAGGATCAACCTCCACACAGGTCTACATCTACCAAAAAGCTCACCTCTCGAATCATGGTGAGAGGAGGGTGCTGCTCAAGCAACTAGAACACAAGCTCACCTCTCAACTTAAACGAGAGAGGGGTATTGCTCATATTACTAAAGCTCAATCTCACTTCTCTAGACCAAGGAGGGAAAGGAGTGTTGCTTAACAAGGAAACCCTAAAACATGGTTCGGCCAACTAGGTGCAACTAAGAAAGAAACATATCTAGCAACATACTTAGCTGATTATGATCATAAGAAGACATACAAGGATATAGAAGAAAGTAATATGATTAGGGTTAGAAGTTATGTAACCCGCCTTAAGCAAGCTCCAAGCTCCTAGCACCAAGCTACACCTTCGGCCACCTCAAGAGGAAGAAGAAGAAGACTTCAAGATAAGGATCGGCCACCAAGCTTGCAAAGGAAGAGGTGTCGTGCAACCGAGGGAGAGGGGAACTAAGGAACTAAAGGGATCCTTAGCAAGAGAAAGAAGGTATATATATAGGAGAGGGTGGAGGAGAAACCAAGGTAAGACAAGGCAAGGTGTCGCCCACCTAGGGACACTTGTCCAAGGGCAATGCCACCTCTCAAACTTGCCTTAAACACATGTCCAAGGCCATTGCCACATGCAAGCATCATGCGCCAAGTGTCCACTAGTGGTGACACAAATGATGTCAAAGGGTCAAAGGGAGGTCCATGAACGACAAACCCCATCTCCATGCCCGATACAAGGCACTCCTGCCCGACACAAGGTCAACAAGGCAAGGGCAAGGTTCAAGCAAGGCATCTTAAGGCCCAACAAGCTCATCCAAGCCCAAAGCAACTCGAGCAACGAGACCAACCTTCCTCTCAACACTATAGGAAGCAAGGATAGAGAGGAATAGCTCTCAAGGTGACAAACTTGCTCTACAACCCTAGACTTGGGTTAATTGCAAGTAGCACCTCCAGCCCTCAACAAAGCACAAACAAACCCTAATCACCACTAAAGGTGATTAGAAAGCAACTAAACACCAGGGTTAAGCAAAGGAAACACGACAAGTCCTAAACGAAGGTCAGGGTCCTTACAAGCTATAACCCTCTACAAAGGGATTTCGTCCTCGAAATCTGAAGAGAAAAGCGAGGGATACTTCCTCCTCATCTCTTCCTCAAGCTCCCACGTTGCTTCCTCAATGCCACAATGATGCCAAAGAACCTTTACCAAAACCAGGTCCTTCCTCTTCAGCTTCTTTACTCTTCTATCAAGGATCATCACAGGAACTTCCTCGTAGGTCACATCTTCATCAAGCTCAACCTCAACTGGTTGTATCACTGTCTCTGTATCTGGATGACTTTTCTTCAGCATGCTGACGTGGAACACTAGATGTAACCTATGCAACTCTGGCGACAGTTCTAACTTGTAAGCGACCTTGCCAACCAGTGCTATTACAGGATACGACCCCATATACCTAGGTGCTAGCTTACCTTTCCGGCCAAACCTTAGCACGCCTTTCCAGGGTGAGACCTTGAGATACACTTTGTCTCCCACTTGGAATTCTAAAGGTCGTCGGCGGTTGTCTGCATATGACTTCTGCCTGTCCTGTGCCGCTTTCAGTTGTTGCTGTATCACTTTGATCTTTTCTGTTGTCTACTGTACTAACTCAGGACCCAAAAGTTGATACTCACCAGACTCATACCAACATAAAGGAGATATGCACTTCCTGCCATATAAGGCCTCATAAGGAGCCATGTCAATGCTCCGCTGGTAACTATTGTTGTAGGCAAACTCTTTCAAACTGATATGTACATCCCAACTTCCTAGGAACTACAAAACACAAGCCCGAAGAAGATCCTCCAAAGTCTGAATAGTCCTTTCAGACTGTCCATCTGTTTGTGGGTGGAAAGCGGTGCTGAACCTCAACTGCGTTCCCAATGCTTTGTGCAACTGTTCCCAAAAATGACTCATGAACTGAGGGCCTCTGTCGGAAATTATCATGGCTAGTACGCCGTGCAAACATACTATCTCATCTACATATACCTAAGTGAGTTTGTCGGCTGTATACGTTGTCTTCACAGGTATGAAATGGGCAGACTTTGTCAATCTGTCCACTATCACCCAAATGGAATCATGATTCTTAGTTGTCATGGGTAGACCAACTACAAAATCCATGGTTATGTGATCCCATTTCCACTGCAGTATCGGCAGCGGTTGCAATGTACATGCCAGCTTCTGATGCTCAGCCTTGACTTGCTGGCATACCGCACATCTAGCCACAAACTCGGCTATATCTTTCTTTAACTCGGCTACATCTTTCTTCAAGCCAGGCCACCAATATAGGTCTTTCAGATTGTGATCCATCTTGGTGACTCCTGGATGCATAGCATACATCGATGTGTGTGCTTCCTTGAGCACTAACTTCCTCATATCATCAGCATCGGGGACCACCATCCTATTATCATAGCAAACTAGTCCATCCTCAGACTCATGGAACCCATCACGCTTTTTGCCGCCGAGCTCTGACCTGATCAACTGAACCGTATCATCTATTTGTTATGCATCTTTGATCTTCTGTCTCAGCGTAGGGTTGACTTGCATCTGTGCCAAAAGTCCTGCTAACAAAGAAACTTCCATATGGACATTCATCTGCCTCAAAGAGACAAACATATCCCATCTATGGCATACTAAGGAACTCAACTGTGCCCCTTTTGAGGGAAGAGAAGAAGACTTTCGGCTAAGCGTGTTAGCTACCACATTCGCCTTACCAGGGTGATACTCAATGGTGCAGTCGTAATCATTGATTAGCTCCATCTAACGACGATGTCGCATGTTTAGCTCATTCTACGAGAAGATATACTTCAGATTCTTATGATCCATAAAGATCTGACACACTTCCCCGTAAAGATAGTGTCTCCAAACCTTTAACGCATGAACCACTACTACTAACTCCAAATCACGAGTTGGATAGTTCTCCTCATGTTTCTTAAGCTGTCACGAAGCAAAAGAAACTACATGGTCTTCCTGCATCAGCACACATTCTAAGCCCTTCTTAGAAGCATCACAGAAAATGACATAGCCCTTTCCAGGCTCTGGCAGCACTAGCACTGGAGCACTAGTCAGCTTCTCCTTCAAACTTTGGAAAGCTTGCTGGCAACGATCATTCTAGACAAAAGGTACATCCTTTCTAGTCAACTTTGTCATCGACAACGTGATCACACTGAAGTCCTTGATAAACCTCCGGTAGTATCCTGCTAATCCCACGAAACTGCGAACTTCAGTCGGCGTCTTTGGCCGCTCCCATTCTGCAACTGACTCTACCTTCCTGGGGTCTACCTTGAGTCCTTCTACAAATATCACGTGACCCAAGAAAGTTACTTCTTTTAACCAGAACTCACACTTACTAAACTTGGCATACAACTGATGCTGGCGAAGGAGAGTCAACGCTTATCAGAGATGTTGTTCATGCTTTTGATTGTCCTGGCTGTACATCAAGATGTCATCTATAAAGACTACAACAAACTGATCTAGAAACGAACAGAACACCATGTTCATCAAATCCATGAAAACAGTAGGCACATTGGTTATCCCGACGGCATAACCACAAACTCGAAGTGACCATACCTCATCCTAAAAGCTGACTTTGGTATGTCACCCGCCTTAATCCTCAACTAATAATATCCGGACCATAGATCGATCTTTGAAAACATGTTAGCACCACGCAACTGATCGAACAGATCATCTATCCTTGGCAACGAGTATTTGTTCTTGATCGTGACTTTGTTCAACTGCCAATAATCTATGCATAGCTGCATCGATCCGTCCTTTTTCTTAACGAACAACACTAGAGCACCCCAAGGTGACGTACTCGGTCAGATGAAACCTTTCTCCAACAACTATTGTAACTTCTTCTTTAGCTCTGCCATCTCTACTGGAGCCATCCTATACAGTGTTTGTGCAATTGGTTGTGTTCCTGGGACCAGATTGATCTTGAAATCAATCTCTCGAGGTGGACGAACACTGAGGAACTCATCATGAAAAACATCTGCAAACTCTCAGACAACCGTCACCTTCTCAAGGCTAGGACCTTTTGCCTTGGTATCGACAACGTGAGCTAAGAACGCCTTACATCCTTGTCATATCAGCTTTTCTGTTGCCATCGCTGATACTAGACATGTCGGAAGAATCTTCCTATCTCCTTGGAAGATCCACTTATCTCCACAAACATCAAATAATGTCTATTTGGAACCACAGTCCAACACAACCTTATACTTCTCTAAGGTATCCATCCCAAAGATTACATCGAATCCATGCATATCAAGTGGTATAAGATCCACTTGTATACTGTGTCCCGAAAAAGATAAGACACAAGATGGGCACTCCTCTCAAAGCATCAAGGAACCATCAAGAGGGGTTTCTAACAACATGCTATCTTTCTTACAACTAACAGGTAAAAGATAGTTTTCAAGCATACTATGGGCGATAAAAGACTGTGTAGCACCCAGGTCAACCAAAACAGATATAAAGCAAGAAGAAGACAAATCAGAATGAGATAACTCCATCTGACCTACCACCACTCGCAGGTTGACTAATGCCTCTGGCTGACTCATAGCATAGAATCGAGTCGTTGCTTGCTGTCTACGTCCTCTGCTTCCTTGAGCAAACGATCCCACTTGCGACGCCTGACTGCGTCCTCGTCCTCTGCTACTACTGGGCTACTATCTATCTACCCTTTGCTGATTCTGCCTTGGCTGCTGTGTCACTTCAACATCTTTACTTGGGCAAATTGACTTCCAATGCCCGATCTAACCACACAGATGGCATGACTGGTCTCGCTGTTGTGGCCTAGATGGCACTGTCACTGCTACAGAAGTTGTACTATGTGCCTTTGACGGTGAAGAGCCATATCCTCTTCCCTTACTCGGAGACCACTGTGACGGTGCACTGGAACCTCTTAACCCAGAAGGTGTTGACAACATCGGCTTCTTGAAGCCACCAAACCTCTGTCCCTGGAACTGAGCAGGTCTCTTCTTAGACATGGATTCTCTTTTCTCCCTAACTGACCGCTCAATCCTTCAGATAGACTCCACGAACGTGGCAAACCGCTCTCGGTTCTCCAATGCAGAAGCAGGTGTTGTCATCTCAACACTCATGCCTTTCTCAAAACATCTTATTCGCTCGTCATATGTTGCTTCCATGTGAGGACAAAACCTCAATAGGTCCATGAACTTGTCTTCATACTCGGTGATGTTCATCGCTCCTTGGCGCAGGCACTCAAACTGGCTGATCTTCTCATCCAGATATGTTTTCAGAAAGTATCTACTGACGAACTCTCACCAGAAAACCTCCCAACTGATCACCTCACCTGGTCGCTTCTCCTCCTCGATGGTCCACTAGTGACCAGCACTACCTTTCAAGAGGTAGACAACATGCTTGACTTTATCTGCTTCGGGGATGTCAAGGATCCAGAAGGCCTTCTCAAGACCTGTCAACCACAGATCTGCATCCGCTGGATCAGTCATCCCAGCATAGTCTGAAGCTCTGACTCGGTGAAGCCACTCAAAGGTCTTCCCAATACCCGATGTTTCACCATGGGGAGCATGTGCTCTCGGCAGAGGCACTGGCAATCTTTCTACCATGAGATTCATCGTAGCCATCATCTGCCCCATAAGCTGTTGGTAGGTAGGGTTTTCGAGAATGGCTGGATCAAGTTGGGGAACCTCAGGCACCCGATCTTCATGTGCCTGCCTTTCAGCTCCATCAACTGATGCAGCATCGCTGCTCTCGACAGCATGTTCTTCATGGTTTCCAGACATCTTGGCTTTTTCTTCCGTTGAGGGCAGAACATGATCGTGAGAAAATCTGAAAAACTCACAAGAACAAACACAACCTAGTCCTAAATCCCTATAGACTCAGCTAACCTAGAGCTCACCAAAACTTGTGGCGACACATCCCGCTATCACACAGACAACGAGGTGTCATGCAAAAACGTGCGGAAAACACCATAAACCACTTATTACCAAAAACATGGGGTAATTAAAACCAATTTCAGAAAGCAGATAAACCAAGAAACTATTACATTCAGATCCTCATCCTACAAGAGGAAATGTTATATAACATTTACAAGTCTAGATAGTGTCCACAGCTTATCAGATCAGTTGTCTTGTCATCACGTGAGTTCATCACCTGTTCATACATAACGGGCCACATCCGGCCAACAGTAGGATATACAAATCTTAAATAGCTAAACATCGTAAAACAACGTCAAAAAGCCTCCCAGGACCTGAGAGTACATGGATGACTCTAGGACTCTACTACAAAACAACCAAAACAACAACATGTCCATCTCTTGCCTTCTACTACTCGTCTTGATGCTCGGCCGCAACCCCGCGATCACCACCACGTCTAGTGCGAACACCTAAAAAGGTTATAAACCAACGGGGTGAGACACATAGTCCCAGCGAGAAACATAACTCCCGCCGAAACCATAAAACCTCAGAAGGGTTAAGCAATTAACAATAGATAACTGATAAAATATACAATAAGAGCAGTCTATAACGCAAGGTTGTTATTACCCTCGAGCTTACCAAGGTGTACAAAAGGCATATAACCAAGTATTTCTTTATGGAACATGATTGACAAGATAAGATTTATAAGATCTTACCACACAACATAAGGAACGTATAAGTAACTGCAATGTATAGCAAGATCAACTTACACAAGCAAGGCTTCAACCAATGTTCCGTGTTTTGCCTTAAGCAATACTATTCGGCTGGATTACGTGTTATTATGCCCTGAGGAAGTGTTACCGCTCAAATCCAACCTTCGGTTGCGAAACCCAAGCCGGTGCCATACAAGGTCAATGGAAGAGTCGGACTCCACGACCTCCCACCTCGTGGTCAGTGTATGAGAACCAAAGCAGGACCGCAGTCTCATGCTTAAGTGGCCTCAGCCACAGGGTCAGCTCCTGCACGCTACCCTTTCTCTAGCCCGCCTCGGTATAGGTCTCGACACTAGTATATCTGAGCCACGGGCCAGTTCACCGTGCTCCCTGAGCCATGAACGCATTCATGCTCTATCACACTAAGCCATGGGCCTTTTCACCATGATCTTATACACATCTAGAGTCTACAACTGAAGTTGCACTCTAACCTCCTCATTTTCGGCTAGGAGAAACCACACATATTCAATAATATGCATTTCCAGGTTAACCCGCAGGAGAACCTATTTCACCATCACCAGCTACTGACGATGATGGATCTATGGCCAGGGCAAACTACATAATATATTCCACTGTAATTAGTTAGTATATTTTAAGTGGATTGTTGAGGCAAACAAGTGGTATCACATACATAACATAAAGCTACATTATTGTTACCACCATCACAAAATCCCGGGATCTCAATCCCTCATCACAAGAAACCACTGCCTCATAAGGCATTCTTATTAGTGGGGATAACAATCCCAGATCTCATCATTAGAGGATAACACCTCAACTAGGCACTTTAGCCAGACCCAGGTCCACCGACCTAAACACATTCTACAGGTGATGCATGATATCTTATCAATAAGAGTGACCATCAATGCAGTGTTATTCAAACATATATACCTCATAGCCCTTTACCTGGCTATGCATCCACATGAAACACCTGCATGGTTAGTATACACATTCATAAAGATATCTGAAGCCAACCTGGATTAACAGAAGGATCATGCTATCAAATATAGGGCAACATTGATAATTGCATGCTTTATCATTCATGCCTCAAACCTGTGATCATAGACATGGGTCACATTATCATGCAAAGCATCTCATATACTTCCAAGCTTATCATTACTCATCATATATATATATATATATATATATATATATATATATATATATATATATATATATATATATATATATATATATATTTATATATATAGGATTCAAGATGATTATAAACACATATAATATCATACCATTAGAACTACCTATCATGTTTACATAGGCGCGTCCAACTATATCAACCACCTCACTACTATCAAACATGTCAATGGTTTACAAACCATAAACCATAACTCTTGCCAACTAGAAAGCAATTTCATGATAAAGAAGTGTCATATGGGTTTCCGGGTGGAACATGACCCTTACTAGAAGTACCCACTACCCTCACAAGAAGTGTGACGGGCAGGGCACTCCCACTAGAAGTGGTATCGGGCAGGGTAACTTCCCTCCCAAAAAGCATATCGGCCTACCACAACAAGGGTGTCGGGCTACCACATCAAGGTATGTTGTTCAACTATATATGTGTCGTGCATCCACATGTATCGGGATTCCATGGGTGTCGAGTTAGGGTTACCATATGTCACTATATCGGCCATCACCACCAAACCATGGCGCCCAACACAAAGCTAACCTACTGAGCTTCATATCGTTCAAGGTACATCGGGCACCAATCCACTACCCAAGCTAGGTGTATCGGGAAGGGCACTCAACAAGACATAACGCCCAACACACAAAGGTATCGACCAACAACCATACTCAGCTAGGCACAACGGCCAAGAGTGCAACTCAAACAGACAGTAAAGGAAAGCCTATCATCCAACCAAGCTAGCCTCATCCTATCGGCCAACACACAAGGCAAGGACCAAGGTATAATGCCCAACACAACCTCATCACATCAACCCAAACTCTAGATCAAGAGAGGGTATCGGGCAACACCATACCCAAGCCATATCGTGCAAGATGCAGCCCAACAAGATCATCATCAACCTCAAGTACAAGGGTACCAAACCCTAGATTGATCAAGAAGATCGGCTCACCTCTCAACAACCAAGAGAGAGGGGTCTTCTTGCACAATCTCTATCACAACTCGGGCAACCATAAGGATCAACCTCCACACAGGTCTACATCTACCAAAAAAGCTCACCTCTCGAATCCATGGTGAGAGGAGGGTGTTGCTCAAGCAACTAGAACACAAGCTCACCTCTCAACTTAAATGAGAGAGGGGTATTGCTCATATTACTAAAGCTCAAGCTCACTTCTCTAGACCAAGGAGGGAAAGGAGTGTTGCTTAACAAGGAAACCCTAAAACATGGTTCGGCCAACTAGGTGCAACTAAGCAAGAAACATATCTAGCAACATACTTAGCCGATTATGATCATAAGAAGACATATAAGGATATAGAAGAAAGTAATATGATTAGGGTTAGAAGTTATGTAACCCGCCTTAAGCAAGCTCCAAGCTCCTAGCACCAATCTACACCTTCGGCCACCTTAAGAGGAAGAAGAAGAAGACTTCAAGATAAGGATCGGTCACCAAGCTTGCAAAGGAAGAGGTGTCGTGCAACTGAGGGAGAGGGGAACTAAGGAACTAAAGGGATCCTTAGCAAAAGAAAGAAGGTATTTATATAGGTGAGGGTGGAGGAGAAACTAAGGTAAGACAAGGCAAGGTGTCGCCCACCTAGGGACACTTGTCCAAGGGCAATGCCACCTCTCAAACTTGCCTTAAACACATGTCCAAGGCCATTTCCACATGCAAGCATCATGTGCCAAGTGTCCACTAGTGGTGACACAAACAAGGTCAAAGGGTCAGAGGGAGGTCCATGGACGACACACCCCACATCCATGCCTGATACAAGGCACTCCTGCCTGATACACGGTCAACAAGGCAAGGGCAAGGTTCAAGCAAGGCATCTCAAGGCCCAACAAGCTCATCCAAGCCCAAAGCAACTCAAGCAACGAGCCCAACCTTCCTCTCAACACTAGAGGAAGCAAAGAAAGAGGAGAACACCTCTCAAGGTGACAAACTTGCTCTACAACCCTAGACTTGGGTTAATTGCAAGTAGCACCTCCAGCCCTCAACAAAGCACAAACAAACCCTAATCACCACTAAAGGTGATTAGCAAGCAACTAAACACCAAGGTTAAGCAAAGCAAACAGGATAAGCCATAAATGGAGGTCAGGGTCCTTACAATAAGTACATAGAAGTGAAGAGTCTTCAGAAGAGTTACAGTGAAGAGAACTAGATGAGCATGTAAATCATAAAACTGGGATAAGAAACTTAGTTGAAACAAAGAGAAATGTTGAAAATAATGAGCTTGATTAAGGAATGAGGGTTATGATATAATTGAGAGCATGAAATGTATACCTTTATTAATAAGTTTAATACATTCATCCTTACTGCCTTTGGATTCTAAGTCTTTATAGAACAACAAACTAGTTTCTAAAATAAGAACAAAAGTGTAGCTAAATAAATAAATAAGTCATACAAAGATAGACTATATTCAGGAAGGAAAAACTTGATTGAAAGAGAAACTATGTTTCACCCATGTATGAGACGTTTGATTTAAAATGAAGGATATGTAATGTATTAAACATGAAGTAATACTAGTCGAGAGATAATTGATTTAGAATTTCACCTTCACATTAGTAGAAGGATAAAAAGAAATATGTGCAACATGGTATACATGATCATACACATAAAAGAAGCAACATGATCATAAGAGAAAACTAGAAGTTAAATATGACATGTGGAATAATAGTATATGGTAAGGGAATTATGGAAAGTAAAGAAGGGTTTGAAACATAATGGGGTAATATAGATTATAAAAGGAAGAGGTTGTGAGATTCAAGAAAGTGTTAATTAGTCAAGTATCCTTGTTGCTAATATTTTTAAACCTACATATGAGAAATGTATTAATGAAAGTTTGAAGATAAGAATTCTAAGTCTCAAAAGCATCTTCTCTTTCATATCTTCCTTAATGAGAGTGATGTGGGAATGAAGTGATAAGAAAATGAATCATATATGATGCATAACCACCGTGGTAGAGACATCTAGTGAATGTAATAATGACACACAATATGATGATGAAACCCTAGCAGGGTAATTGAGAATGTAGTCTATCTGAATGGCCAAGTAAGAGAAAGGAAATTCAATCGATAAGACAAAGAAGACTTTAGTAAAACTTGTGAGATCCAAAATTTGAATTTCAAATTAAGGGAACAAAGTCACATCACAATAACATCATGCTACTGATAAGGACCAAACCCTAGAATGTTTAGAGTTGTAATAGTTCAAGGGATGTCACTAGTGATTTGACCTTGAATACTAGCATCTCTATAAAACAAGATCATGAGATTTGCACTATGAGAAGTAAACTAGCACTAATAGTAATCCAAGGTTTAAAGGTAGCTAATCTGAAAGGTAGATGAATAATATGGAAATGATTCAGAGTAAAGAGTAAGATATAAATTTGAAATGTAACAAGTGTGTTTTGAACAAAAGGAGAAATACAATATGAGTGAAGTGTGATGTGAGATAAATTCTTGCAGTGATAGCAAGAATGATGAATAATCTATTTGTACCTTGTATGTTTCAATTTTAGGAATGTTTAATCTACATGATTAAAATGAGAAGGATAAGTAGCAAAAAGTAAGTAGTAGTGAATGAGGAGAGAGATAAAAGATAACAATGGCTTTTAGTAATATGTGAATTTGTTTTTAGAAGTATAATTTGTTGAAGGTATATTAAGGGTTGTAAATTGGTTCTACATATGATTTCAGTGTACATGTACAAGCAATATGTTAATAAAAGGTGTCTGATAGTTGTAGTCATTCATATCAGTGCTAGTCGAAATATGAGGACTCCCGGATTAGTGTGACTACCTGGCCAATGTCTCAGGATATGACTCGAAATAAGATACCTTTAGGACTTTCTCATCTTGTTCATCCCTTCTCAACTCAAATGAGGAGTAGAGTTTTCTCTCTTTTCCTCACCCTCTTGAGGTATGGGTAAAGTTGATAAGGTTTAAGGAATCCTCCACCAAATTAATGAAAAGCATGTAAATAAGATGTTATGGACATAAGCTTAATAGTGTAAGCGTAAACTAAAGAATAGATACATGCTTAGGTCATATGACATGTGTTTTCTTGCCCTCAGGAGAGACCTGAGGTTAGACCTTCTTGTCAGGAGGTTGAGTAGAGAGAGTTAGTCCTGGAGGTAGAGATCTCCATTAAAAGTAGAGACCTGGCACATCCTCTGAGGACAATGCTAACCCTAACCCTAAGTGGTGAGATGACACGATGAGTTAGATGTCATGGTAGTCCAAGTGTTTGGATGGACATGGCTTTGGGATGCCATATGAGCCATGAGGGGTTGGATGACCTAGTACCTTTGGCGACCCCACCCCGGGAAGGGTCGTGCATGTTAGAGCGAAGAATAGCTCCTTCTTTGATGAGGTTAGAGAAGAACCTATGGAAACCCCATGAGCTTATATGAGCGTGGCATAGAAGGCACCCAGAATACGTCAGTAGTGCTGACATTAGGCTAAAACCCTAACCAGGAGAGTATGATGGATATCTTACGAGATGAACATAGAGGGTTATGGATAACCTTGAGAAAACATAAGCTTTGCAAGTCATTTACCTAACTTAATCCTAAGTTGCATCCAAACATAAGATAGAATACCATGTATCCCATCCCCCACTAATACATGCCCATGTAGGGGCGGCAGGAGCCACGCCCCCCCCCCAAAAAAATAGTGTATATATATGTATATATATTTGTGTCTGTAATGTTATATTGATAATATATATTATGTATACCAAATACTAGTCACAAATATACACTTGGTGGAGTGGTTTGTGGTTGCAACCATATCCAAGAGGTCTCAAGTTCAAATTCTTGTGTATGTATTACTCATTTTTCACAACACATGCAGAATCCAGTTTCCATATATATTGTCTTTGACAATAAAATACAAAACTTGACTTTGTGTAGTGGTTAACATGCTTGTTGTTGTACTTAAGATCATGACTTCCAATCATTTATTGGCATTTAAATTTTTTGGCCACCCCAGCCACCAACTCCTGGCATTGTGCCCATGTCGCCTTTTTTTGAATCTCGTCTGAATCCCCTCCCACGAATACCCTCTGGAGGGTAAGGATAAAGGTAAAGCTTCACCATCTCCATACTCTCCCTGTTGACAGCCCTATCACTCCACAACTAAGGATGCAACTATAATATTATAATAAAAATTTATATTTTAAGTAGTAATATATATTATATATAGATAATTATTGATATGTGAATAGCACAAATACGAAAAAAAGAGCAGAAATCACGTTGAACAAGTTTTCTTTAACATCGGTGGTTTTTGGTTAACGGCAAGCGACGAAACTGTGAGGACTAAGGAGGGGGAGAGGGTAGGGCTTAAGAATCTGGTAAAACAGAAGGGCTTTCGTAAATTTAGGCCAACCTAGGGAGTTAAGTGGAAAAAAACTCTTAACAAATTAACAATAAATGCATAATGTGACTCGGAGAAGTGGTACTGAACTCTGAAAGAAGGGCAAGCGGATAAAGAAACAAGGACAGGCGGTGGTTGACAGCTCCCCTGTTCCTGCCTCTGCGCGACTTTCTCCACCAAGTGTGATATGTCGGCAAGCCTCAGATTGATGTTGGATGATGGCTTTGCCCATCGAGTGTGAGAGGTCAAAAGGGTCACTGTCAACAGCGAGGCATGTGATTCAACCGACCAAAGTTTAATTTTCTGAAACTTGTACGAACTCACTATGAAGTCTGTGTTAAGATTCAAAAGGACTTGTTGTTGAGAGGGGACAAAGATCCATGTGTCTTGCTGCAGGAAACCAGATCAAAAAAGCTGATACTTTAGCATCGGTACTTGGCAGGGGAGGCAAACATCATTGCGGACGATGGGTAAGCCTCATGTGAAATCCCTGGCTTGAATCTCACTCTTTGTCGGGGATGTGAGTAGAACCTGCAGTTACATATCCATGATAATAATATAAAGAACGGGATGAAGTTTGACAAGAAGGAAGATAACTTTAACAATCTCTTTATTATTAATACTGTGATGAATACAATCCAGCCGCAGAACAATTCCAATCACCAATCAAAACAATCCGATCAAATTTCACAGACGAAATCGTTTTCTTTTTAACAGAACCAGCAATTCTGAATGTAGCACAAACACATGATACTGTTGAGTATTCTGGACATGCTTAGCAGTTTGCAACAAAGGCACACCACCACCGGCCATCTCTCTCAGATCTTCACAGGTTCCGTTCCATCAACGTCTTGCCGTTGCCCCGGATTTTGATGATACTGCTCCGTGGATTGCCGCGATGTACAGCAGCTGCGTCGCCGAGAGAATGATGGTGAAGGCCTCCATCGTCCTCTGCAAAACCCAATTCAGCGTTTGTTATCTAACGCTCCAACAAATGTACTGTATTCTATATCTTATCTAATCAATATGGTTTCTGTCCTTACCAGTTTTGCGTTCCTTCCCTCAAGGTCAATCTCCTTGCACGCCAAACTGTTAAGATTGTGAGACAGGTAAACAGATTCACAATCAGAAATAAGCATGTGGTTACGGAAAGTACAGCAGAGATTATACATATTGCCAGACTTATTAAGGAATACTTAATGGCTTAAAATTTTTAAAGAGACTGAAAAGGTGGTCAATGTTGCTTAGCAGAGACAACTGGATCCTTCCGGTAAAAGCTGTAAACGGTAAAAGCCACAAAAATAACAACTAAAAGTGAGAAGACGAAGAATACAACGGAGAAGGTGAAAAAGAAACCAGGCGAAATTCAAAAAAAAAAAATCCTCTGTGTTCTTTCCAGATGCCGACGAATTAAAAAAACGGTGAGATATAATATCGGAAGTGCAGAGTGGAAAGCGAATCTCTCATGAAAAGAGGATAAAACAGGGGAGGAAGGAAGGAAGAACTGAAGAAGGCGGTGGTGAGTGTTTAGTAGTCACTAGTCAGCCTACCCCATGGCGAGCAGAGTGAGTCCCCAAGCAATGATAGCGGACGAAGATGCGCCAGGCAAGCTCTCAGCAGACCATATCCGGATGTGGTTGATGCCGGCGAGTGCGGACGCTGCTCCCACGACTCCTGCGATCAGGGAGAAGATCACGAAGAACCCCGTGGCTTGGTTTCCGATGGGGAAGAACACCGGATTGAAGTGGGCTGGGAGAAGGAGGTCAGGACCTGCAATGCAAATAAGCCACAGTATTATAATCAAACAATTGTAAAGAAGATAAAACACCACTAATATTGACATCGGTGTTAAAACAAATAACAGCTGGGTCAGGTTCTGCATAACTCCCCTCAACTAACAGGAACTGTAATAACGACTATTTAAACGGAACAACTGCCTGATGGTCAATTGGTTTGTTCAGGCCTTGACCATCTCACTTTAATGGATTGCTTGATTAGTTAGAGGTTTCCGTTATACGAAATACCCAGACTAGTCGTAGACCCACACAGAGAAGACAATGTTTGTATGTTACCCAACTTACCTATCACAAAGCCATGATCGATGGCAAGATTAAGAGCCCACCCTCCGATTGCAGCCACAATCGTGTACATGCAGAAGTTGAGGAACAGGAGACCAGCTGCGGCAGGCTTCATCTTCGGCTCTAGTTTCAGCTTCTACGAAGTCTGATGATGTTCCTCCACAACTAGACCCTGTTACCACGTACAACCAGAACAGGACTAGCTAGCTAGGAGAGAAGATCGCCTTACTTATGGAAACACTCGACGGAAGTGTGTTGTGCACCTGTTCTCGCAGTGTTCCACCTTATATAGACCAACCAAGACAGATGTTCTTTCCTTGCTTCTAGGGGTTTCTGCTCCTATCCATGCTAAACCCCACTTTTGTTCTTGCAATGGGCCCTCAACCTACCTGAATGGGAGCTTTGCTTGTCGTGCAGCACAAATCAATCGAAGAAGAGAAGCGTTCCTTCCCTTTGTTCTGCCTTGCGTCTCGTCTCGTCTCTGCTGGCGCTGCTTCATTCTTCTGGAACGGGCTTTGTTCCGATTCCTTCCTCTCTTTTCTATCCGTCTGCCACCTATGATACCAAAGTACAGCCCTATTGGCTTTGCTTCTTCTTCTTTTTAGCTTTGACAAAGCATTTCGATCGGGCATGGGTTGTAAAAAATTGCTTCGTTGGTTCAAGTATCTTTTCTTCCCTTTCAATCCAGTGCCATTAGCTGGAGTTAGCAACCGAAAAATAAGTAGCCACCAAAAATTCACTTACGTATATGATTGATTGGACACGACAAATTCATGATTAAGGATAAATGGAATACATCAGGATCCTATAGACCGACTGTATGCCAATTCATTTATCATACCGTAAAAACACAGATCATTTATTTTTCATTGTATACAGATACAAAATTTATAAAACCACTATACGACCACCACCAATAAGATACACATCGGAACCATTAGTAGGCTAAATTTAAAAAAAAAAATAGAAACACATATTACGAACTACCTTCAATTTTAGCTTGTAATATCTTTTGAAATGTTTGATTAAGCGTCACATGACTTTATTTGAAAACCATATTGTTTCTACCACAAACTTCATAGAAATTACTAATATATATATATAGAGAGAGAGTCAGGCTAGAATACACTCGAGTGTACGGATCGCACGAATACACTCAAGTGTGTTTGCATATCAAGACTATTTTTTGCAAAATGTAAACCGTTGATGTTCACCGTCATACTATAACTAGGCTACATACAAATTTTGAGCCCATTTGGATGAGTGTCACTCATCCAAGGGCAACAAAATCGACGCGTGAAACTAATTTGAAATGCATAATTTTTGTGGTCTTAATAACATGAACTATACATATCCAAATGTGCTCAAATTTTGTGTATGAGTTGTTCACGAGATGTTTAAGAAGATCAACGGTTTAGATTTTCAAAAAAAATATTGCATCATGAAAAACTACTTGAGTGTATTCCGCTCCGGATACACTCGAGTGTATTCTAGCCTGACTCTCTCTCTCTCTCTCTCTCTCTCTCTATATATATATATATATATATATATATATAATGATATAATTTCAATCACATTTAACGCAGGAAATACAACCATGGAACCATAACAAGGACACTCGATTGAATAATTATAGTATTTAGTCATGGCATAGACACTGAAACAAATTTTATAAGACGTTGATGAAAATTGAATAGACAAGCCAATGCAATCCATCGATTTTCTAGTAGTTAAGTAATATCTCTCTATCTAGTTTAGTTTAGTAAGTTGAGGCTTGTTAAAGAGTGTCTCTCCCCTCATTTATTTTTTGACATATGAACTACAACGTGTTTATAGTATTTCTTGCACTTTAAATACTTATGGTCCGGTCAGAGTAGCCCGGCTAGTTACGGCTCAGTAAGTCCAGATGAAGGACTCTGGTAGTCTGGTTCGAATCATGCCGAAAAGTAACACAAATTTGATTGGGCGCGGGAGGGGTGACCGGACCACACCCTCTCATGCTCCGAGAGTTTACGTTATCTGGGGGTCACAATTGTGGCGCTTCTACGGGGGCGGTTCTCTCGTAAATTAAAAAAAATTATGGTCGAACTTTTGTACTTTTGGATAATTTTATTTTACGAATATGATCTCATATTTTTAACTTAATACTAATTAATCTTTTCATCAAAAGAAATATGCTATGTACGCTCAAAATTTATCTCAAAATCTCCTTCTATGCATAAAATAGAAAATGGAGGGAAGTTGCTATGTGATTTGAAGAAATATATTGATATGATTGTACATTCAATACAAAGTTACTTGATTGTACATTCAATACAGAGTTACTAAATTTTTCGCCGACTCATTTAATGGGATTTTATCGAGTCTTAGTTTGCCAAATGCCCCATGGTGTGGTGCAGTCTAATTTTCAGATACAATTATCGTTCTAAACCTATATGTACATGTGTTCTTGTTGGGGTTTTATCCATTTTGAATTCTGTACTCGAGATAGCTGCCAGTGGTATTCTAAGGCGTATTATGCTTGCTTTGAAAGCGCTCTGTCTAGAATAAAACATCCGAACCTAATCATGTAAATGTCATGTTCTCTAATTGTGTCTGTGATTTTTCTGGACGTGCTTGACATATTCTTTTGTTCGATTTCTTGACCAAAAGTAACAATTTAGTTCTTCTTATGATTTAAGCAAGAGAGAGAATGCTATGAGTTTGTGCAGAATAACAAGATGAGAATAAAGAGAACAATCACGCAATCAAAGAACACTTAATTTACGTAGTTCAATTAGGATGACCTACTCCACGGGAGGGGATGAAATTTGTACTATATCAGAGAAGAAATTACAAGGAGTGCTCTCAAAAGAGGAAGAGTACACTCTCAATATGGAGGCTTATGTCTACGTAAATAGAATGCATAATGATGTTAAAATTTTAACCAAGTCGCATATACTTATACTGTTGGTATATGTATGCCCGTAGAGCCATCCCAAGCGATTGCATGGAGTCGGATATTAATTAATCAATTAATGCGATTATTTGGTTAATTAATGAATTCCGAGATATTCTAATTAATCCACGAGCGTTTTAATTAACGCAATGTTTCTGTTTACCGATGGGTTTAGGAAACCCTACTTCTCTTCTTATCCTATTTAAAGGAGGATAGACGGCCGATATCTATATAAGATATGGAGAGACGCTTTTAGGTTATTCTCACGCACGTAAACCTAGCCGTCGCCGTCCTTAGGAGAGAAAGGAGAGAAACGCGCCGCTAGCACGCCGCCACAGAGACACGCTCCTTCCCGCCGGCTTGAGAAGCGCGACATGGAGTTCCGTCCATCTGCGTGGACGAAGTAGAGACGCAGACGCCTTGACGCCTGCGTTCGGAGGACGTCGACGACCACCTGTACGTGCTGCGAGCAACGTACATCACCGCCGCAGAGGAGCATTGCCGGATCAACCTGCGACAGCGA
The DNA here is from genome assembly GCA_963693085.1 of Alisma plantago-aquatica. Lineage (NCBI taxonomy): Eukaryota > Viridiplantae > Streptophyta > Magnoliopsida > Alismatales > Alismataceae > Alisma > Alisma plantago-aquatica. Next base: position 20,986,357 of record OY856409.1, on the reverse strand, counting down.
ACGGGAGAGAAGATCCATCCGTGTTTGACAAGCAGTGTTGCACCGTCGTGCAGCGGGACATCGCCGGACTTGCTCCGCGATAAGGTATATCCCGCAAACCTATTTCTGAATACGCTGTTATCGATGAGATCCTGTTACGGGTTGCGTGGATTTATCGCTTCCGCCGCGCATGTTTTCTCCACAAAACCCAACAGTGGTATCAGAGCAGCGTCGATCTACGGCGTATTTGGATTCGTTTCGATATGATCGAATCGTTGTATACTGTTTTATGTTGCATACGATGCGAATTAAACCTGTTAATGTGCAAATCTAAACCTAATTCCACATACGCCGCAGGCTATTGTTTTTGACATTTTGGACGGGGTCGACTGTGGAAAATAGTGATTTTCCTAAGTGCACGGAAGTAAAATTCCGTAAAATAGTGATCCCCGCACAGGGGCGCTGCCCCTGTGTACCCCGCATTGTCTGCGTGGGAGTCAAAATTCATTTAATGGGGAATGTCCCGCATTAAAAGTACTGCAATTTTAATATGTATATACGTATATGTAGATATACCTATGATAGCATACACGTCGCCTTTAAAATCTATTTTATGTGGTGAGTGCATGCACGGTTATGGCCTAGTATCCCCTTTTGTGAATGTTGTGAATGGATGTGGATGTTGATCTTGTGGATATGGTTGTTTGTGAATGTTATGGATGTATAATCGTTGCATATGGATCCTTTGTATAATGTATTCGGCTTGCATGCCGAGCCTCATCTCTTATTTCAAAGTGTAATTAATTCTTTCTCTTTAATTTTGTAATCATATGATGTAATAAAGATAGGATTAGTTTTAGTCTTTGTAATCTTGATGTAAGGAGGCCACTTGAAGATCCAACTCCAAGGAGTGTCCATGGAGAAGCACCATGAAGATCTAATTACAAGAAGCAACATGAAGATCCCACTCCAAGGAGCGTCCATGGAGAAGCAACAAGAAGATCCCATTCCAAGAAGCAACTTGACATTCCAACCTCACGAAGCATCCATGAAGTTGTTCATTGTAATGTTGATCATTATAGGCTTACAGGTTGTTTTCACAGGTGTTGCATGAGATGCATAAGACCATAGGTGGACCGTAATCCTTTGTTGCTCCAAAGGATTACAATAGTATGGCCATAACTGATGTATTTGTGATTGCATGTCTATCGTTTGTGGTTGTGGATATAGTAGTATATGATACGTACTATAAGTATGTGGTGTTTGGATATATATATATATATATATGTATTAATAAAATCCCTCAATTAATAATATTAAGTTTTAGTTGCCTTCCATAAAGCAACACACATGAAAAGCTTGATCGACTATGTGTGGGCACGCCTCCGCGTGGTACACTGTCTATCTCGTGGAAGTGTGATGGTGGGTGTGTGGGTCTGCCTCCGCAGGGTGCACACTCATCGTGTTGGCTTATGGGTTGGACTTAACTAGGGAACCTTGATAGGATCAAGTACCTAGAGGCACACAGATGCATCATGGCAAGGAGTTGTGTATGATCATCTATCCAAGAGTTGCATATGATGCAATTGGCAAAAGTTGCCTACCTTAGTATTTGGTCTTTGACGCCAGCGTTGGCTGGGCATTGATCCAATTATTTTGGGTCTTGGCTCACTAGAAGGTTGTGCGTTGCAATCTTCCGAGTTGATAGTGAGGGCTATCAATTTGAATAAAATAGTGGGAGCGTAATTAATTAAAGGCCTAATTAATCTCGTTTATCAAATCTTTACAAGTCAAAATGTTTTGGACTAAATGCAAATTTTTTCTTTTGTAGCAATCAAATGGCAAACAACACTCACACGTTCTCGTTGCGATCGGTCCTTGAGAAGGACAAACTTACCGGAACCAACTTTCAAAACTGGTTTAGGACATTGAGAATTGTTCTCACACATGAGCGTAAGCTCTATGTCCTTGAAACACCAGAGCCAGAGGAGCCCGCCGTAAATGCGCCCAAGGCTGAAAAGGATGCTTACAAGAAGCACCTTGATGATGCCGTGGATGTCAAGTGCCTAATGTTGTGCTCAATGAACTATGAGTTGCAAGAGCAACATGAGAACATGAATGTCATGGAGATGGTAACACATCTCAAGAACATGTATCAACATCAAGCAAGACAGGAGAGATATGATGTCTCAAAGGCGTTGTTCAAAAGCAAGATGAAAGAGGGAGACTCAGTTGGCACCCATATACTCACCTTGATTGGGTACGTGGAAAGCCTATCCAAGCTGGGATTTCCCCTAGGTCAAGAGTTGGCCACTGATGTGATTTTACAATCGTTGCCTGAATCATATAATCATTTTGTCATGAACTACAACATGAACAATTTTGACAAGCCGTTGTCAGAATTGTTGGGCATGTTGAGGACAGCCGAAGCACAGATGAAGAAAGACAAGCCCAAGTCTGTGATGATGATCAGCAAGACAAAGGGAAAGTCAAAAGGCAAAGGCAAGGCTAAGAAAAGTTCTAAAGCCGGGCAGAAGCCAAAGTCATCCGCGCTCAAAGCTAAAGGTGGGATCTCCAAAGAAGGCAGTTGTCACCATTGTCACCAGCCTGGACATTGGAAAAGAAATTGTCCTCTCTACCTGGAGGAACTAAGGAAGAAGAAGCAGGGGATAGAGATCTCCACTTCAGGTATATACGTTATTGAGATAAACTTAAATACTTCTTCATCATGGGTACTGGATACCGGATGTGGATCTCACATATGTTCTAATATGCAGGATCTGATAAGAAGTAAGCCTTTACGAAAGGGCCAAGTCGAGCTGCGGGTTGCTAATGGAGCAAGAGTTGCTGCCATCGCAGTTGGAGTTATTAGTTTATCTTTGCCTACGGGCCTTGTAATAGAATTAGAGAATTGCTATTATGTACCTGCCATTAATAGAAATATTATTTCTGTATCTTGTATGGACAAGAGTGGATTTGAATTTCACATTAAGAATGGAATTATTTCTATATCTAAAGATGAGATCTTTTATGGCAATGCCCCTATGTCTTATGGTATCTACTTGTTAGAACTTGAGACTAGCATATATAACGTAAATACTAAAAGGTTAAAACTTGACAACTCAAACAAAACATTCTTATGGCATTGTCGTCTTGGGCATATAAACGAGAAGCGCATATCTAGACTCCATAAGGATGGTTATCTAGACTCTTTTGATTTTGAATCATTAGAGACATGTGAGGCATGTTTATTAGGGAAGATGACCAAAACTCCTTTCACTGGACACAGTGAGAGAGCCAGTGATCTGCTAGGGCTCATACATACTGATGTATGTGGACCTTTTAGATCAAATGCTAGAGGAGGCTATCAATACTTCATTACCTTCACTGATGACCTCAGTAGGTATGGCTATGTATATCTTATGAAACACAAGTCAGAAACTCTTGAAATGTTCAAGACTTTCATGAATGAAGTGGAGAAGCAACTTGGTAAGAGTATTAAAGCACTCCGTTCAGATCGAGGTGGTGAATACTTAAGCCAAGAGTTTGAGGACCTTCTGAGAGACCGTGGTATTGTATCACAATGGACTCCACCTGGTACACCACAACATAATGGTGTGTCAGAAAGAAGGAATCGTACATTATTAGACATGGTACGATCAATGATGAGTTCAGCCGAACTTCCAATATTGTTCTGGGGATATGCTCTTGAAACTGCAGCATTTACACTTAACCGTGTACCTTCCAAATCGGTTCAAAAGACACCATATGAGATATGGAATGGGAATCGTCCCAATTTGTCTATGTTAAAGATTTGGGGATGTGAAGCTTATGTTAGGAAACAATTTCCTGAAAAGCTTGGACCCAAATCGGAAAAATGCTATTTTGTTGGATACCCCAAGGAAACTCGGGGATACTACTTCTACACACCAACTGACAACAAAGTGTTTGTTGCTAGGACTGTTGTATTTCTTGAAAAGGAATTTATTTCCAAAGGAATTAGTGGGAGGAATGTAGAGTTCGAAGAAGTTCGAGACCAACAAGAAAGCAGAGAACCTGAGGAGGTACATAAGGAACATGAGGACTCACAAGTTGTTGTGGAATTTCAAGTTCCAAATGTAACACAGGAACCTCGTAGGTCTAGTAGGACACGAATTGAGCCTGAGAGATTTGGATTTCTCGTAACTCAAGACAGTGACGAATTGGGCATAGCAGATGAGCCAACTTCCTATCTAGAAGCTACTAAGGGACCAGAATCTGAGAAATGGCTCGAAGCCATGAGATCTGAGATGGAATCCATGTACACCAACAAGGTATGGACCTTGGTGGATCCACCCGAAGGGGTAAGACCCATAGGGTGCAAGTGGGTCTTCAAGAAGAAGACTGACATGGATGGAAATGTTCAAACCTATAAAGGTAGATTGGTTGCGAAAGGATTCCGTCAAATTCAAGGTGTTGATTATGACGAGACCTTCTCACCAGTTGCCATGGTTAAATCCATCAGGATCATGCTTGCCATTGCAGCTTATCATGACTATGAGATTTGGCAGATGGATGTTAAAACAGCATTCCTTAATGGGAATTTACTCGAGGATGTGTACATGACACAACCTGAGGGTTTTATCGATCCAAAGGAAGCCAATAAAGTCTGTAAGCTACAAAGGTCAATCTATGGATTGAAGCAAGCATCTCGGAGCTGGAATCTACGTTTTGATGAAGTAGTCAAAAAGTTTGGCTTTAGTCAAAATGAAGATGAACCTTGTGTTTACAAAAAGGTTAGTGGGAGCACAGTCGTATTTCTCATATTGTATGTGGATGACATACTATTGATGGGAAATGACATCCCTACTCTTCAGACAGTAAAAGGTTGGCTAGGGAAGACTTTCTCTATGAAGGATTTAGGTGAAGCATCCTATATACTAGGGATCAAGATCTATAGAGATAGATCTAGAAGGCTTCTAGGCCTAAGCCAGAGCACATACATTGACAAGGTGCTAAAGAGGTTTAGCATGGAGGGTTCTAAGAGAGGTAACTTGCCCATGTCCCATGGGGTTACAATCTCTAAATCCCAATGTCCTAGTTCATGTGATGAACGGGCACGCATGAGTAAGATTCCATATGCATCAGCAATTGGATCTATCATGTACGCGATGTTATGTACTCGTCCTGATGTATCGTATGCTTTGAGCATGACGAGCCGGTATCAGTCAGATCCAGGTGAATGTCACTGGACAGCCGTAAAGAACATCCTAAAGTACTTGAGAAGGACTAAGGATCAATTCTTGGTATACGGTGGTGAGGAAGAGCTCGTAGTAAAGGGTTACACCGATGCTAGCTTCCAAACTGACAAAGATGACTACAGATCGCAATCTGGATTTGTGTTTTGCCTGAACAACGGAGCTGTGAGCTGGAAGAGTTCCAAGCAAGAGACGGTTGTGGATTCTACAACAGAGGCCGAATATATTGCCGCATCTAATGCTGCAAAGGAAGCTGTGTGGATCAAGAAGTTCATTTCTGAACTTGGAGTGGTTCCAAGCGCTGGTGATGCAATTGAGTTGTTTTGCGATAACAATGGAGCAATTGCACAAGCTAAAGAACCAAGATCGCACCAACGTTCCAAACATATTCTACGGCGGTTCCATCTCATACGAGAGATCGTACAACGAGGAGATGTGAAGATTTGCAGAGTACCTACAGAAAGCAATGTGGCTGACCCGCTCACAAAAGCACTTTCACAGCAGAAACATGACGGGCATGTTCGATCACTTGGATTGAGATTCATGGGTGATTGGGTATAAGTGCAAGTGGGAATCTGTTGGTATGTATGCCCATAGAGACTATCATTCGATGATTGCAATGGGATACTATGTAAACGATTTGTAATACTATATTGATCATATCAATAAAGGCAAGTTTCCAATCTATATGTTTGTGTTTTATATTGTGAGATGACCATAAAACTTATAGATGTCTATAGAATAATATACTCAATGACATATGTCTTCGGGTTGATGACCTGAACAGTGAGATCATATGTATGCTAAGAGTATGTATTCTTGTTTTGTCCCTAATTGGTTGTTATTGTGGAAATATCCATAGACATCAATAACACATAAGATTAGAATGTATGTTGGTTGATGGAAGAATCTCATTATCCATGATATGGAGATATCAAACCAAATACATAGATACTTGTTAGAGAACAGTGTATCGGATAGACCCACCTTGAGAGTGACACATGGATACCATGATTGGTAGTTAGAGTCACATCTCATAATGATGGTGGTGATTGTGGTTCTTAGACCTGAAGTCACTACACTTATCACATGACGTTTGGTGTACTTTGACATCATCCATCGTGGTCCTGAATAAGGATTGCTATAAAGATGGTGCTTGGGTGCACTGTGACACATGGGGATGACTGTGAGTGATGTAGATGGAATTTGTCCTTCCTACGGGAGTTTGATATTCCGGCCACTTGATAAGCGAGACTGAGAAATGCATGGCCATGCTGATGTGAGTCAATATGTGATATTGAGCTTACATATATCTCAGACAGTCTGCTCTAGTTCAAGGAACATGGATTGAACATTGAAGAGGATAACAATTCCATGACTTGAGTTCAATCCGGATATCAGCGACAAAGGAACTATACAATCACTGTAACACCAGTCATGTATGATAGGTTAAGTTGTTCTCCAACTTCTCCAATTACTTGGGTAGCAATGAAGTCTTGCTAGATACCAATCATTACTTGTGAAATCATAATATGATTATGGATATCACTGCCAACGTAATTTGGAGCCTACCGGGTCACACGCACAGGATGTGTTGGAATAGGAGTATAATTGTGGATTTGATTGAAATTGCTTCGAATCACATTGATTACTAAAATGTTTATGTAATCGATTAGAATAATATTGGAGTGACTGGCTCTAAGTGCAAGTGGGAGTCTGTTGGTATATGTATGCCCGTAGAGCCATCCCAAGCGATTGCATGGAGTCGGATATTAATTAATCAATTAATGCGATTATTTGGTTAATTAATGAATTCCGAGATATTCTAATTAATCCACGAGCGTTTTAATTAACGCAACGTTTCTGTTTACCGATGGGTTTAGGAAACCCTACTTCTCTTCTTATCCTATTTAAAGGAGGATAGACGGCCGATATCTATATAAGATATGGAGAGACGCTTTTAGGTTATTCTCACGCACGTAAACCTAGCCGTCGCCGTCCTTAGGAGAGAAAGGAGAGAAACGCGCCGCTAGCACGCCGCCACAGAGACACGCTCCTTCCCGCCGGCTTGAGAAGCGCGACGTGGAGTTCCGTCCATCTGCGTGGACGAAGTAGAGACGCAGACGCCTTGACGCCTGCGTTCGGAGGACGTCGACGACCACCTGTACGTGCTGCGAGCAACGTACATCACCGCCGCAGAGGAGCATTGCCGGATCAACCTGCGACAGCGAACGGGAGAGAAGATCCATCCGTGTTTGACAAGCAGTGTTGCACCGTCGTGCAGCGGGACATCGCCGGACTTGCTCCGCGATAAGGTATATCCCGCAAACCTATTTCTGAATACGCTGTTATCGATGAGATCCTGTTACGGGTTGCGTGGATTTATCGCTTCCGCCGCGCATGTTTTCTCCACAAAACCCAACATATACATGTTAGAACTGTAATCACATTCCTATTCGGATCCGGAATTTGGACCGTGTATACTTACTGTATGCGGACAAATTAATCAGGTCGACAAAGATCTATTTAATTTAACATCGAATCTACAACCAGTTCAGCATAATTCTTTGAGGCACATAACACTTCTCTCATCTTTTTGTTTTATGCATATATAAATATAGATAAAATCTCATTTGAAATTTATTTGACTCCATATAAGATGACCTTATTAAAAAGCTGGAATTAATCTACAGCTCCCATGTGCTTGTCTAGCACGATTTCTCGTGTCAGACATGTCTTCTTTAAACGATAAGCTGTGTCGATGTTGTCTAGGGCATGTACGCCAGAACACCACATCTATCGACTTGACCAGTCAGTAGTAAGTGCTCCACGTATTGCCCATGCACACGTGTTGCAAGTGATTCCACAGGGAGCCCATGTTATTATATGTAACATCCCAGGATTTGAGGCCTCAGATAAGTTGATCTTAAAAGGAATGATTGGACTACCCATATCACCAAGGTACACCTCCTTTTCTGGGAGCCCACCACTAAGAACTTCATAGTTAAGCGTGCTCATCTTGGAGTAGTACTGGGATGGGTGACCAGTCGGGAAGTTGATCCTGGCATGCACGTGAGTGAGGACAAAGTGTGCAGTTAAGGCTAGTGGTGGTCTGTGGGGACAGTCGTCATTCCTGAAACTCTACTAGAGCCTTGGGCAGTGGGTACGGGTGTGAGAAATGGTATCAGAGCCAATTCCCCTCTAGTAGGTGGGGCCCACATGGACATGGCATGCCAGTCTTGAGTCATGCGGTCCAGGCATGTAGGAAATGGTTGTCCATGGTTGACGTAGCCACCCTTGCGCTGGTATTCTGTGATCGGGAGTTGGGTGTCCATGGGTCATTGTGGGTCTGCACTGAAATGAGGTTAGATTATGAGGCCATATAGTTGAAACTTGACGAGGACGTCGAGAGTCTAAGTGGGGGAGATTGTAACATCCCAGGATTTGAGGCCTCGGATAAGTGGCATGCGCGTGAGTGAGGACAAAGCGCGCAACTAAGGCTAGTTGTGGTATGTGGGGACAGACGTCATTCCTGAAACTCTACTAGAGCCTTGGGCAGTGGGCTCGGGTGTGACACTACAAGTTGGTTAACTATTAAATCAGAACTATCTTGTAAATGCTAATTTTATGTCAGATTTACCTTGCCAAACCCACACATCGTGGACCGGTCCTCCTCATCTTTTGGAAATCTGCTTCAAATACCCTTGTAGCTCATTATATATCTTTTTTCTCACCCTACCCCTCACCGATTGCATCATTAACTCACTCTCTTAACACTTACTTATCCTTAAAGAATCACAAGCATATTATGTGTTTTTTCATGATAAATACATCTCAATGCTAGCTCATAATATATATACTTGTAACAATTATACTTATTACCATATGCCAAGCACTACAAAAATCCATAGACATTAATTATTTATACTTATTACTATAGATTATTCATTAGAAACCTAATTTCCATATCTTCGTCGTTGACCAGCCTATCCAATAAGAGAATTTTTTTTTCGAGATGAGGAGTATCGGTTTTGTTTTCATTTGTTGAAGGAGAAGTTAACCTCACTTTCAGTATGGATACTTCCATGAGCGGTCTTGGTTGAGTGTCACTGCAAGATAAGAAAGTGATTTCATATGCTTCCTGACAATTTGAGAAGAATGAGAAGAACTATAGAACACATAATCTAGAGTTAGCATGTGTTGTTCTTATCTTGAAGATGTGGATGAACTATATTTATGGAGAGAAGCATTTGATCTTCACAAACTGCAAGAGTATCAAGTCTAACATTATGTAGGAGGAGTTCAACATGATTCAAAGGAGATAGTTGAAGATGATCAAGGACTACATTGTACCATAGACTGTTATCCTAGAAAGGTGAACATTGGGGATGAGTAGTAAGTTATTTTTGTCTTTATTCATAGATTGTTTATATTAGTACACTGCGGCTTGTAGAAAAAGGGAATTTTAGTAGGGCTAGCAACTTTCGACCCGACAGGACCCAAAAATGTGCAATTTATTCCAAACTTAATTTCATTCATTTGTGAACATTTTTAGTTGTATGAGACCCGAATAAGCTAGACCCGACCCAAAATGACCCAAAATTGATTTTTTTTGAAGATTACATTTTAATATTCAATTTCGAGACTTCTGAACATATGACCCGAAATTGACCCGATTGCCAGCCCTAAATTTTAGTATTGCCTCCTCAAATGATGTACATATGAAGGGGTTTTTTTGTTAGGACTTTGGTGGAACAACTTAAGATCAAGGTGACTTTAGCACAGTATACTGGATATCCATAGAGCATAGATGCAATTATATTGAATATATAGCTCATGTTTGGTGATAAGAAGCATAAGGGTTTCCATGAGTGAGAGCATGGTTCTATTTTGTTTCCATGGTAGGCATCTTGAACCTGAGGTAGAAAGTTTTAGGGATATGGCACCATAAGAGGAACATTCCTCAAAGTACACTATGCATCTCAAGATGTCCAAGGGTCTGTTTGGAAAACACTTGTATGTGGTAGAATCGGGATAGCATTTGTATTTTTGTGCCAACTTAGCATTGTCCACTTGTGGTAAACCAGTAGGCTTGTTTGGCTTGAAATAGATTACGGCACTGGCTATCCCTCAAAGAAAATCCATCATCTAGATGTTCCTACTATTTCCTCCCCCTGGAGTATCATTCAACCTCATATTATGGCTTGTCTTTTGTGTGACGAGTCTTGTCTTTTATGCCAATTTTCCAACTTGGCAATTCCTACTCAGATTTATGCTTATTGGCTCCCAAAAAGGATCTTAATCAGGTTACCCTTGATCTCAGGGATGGTGTACCATAGGTAGAAATACCTAGATCTGTCCACAAAATAAGGTCCAAAAATCTGAAGGATTTGTATTGGTGGTAAGGGATAAAGCGAGATGCAGCCAAGTTCGTTGTGAAGTATCTTATTGTTGGTTGTTTACACTAACGATTTTCGTTCCAAACAAAGAATAGTTTACCCAACTTAACCAAACTCCGCAAGTATACAGGGGTAGTATAGTCGAGGTCGAATACAATGAGCTTAGCTAATTTAATTGAGCACAACTGTACTAAAGTTCAACAATCTAGATCGGTTTTAAGGAAAAGAGAAAGTTTGTCTAAAAGAATAAAACTTGGAATTTAACAATAGAAATTTTAGATTTAACTAGCAAACAAGAATCACAAAAGAAGTTTGATTTCAGAATTATTAGGTCTTGGGCATTAGGATTTCATTCACATATCATAGCAATCAAAGGAACACAATAATTTAAACATACATAGTTCTCACTTCAAGGAAAAGTTGTGTTACATTTCACCTCCCAGTGTAAAAGCAACGATCACAGCTTAAAACAACACTCTTGTGTGTGAATTTTGTTTTTTATTACAAACTGTTCCTCAACCCATTCCTCTCGACTCTCATAGAAGAGGAAGAGTTTCCAAGAAGAGCACCTCCATACGTTCCTACTTACCTTCTCAGATCAAGTAAGAAAGTAGAAAACATGCATATAAGGTGGCCAGCAATACATGCAAGAAAAGAGTAAACCGGTACTTTCATGGTTAAGAAACAAGAAGCATAGTATTTAGTATGAAATTACTTATTCCATACATGCTATGACATGGGAGCTACTCTCCCATGCCCAAGAAAAGAAGGATTACTCGTCCATAACCATGTCTTGCATATTTGTTACAGAAATTTCATTCTGAACATGATTTAGAAAGGAAAAGACAAAGAGAACTAAAGATGTGACCACAAGAAGGAAGAATTCTGGCTTGAGGATGAAATTCTCCTTCTCCAGCTACTCCAAGACAGACTATCTCCTTTCCCAAGAAGCTACTCTAGGTTGGGGAAGCTTGGCTGCACCTTGGAGAAGACAATGGAGAAGTAGAAGAGAAGAAATGGTCTCCTTAAGCAAGAAACTGCCTTGGATCTCTCCAAAATTGCCTTCCTCTGGTCTCCTCTAGCTCTGAGACGAGAGAAAAATTCTCAAATGACCGAACATAATTGTCCCTTGCCTTCCCTCCTTGTTTTAAAATCAAATTCTAAATTTTCATATTTCTGAAACTGTCATGTGCACGTCGTGCATTTGGGGTGCACGCCGTGCACCTGCAGTGTGGTTTGCATCAGGCTCATCTGTGCACAGTGTGCACTGAGGATCTGTACGACGTGCGACTTTCCAGAACATTTCTTTGGTTGTTTACATTCTAGGTGCACGTCGTGCATCGGCATGCACGCCGTGCGTTTGTCTTTCTGTGCACTTCTGGAAACTCGCACGCCGTGCATTTTCTCCGTGCACGCCGTGTGTTCTTTTGGCTGAACAAACCAATTTTTCTCTGGAAAGGTGCACGTCGTGCGTCTGTCTTGCACGTCGTGCGTTCTGCTGTTTCAGCAGAATTAACTCTGAATTCAGTTCTTTTTGTGGAAAATCTACAATGCAAGTTATGGAATAAGTAGAATAACAAAAAGATGGCAAAAGTAATATGAAAAGAGACTGAATCATGTGTATAACGATCTAGATTATTTAAAATCATAACTCTTGCACCTAGCTAACCAACGCTCCTTGTGTTTGACCTCTACTACAACTACTCTCGTATAATTGCAGGAAATAGCTAGTTGAGTAAATTAAATATCATTCTTATGATTGAAACTCGTTAGTGTAACAAACCAACAGAGATCATATGAATGCTAAGAGTATGTGCATTCTTATTATGTCCCTAGTCAGTTGTTAGTATGGAAGTCAAATAGACACCAGTAACACATAAGACTAGAGTGTGGGTTGGTTGATGATAGAATCTCATTAGTCATGATATGGTATATCAAACCAAGCATACAGACACATGTTAGGGAACAATGTATCATACAGACCCACCTTGAAAGTGACACATGGAAACCATCATTGGTGGTCATAGTCATATCTCATAGTGAATGTGGTGATTGTGATTCTTAGAGTTAAAGTCACTACACTCATCACATGTCATTGGGTATACTTTGACATCATCAAATGTAATCTGAAATACAGGGTGCAATAAAAGTGATGATTGGATATTTTTGACACATGGGGACTGACTGTGAGTTATGTAGATGGGATTTGCCCCTCCTACTAGAGTTTGATATCCTGGCCACTTGATAAGTGAGACTGAGAAACGCATGCGCATGCACATGCATGTGAATCAATGTATTATATTGAGGTCACACTATCTCAAATAGTGTGCTCTAGGTTCAAGGAGCACAGATTAAATATTGATAGGATGATGGTCCATGCCTTGAGTTCATTCCAGATATCAGAGACAAAGGCATTATACAATCACTACAAAACCTTACTCAAATTGTAGGTTAAAGTTGTTCTCAAACTTTCTCACTTGAGTAGCATTGATCTGCGATTAGGCACCACTCTCTTCTTGTGGTGTCATATGTTAGTTATGGCCATTCACTGCCAACATGATATGGTACCCATAGGGTCACACACATAAGAACTCATCTAGAAGAGTAGTTTAATCTTGAATGATGATTGGATTGACTACTAAAGTGTTTAGGTATTCAATTCAAGCAATATATCAGTTGATTGCATTGCCAACTGATCGACTCAAGGGGTGAGTCAGTCGTTTGGAGTGCCAAACAATTGACTCAAGAGTTGAGACGACCGTTTGGAGTGTTAGGATGTTTGGAACTAAATTGGCTGGAGTTCAGCACAAATAAGGCACCAATTGATTGTCTTACTGGGTGAACCGATCGGCTCAGGTGCGAGATGACCGGTTCACCTGGTGAACTGATCAGTTCGGTTGGACCGAACAAAGATTTAGTAACTTTTCCGAATTCATGAGAAAGATTACTCGTTTCACTTGTTCAATTCAATTGGAATAAGGAATTAATGTATGCATTAATTAGAAGTGATTTTGCCAAATTCATGTGTGATTAGGAAACATGCAAAACAACTGATCCGAGCTGCGAACCGACTGTCTCGTATATGACACGACTGTCTTGGTTGTAAAATGATCATTTTAGATTTTGTAGGGTGTGAAAATTTAAGATCTTCCGATCCCTTCCACTCCCACGCACCCAGACCCTAACCCCTCCTATAAATAGAGGGGTATTGCGGGCTTCATACCACAACTCAATTGTTTCTGATAATTGTTGTCCTCTCTAGTTGTGGTAACCAATAGAGAGGTTGATCACATCCTACCCACTAAAGGGAGGGTTAGCAAGGGAGAAACAATTGTGGGGGAGCAAGTTGGTAATTAGTACACCAACGGGAGGAACAAATCCTTGTGTTTGTTCTACTAGAATGACATGAGTTTTAGTTGGTCCATGTGGACTACTATAGAGATAGGAGTCCTTTGGTTGCTGCTAGGAGGACAACGTTAGTCTACAATCTATGGCAAGACCACAGGATCCACTGTAGAAGTCGTTAGAGTATGCTATCTATGTTGAACGCTAGGAGCTTCAAAGACACCGTCCATGAGCAATTAGAATATAGTTACATCACAACAAGTTGTTGTCTCTAGACTTGATCTAGGACCAAGTATAAATTCGTGAAACCATATTTCCGATATCATAGTAATTGATGCAATCTTACTGTTATGGGGAATATAGTAGATAATTTTTTTTGTTTCTGCAACCTTTCTCTGTGCCCGTATTTTCTAATAGTAGTATCAGAGCCACGTCAATTTACTATGTTTTAGGATAATCGATATGATCGGATTCTTGGTTTTATCATTTATTTATTACATACAATGTAATATTTAAACTTTCTTATTTTCGTATCTGATCAAAGACCACATAATCCCAAGTTAATAAATATACATATATATATCTTACACACGTCGCCAGAAAATCAGTTTTGATGGTGGATGTGTAGCATGGTTATGGCCAATAACCCAATATATGTGTGTGGTTGGATGGTCTAGTTTTATTCCTATTTTATCTCAAATTGCATATCAAACCTCTACCTCCTTATTCCTAATGTAAAGTTAATTCATTCCTACCTTTCTTCCCTTGAATGTAACTCTAGGTTTCTCTTTGCAAGTAGCAATAGCATAGTTTCCTTTCTTGTAATCACAATGGTGATGATCAATATCAGGTGATCCGACCATTTCATGTGACGAGCCAACCATCTAGAGGATTGAGGAGGACAAACTACAGGAGTGAGTCGACTGCCTGATGGAACGAGCCAACCGTCTGGAGGTGTCCAGACATCGGTTGGATAGGGTGCTAGGCGACCATTTTAGAGAATCAACCGACTGGGAAAGAGGTGAGACGACTGGTTTAAGGGTTTAATCGATCTACCCAGATTGGCAAGCACATATCTACACCAACAGCAGGTTCATACATGTGATGTGATGACTAACCTAGGTGGTAATAATTTGTTGTGGCTCCAAGTAATTATAGTAGACATGGCCATAACCATCGCTAAAATTTTATATTGCATGTTTATGTTGTGGGATATAGCATGCATATAATATTTACTATATATTTGGTGATTGGATATAATATATGTACATATATATAATATATATAAATCCCTCAATCAAATATATTAAGTCTAAGATGCTTTCCATTAGAAACACACATGAAAAACTTGTTTGACTAATTGTAAGTTATGCCATAGCGTGGTGCACTGTCTACCTCATGGAAGTGTGATGGTAGTAATGTAGTTTCCGCCATAGCGGGGTGCATTATTATTGTGTTGGCTTTTGGGTTACGCTTAACTGGTGATTCCTAGAGCATCTAAGCCTAGAAGCATGCAGATGATTATGGCAAAGAGTTTTCAGTATCATCTATCCAGAATTGCATATGATGCAGCTGGAAAAAGTTGCCTACCTTGATAATTGACTATGTATGTTGATGTTGGTCGGGTCATAGTTGAATTTTCTTGGATCTTGGCTCATTAGAAAATTGTTCGTTGCAATTTTTCAAATTGGTACTTGAGGGTTATCAATTTGAAAATGATAGTTAATTAAAGACCTAATTAATATCACCAAAATTTTAACCAAATTAAATCAAAATTATTATTAAAAATTGCAACTTCTTTTGTAGAACCAAATGGCAATGAAAACCAATCACTTTTTTCTACGGTGAGTCCTTGAGAAGGACAAACTAAATGGGAACAACTTCCACGATTAGTTTAGGACATTGAGAATTGTTCTCATATAGGAGTGCAAGCTCTATATCTTGGAGATGTCAGAACCAGTTAAACTCCTTCCATAGCTTGAGTGACATATGTTTGTGAATCTCATCATTAGCTGTGAGTGAGGTGATATATGAATTCCAGCTCAAAGAGTAAAGTGCATTGTGCATAAGATACTCATAAATTTCGTTCCTTCCAATTCTCTTTCTTAATATATGATGCAAGAAACCTCACTTGAGATATAATTATGATTTATACCTGAGGAGTCACTCATTAAAGCTTGACCTATTCTATATCTCCTTCCTACATCATAGATGTAATATCCAAGTTTGAAATCATATTAAGCTGAACTTAGTATATTCTCTTTCCCTTCATATCATTAATGAAAAATATAAGTTTGAAATCATGATCTTGGAATAAAGATACCTTTTGATCATATATTACATGATCACAAAACATAGTTCTTAACCTCAATCCTCCTCAATCTATGCTTCTAAGTTTGAGGATAATTCTCAAAGAATAGGGTAAAACCCTAAAATGCAAAGATGAAGATCAATCCCCTCTAATGATGAAATCATAATACTATGGTGATAATAAATGACACTAATGATGTTAAGTGCTAACGTGCTAGTAAATGATGCTTTGATATCGCCTTACATGAGTTAGTTTGGTGAAAGATGAAACCTTGAATAATACTACCTTAACTTCATGTGTATGAATAAAATCCTTATTTGTAAGGGATTATGAGGATGTAAATCCAAAAATATAAGAACTTCATATGATTATTAAGACACTAAGTGATGCTACGATTCCTTTAAAAAATGATGTTTTCACCTATATAAGGTGGGGTGGGTACACCCTTTCATGCTTAAATATCCTAAGATAACAACTTCGGGTATATCTAGAACTATGATGGCTTTGAAACCTAGAAGTGTTGACTTATATGAAGTTGAACTCCTTGTTTTCACCTTAAATATGTGATTAGTTGAATTTTGAGGACAAAATTCCATATAAGGTAGGGTGAATGTGCTGACCCTGAATTTCAGGTTTTTGAAACCTAAGGTAGTATTTGAGGACCATGAAATCTATGTTGGTGATTGATACAGAATTGTTGAATTGGCGATCCAATGATGGACTCTTAACACAACTAGGGGTTGGTTGGAGATATGATGTATGATTTTGACATCTAATTGAGTTCAATTGGGATGGATGACTTTTGTTAACTAATTAAGTGTTTATGAGATTAAGCATCCATCTAGTGATATGTTTGGATTTGAATGATTATATAGTGAACTTTTGGATATAGATAACGACCATACTAATTGGATTGAAGTTGTTTGATGAAGATTTGGCGATTGATTGACTTGTATTCAAGGTTTATACACCTATTTATAAGGTTGTTTGAAGAATTTATTTGCATGACCAATAATGAATTTTGAATCTCAAACTTTGATATAAGATACTTTAGTATGTCAAAAATTTCAGGATGTTTAGACATTGGTACTAAGAAATATGATTGCTTGAAGTTGAGGATGTTGCACTATTACGGCTAGTAAAATAGAAAATAATGGAAAAATTGGGATTCAGTTGTCAACTGTCGACGAGATTTTCTTCTCCTTAAAAAAAGATAATAGACTCTTTCCTCCTGAGCATTATCGATAAATATTTTTAGGGTTCAGGTATATTGTATATATTATATAAAATTAAAAAGAAAAAATAAAATGACAAGAAACTTTCGTTTTTTTTATGGATAAAGAAGAAAATAATAATGTGGAAAACAAGACAGGCCTTTTATAGAATGGAAATGTACCATAATTGGAAAAAGGGATGTAGTGCAGCTTGGTAACACGTTTGTTTTGGGTACAAAATGTCAAGGTCAATTTCAACTTGAAATTGTCGATTCGATTTTTTGTATCGGTTTTTTTTTTATTTTCTTTCTATTTAGAAAGAAATAAGAATATATATATTTCTTATCTGAGTTTTTTCAATGCTTCCATGTTGGGATTAGTTATTAGTTCTAATTTGATACAAATTTATAATTTTTGGGAACTGGTGGGAATGTGTTCCTATTTGTTAATAGGGTTTTGGTTTACACGACCAATTGCAGCAAATGCTTGTCAAAAAGCTACGAGCTTGCCCCACAGACGTGTTGGAAATGATACCTTAGGATGGATGTAAAGCTAAACAAATTGCTTCTACACCAAGAACTGAGGACTGTGTAGGCTGTAAAAGATGTGAATCCGCTTGTCCAACAGATTTTTTGAGTGTTCGTGTTTATTTATGGCATGAGACAACCCGTAGTATGGGTCTAGCTTATTGATACGTTACAAAAAAATCCACTTGAATCATTTGCCGAAAATGTATCTATATAAAAAAATAGTTTCTACATATCCATAAGGATGGAACGACTAAGTGTAAGAAAAGATTTCTTGGATTTGGTTTTCTGGAGTTCCAATTATTACTCTTCTTGATTTTCTTCTCCCCCTGTTCTTCAAAGTCCTCGGTTAATTTGTATGACCACCTAGGCACTTTTTTACTAATTTCTTCTATTGTTAGAAATTGATTTCCAATTGTTTCGTCGTTTTGATCATTTGTAACTACATCGAATGATGTTGATAAAATATATGTGGTGTAACCTTAGTATTTTAGTTTTTTTTTTTAATCCGTGACAACTTGAGTCATGCTGGCCTACCCCTTTGCTTAGGCACGCCCACAGCCTGTCGAGGTGGCAGGATCCCAGCCACCACCACGGATGATCAGATGGCTATTTACGCATCTTCAACCCCCAATAGATACGGGATGAAGGAGGACCAGGCAACCAAGCGCTCCCAAGCGCCTACCATAGAAACCTCTAATGAATGCAAGTTTCCAGTGGGGAAGTTACACTCAGTTCACCTAGATCTACCTAAAAACCCCTAGTTTGGGGCGTGAGAGAGAGGGAGCAGTGAGATCTGACTTCGTCTTTTGCTCTCCCTCTCCGTCGCTATGAACACAACAGCCCTGTAAAATGACTGAGGGGTTAAGGAGCCAAAGATAGAAGTTTGGGTTGTAGAAAGCTCTACCAAAGGCAGAGGATGATGACACGACGTTGTCAGAGTGGATTCCATCCTGCACGGAGCACTTCCTGGAGCTCCCCGGCCGTATTTCTCCAGTCATTTGGGACAGTCTCGAAGCCAACATTCCATGCATCCCCGTTGTTGTACTGGACCCCTTCAAGTTCTGGAGTCAGGGGTGAACCCTTTCAACACATCCATTGCAAGAATAGGGCATGGGGGTGAAGATTCCCAAATCACCACAGCTTCCTCCGGCGTGGAGGAGAGCTCCCACCACCATAACCTTGTAGACTGCTACTGCGCAAGGGTCTGAGATGCCTTAAGTTTCCATCCAAGTCTTGCAAATCTTCTAGTAGCCAAAGAAGAAGACGAGGAAGTCCTTGTGGTGCACGATTTCCTTGTCGGAGTTCATTCCTCACGGCGGCGGCTCCCTATGGCAAGAACAGAGAGTCGAGCCTGATAATGAGAATGAGATTGGAAGTAGACCAGAGATCGCAGACCAGGCTGTCAGAGTCGGCTAGGGATGCCCTTCCTCTTCTCCATCAATCGCCGCAGATGGTTTCGTGGAGGAGCTTTCTGAAGGAGATGATCTCTCTGTCCTTGTATCGTGATGTAGTTGATCGCGATGCGCGAGGGGGGCGAGACGTGAGTCGATCTGGACCGGGACCAATGCCCTTACAAACCGGCCGGTCTGATCACAAGAAAACCAGCCAGGGGTGCAAGCCGAGGAGTTGAGCCTTCCAGCATGGACCAATGAAACGCCGCCACCTCAGGCAATGGCAAGGTAAAATACTCATAATATCCAAAAAATGACCTTTACTTAAAAATGCCTTATAAATAGATCCATTGGCCCATAAGTATCCAAAAAATATCTCTAGATTTAGAAAAATATCCTCTACAATACTGGACCATTAGACTAGGCTTTTGAAGTAAAATTAATGATGATTTATTATATAGATGTTTATGCTCCTTTTTAGGGTTAGTAAATTGGAATAATTAGCAAATGATGCAGATTAAATCTGAGAAAAATATTTTTGAACCCTAATATCATTTAGAAACTAAATGTGGACTTCAATATTAATTTTTTTGATCAATAATAGATCTTTTCCCAAAAATACATAATTAGATTTTTAACCTCTTATTAATTCCAAAAAATAGTGCTAGCATCATAAAAATATGAAATTTGGATCAAGCCCTTAGAATAACATCATGATCAATAGAAAAATATAATGCATATGTTCTAGGTTAGTAAACCTAGGATTGACCTAAACCCTAATTTGGACCTAAAATACCTAGAATATGATGAACATTTATTAATGATAATTAATTGCTATTAACCAGGTGATGACCAGAGATGTAGATGATCCCAGAATGTAAATAGGAATCTCTAAACTAAGGTACGTGGGCTTTATTAAGTATATGACTAGTTTTCATGGATGCATAATGATATGATGTACTTGGATGCTTTTATTTGCATATGAATTCTTGGATGTGTATTAGTATTATGTGTTTCGCCAAAACTTAAAGGAACATAAAAGAACTTTTTGATGAGTTGTAGCTACTAGAGCACAAATGGTCCATTATGATATATTGCCTAGTATGGATGTATGATGAATTGCCCATGCTAGATGTATGATAAAGTAATTTTTCCATACTGGATGTATGATAAGTGCTAATAGAAATTGTAGTACAACTACATCTAATGATATGTCTAAAAGATGTGTTTACCTGATTATTCCATTAAACAATGTTTTGTTTTACTCTTTCTTTCTCAAGTTATTTCAATTATGCAAACATATTAGTATGTATCTTTCTACCCACGTACACAACACATTGTGTTGATTCACTGTTTCACATATGTTTTAGGTTCAGAGCTAGCATGGGATAACAGAACATGATGTGAGCAGTTGTATAGGTTTACCGATTGTGTTAAGACCCTACCATACATGTTCATACTTATGTAAAATATCCTTTCAATATGAAATTGTCACTCATGTTGTAATAAGTCATTTTGTAATAAATACATGTTGAATGTTGAGATTGTTCATGGTGTATGCATTATATATAAATGTTCATGTATGAGCAAATTGCTTCCGCAACGCACTTTGATACAATTGCCTAGCATTTTCATATTTTTCCTCTCGGGCCTTCTGAGTCTTGAGACGACCGAATCTGGGGACGTTACACCTATCCTTGTTTAGGTTCTTGCTTCCTGTAGCCTACCAGAAATAGTGTGATATGTGTCAGAATACCAAGCGAAACAACTAAAGTCATGTCTTGTTGGTTCTTATTGCTTGATGTATGATAAGGAATGAGGGACGTGAGACGAATCAACAAGATAATGTTGAGGGAATATAGGTGTGAGGTTTATTGTATGCATGTTCATCCCATCATATTGGTAATTGGAGTCTATGGGGGTTGCTCTGGAGGTTGACATTTAGAAAATTGGCCACCCATGTTACCATTTGATTCTTCTTGATAGTCATATGGTGTTACAACCCCAATTTTGGGTTCATTTGCTGAGAAATATAATTTCTCATATTAAAGATTTTTGAATGAATAAATGAAATAATTTATTTTGGAATAAATGGATTTCATAGCCTTGTTGTTTGATTTGTGGGCTTTATTGGCCATTGGGCCCAATAACAAGAATATTCAATTAATTAATGAATAACTGAGAATTTGAGATAAGAAAGGTGTGGAAACCTCTAGAAGGCAAATCTAAAGAGGATTTCGTGCCTCTTAGATTCCTTGGGTTCCAAGGAGCCCAAAGTTGCAAAGAAAAGGCAATAAGAAAAGAAAACAACAATTAAGTATTTCCTTGTTAATAAAGAAATTGAAAATATTGATGAAATAGGGAAAATATGTGAAAAGAGGTATAATTGGATAATTCTTAGTGGGATTTTGTATCCCAAGGATTCCTAATAATAAAAAGAACACTAATGAGGAAAATAAGAGAGAAATAAAGAGAAATCCACAAAAAGGAAATATTTTAATAAGAAATAAAACAAGATAATGGGAATCAATGCATATTAATGCATTTAAAGATAATGAGTATTCCTTAGAGAGGAATTTCGAAATAATAGAGTTCCTTGGGATCCAAGGAGTCTCAATAAAGAGGAAAGAAAGAGAAAATACCAAGATTGCAAATAATAGCATAATGTGGTATATTATTGATGAATTTTGTAATATGGATAAAAAGGGAGTTTTGTTCTATTAAAAGAAATACATGATTTCGTGATAAATAATTAAGAGTCAAGTGATAAGAAGATAAAGGGAAGGATTTTCGAAATCCTATTATCACAAGAAAGGGAATATCAAAGAAATTAGGAAAGAGAAAGGAACTTGCTCCTTTATGAGGGAATCACTCTCCTATTGGTAGAAGGACGGATTAATTCGTGGGCAAGCACCCCAGGACAGTACAACCCTTCCCTATATAAGGGATAAGGCCTGGGGCTGAGTCCAGAAAATCCCACGCCCAGTCTTCTCCTCATCTTCCATGTTTTCCGTCCATAAACCCTATCAAAGGGAAGCTTCGCAACCCTAGCACAGAGAGAGGCCCAGGAGGGGTTGCGTTGGAGGCTGGATGAGCGCCGAGGTCAGAACACGACCTCGCCAACATCGTCATGCCCTAAACCGGCCACCGAAGCAGCCGCAAGGCTGTTCTTGATGTCTGTCATAGCAAGGTCGCGCCGCTCTTCTCGGGCACCTTGGCCCTGCCTTCGACCCTCACCGGCTGCGCCAAGGAACGCCGGCGGTAGAGAGACCTTGCCCGGAGGTCGCCGAGGTTCAGGAGAGGAGGGGGAAGGGCCGCAAGGCGCGGCTAGGGCTGTGCGGTGGCTGTGCTGGAGGTGGAAGACAACACGTTGCTGATTGGACGTTTCTACCCCCGCGAGGTGAAGGAGCTGGTCGACTTAACCGAATGGTATTTCAGTAATTCAATTATATACTCAAGGCAAGCCGCGCATGCATAGGGTGACGTGGCAGAACCGGATTGGCTCAGGTGAGATTTTAATGCAAAATTCATAACTAAATATTCGTAGCTCGGATGGGTTCGCATAAAATATGAAACTTGCTCAGAAAATCAAGAGGAATCTAAATAAAATATAAATGAAACCTAATTCCTTATGAAATTCGAAAAATGATGGAAGATATCAACTTTAATGTGTTAATGTTTAAATAACCCTATTTTGATATTATTAAAGTGATTAGTAGGGTTTAATAGCTGATTAAAGTTGATATTAGCCTGTTAATGATAAAAAGAATCATTAGGAATAAAAAGGATGAGTTTTGCACGTTAGTATCTTAATTGAGAGTGCATGAGCATAAATAAGCATTAATGGGCCTTGAAACCCTAATTTTAGTGAATGAGATTATTAAAGGCTTTAATTGATCAATCTGATGAGTGGAGTTGAAACATGTTGAATCTAAGCTATTAGATTATAAAAGTCCTTAATTCTGAATATATACCCTAAAGGTAGTAATTAGGGTGTTCCCAGGAATAAAAGGGTAAAATTATGACAAAACGAATTCTTATGCGACTTAGATCATAATGGGCTATGAATTGGTGATAAATGGTTATAATGAGTTTGCCATGGATTAAAAGGATTAAAATAGTAGCTTTAATGAAAAGAGGCTTGATGGATTTAACTGATAGATAATGGTGTTATTAGTCTGAAAATAAGATTAAATATTGTTAAAGGATAACCTTAACATCTTTTATGGTGAATAGATAAATAATTGGGGTTTTCGTGGTCCAAACCTAATCTTAAGGACCTTAATGGAAAATAATATAAGATAATTAGGGTTTGATGGATATTTGATAAAAGTAAGATAAAAGTAATAAAAAGGAAGTGAAACCCTAATTATAGTCAAAACCCTAAAAAGGCTAGTAACCCTAAGGCACGAGTAGGTCTATTAGTTTTGTGTGCCATGATCAATGATAGAAAATATTGAATGAATATTTCAGGATTGAATTGTGTACTTGCTTGATTCTGGATTATTTGCTTGTTTGGAATATTCCTGCATCTGAGTCTGCCTGACAGGTATGTGGTTACGCTTATGATTATCCCGCATTAGTTTGCTGAGGATTTTATCGATGTTTACAATCGTGGCTTGAATTAATTGTTGGATGAATTTAATCCATGCAAAGTATAATGTGAATATGACTATCACATAAGAAATATGCCTACTAGCTCAGATCCTAGTCCCCTCTGTAACTTTATAGATTGACCTAGTAAATGGCTACCAATGAGGGTAGGTCCATCAGGTCATTAAATGACTTAGTAAATGGCTACCAATGGGGTAGGTCCATCAAGTCATCATGAGTCAGGGATTGGTCTACCTTTGGGTAGGACCATGCGACTCCATAACCCTAGGTATTGGCTACCTGTGTGGTAGGGCCATGGGGGTAAGGATCTACCATATGAGAGAGATGGTATCCATGTCCACTGCAGGGACGTTACAGAGAAAGGGGATAGGCAAGGATTGAGTAGTATTGCTTAAAACGTAATCTTGGTTGTTAAATGATATTTGGTTGATTACATTGTTAACTTAGTTGCACAATTATTGTTTTTCCCCCACATACCAGCTTCGGTTGACCGACGTTTTGTTTGTCGGCGTTTTAGGTACAAATGAAAAGAACAAACAGTAAAGCGACATATGTGGAATTAAATGAGAGATAACATGCACAAGAGGATTAGTTAGATTAACATCTTCATGGATAGAAGTTTAGAAATCCCAGTTTTTCCAAGTTAAGAAAAGTTTTATTTATACTCGTTTTCAGTTTAGTTGGTAAAGTTTATTAATTATTACAGATTATTTGTCGAACCTTTGATCCTGTAATTGAATAACAGCTCTGTCCTTTGGGTCTCCCTTAATTGGGGGTTACTGGGAGGCGGGGTCGTTACAATTGGTATCAGAGCTGATTCCCCTCCAGTAGGTGGGGCCCACATGGGCATGGCATGCCAGTCTTGAGACGTGCGGTCCAAGCATGTAGGAATGGGTTGTCCATGGTTGACGTAGCCACCCTTACGCTGGTGTTCTGTGATCGGGAGATGGGTGTCCATGGGTCATTGTGGGTCTGCACTGAAATGGGGAAGAGATTATGAGGCCTTATAGTTGAGCCTTGACGAGGACGTCAAGAGTCTAAGTGGGGGAGATTGTAACATCCCAGGATTTGAGGCCTTGGATAAAAATATCTTATAAGGAATGATTGGACTACCCATATCACCAAGGTGCACCTCCTTTTCAGGGAGCCCATCTCTAAACAACTCCATAGTTAAGCGTGCTCAGCTTGGAGTAGTACTAGGATGGGTGACCAGTCGGGAAGTTGATCCTGGCTTGCGCGTCAGTGCGGACAGAGTGCGCAGTTAAGGCTAGTGGTGGTTTGTGGATCCAGTCGTCATTCCTAAAACCCTACTAGAGCCTTGGG
Source organism: Alisma plantago-aquatica (assembly GCA_963693085.1). Taxonomy (NCBI): domain Eukaryota; kingdom Viridiplantae; phylum Streptophyta; class Magnoliopsida; order Alismatales; family Alismataceae; genus Alisma; species Alisma plantago-aquatica. The sequence continues at coordinate 20,961,014 of OY856409.1, read as the reverse complement.
CACTGGGCCCAGGCGTTACAAATGTTATCAGAGCCAGGTTCCTCAATTAATCTTTAATAATTATTAAATTTTACAAATTCTGTAGAAACCAAGGGAGTTATTAGAGGATTGTCCGAAAGACTGAGGTGTCTAGAAAAGGATCACGTCTGGGGGCTGGAAATATTTTCCTCCGCACCGCTAGTCGGAATACGAGGACTCCCGGATCCGTGTGACTCCCTGGCCAAAGTCTTAGGATATGACTCGAAATAAGATACCTTTAGGACTCTCTCATCTTGTTCATCCCTTCTCAACTCAAATTCTCAGTTATTCATTAATTAATTGAATATTCTTGTTATTGGGCCCAATGGCCAATAAAGTCCACAAATCAAACAACAAGGCTATGAAATCCATTTATTCCAAAATAAATTATTTCATTTATTCATTCAAAAATCTTTAATATGAGAAATTATATTTCTCAGCAAATGAACCCAAAATTGGGGTTGTTACATCTGTAACCAGTGGTGACATGAGTCAAAATTTCTGAGCAAGTTTCATATTTTATGCGAACCCATCCGAGCTACGGATATTTAGTTATGAATTTTGCATTAAAATCTCACCTGAGCCAATCCGGTTTTGCCACGTCACCCTATGCATGCGCGGCTTGCCTTGAGTTTATAATTGAATTACTGAAATATCCTTCGGTTAAGTCGACTAGCTCCTTCACCTCGCGGGGGTAAAAACGTCCAATCAGCAACGTGTTGTCTTCCACCTCCAGCACAGCCGCCGCACAGCCCTAGCCGCACCTTGCAGCCCTTCCCCCTCCTCTCCTGAACCTCGGCAACCTCCGGGCAAGGTCTCTCTACCTCCGGCGTTCCTTGGCGCAGCCGGTGAGGGTCGAAGGCAGGGCCAAGGTGCCCGAGACGAGCGGCGCGACCTTGCTATGACAGACATCAAGAACAGCCTTGCGGCTGCTTCGGTGGCCGGTTTAGGGCACGACGACGTTGGCGAGGTCGTGTTCTGACCTCGGCGCTCATCCAGCCTCCAACGCGACCCCTCCTGGGCCTCTCTCTGTGCTAGGGTTGCGAAGCTTCCCTTTGCTAGGGTTTATGGACGGAAAACATGGAAGATGAGGAGAAGACTGGGCGTGGGATTTTCTGGACTCAGCCCCAGGCCTTAATACTTTTAGTGTTTGTAAACCATCCATGTATTATTCTCTCCACAAAGGTATGTTATCATCTCTATCCTCATACCTTGTAGCCACGTTCCAACTTACATCATCTTTATCCCTGGTGTAAGGCATGCGTACTGTCCTATCTCTCACTCCCATAACAAGAAGAAATAAGCATTTGGCTGCAGTCCAAATACAGAGTTCTTCCTATTCCAAGAGTAGAGATGGTACAGCCCACCTTGCCCGTACACTTTCAAATCCAAGCTGAAACGTGCACCTTATGCCTCTATATCACAAACATCATGATATCAAAATTTCTTCCATGAAAAACTAATCTCGAACCTACTTGGGTTACTACACAATCCTTGGTCATCTCCTCTAGGTCTATAGGGTGCCGGTACTTTTGGGGTCATCCCTCTTCCCTCATGCATCAGAGAGTGCCCTACTCATCTGCCCTTTGGGTCCCATGAGTTTTTCATGGAAGAAATTTTGAAGACAACACTTACTACATTCAATATTTTCTATCATGGATACCAATTGTAACGACCCTGCCTCCCAGTAACCCCCAATTAAGGGAGACCCAAAGGACAGAGTCGTTATTCAATTACAGGATCAAGGGTTCGACAAATAATCTGTAATAATTAATAAACTTTACCAACTAAACTGAAAACGAGTATAAATAAAACTTTTCTTACCTTGGAAAAACTGGGCTTTCTAAACTTCTATCCATGAAGATGTTAATCTAACTAATCCTCCTGTGCATGTTATCTCTCATTTAATTCCACATATGTCGCTTTACTGTTTGTTCTTTTCATTTGTTCCTAAAACACCGACAAACAAAACGTCGGTCAGCCGAAGCTGGTATGTGGGGGAAAAACAATAATTGTGCAACTAAGTTAACAATGTAATCAACCAAATATCATTTAACAATCAAGATTACGTTTTAAGCAATACTACTCAATCCTTGCCTATCCCCTTTCTCTGTCCCTGCAGTGGACATGGATACCATCTCTCTCATATTGTAGATCCTTACCCTCATGGCCCTACCACACAGGTAGCCAATACCTAGGGTTATGGAGTCGCATGGTCCTACCCAAAGGTAGACCAATCCCTGACTCACGATGACTTGATAGACCTACCCCATTGGTAGCCATTTACTAAGTCATTTAATGACCTGATGGACCTACCCTCATTGGTAGCAATTTACTAGGTCAATCTATAAAGTTATAGAGGGGACTAGGATCTGAGCTAGTAGGCATATTTCTTATGTGATAGTCATATTCACATTATACTTTACATGGATTAAATTCATCCAACAATTAATTCAAGCCACGATTGTAAACATCGATAAAATCCTCAGCAAACTAATGCGGGATAATCATAAGCGTAACCACATACCTGTCAGGCAGACTCAGATGCAGGAATATTCCAAACAAGCAAATAATCCAGAATCAAGCAAGTACACAATTCAATCCTGAAATATTCATTCAATATTTTCTATCATTGATCATGGCACACAAAACTAATAGACCTACTCGTGCCTTAGGGTTACTAGCCTTTTTAGGGTTTTGACTATAATTAGGGTTTCACTTCCTTTTTATTACTTTTATCTTACTTTTATCAAATATCCATCAAACCCTAATTATCTTATATTATTTTCCATTAAGGTCCTTAAGATTAGGTTTGGACCACGAAAACCCCAATTATTTATCTATTCACCACAAAAGATGTTAAGGTTATCCTTTAACAATATTTAATCTTATTTTCAGACTAATAACACCATTATCTATCAGTTAAGTCCATCAAGCCTCTTTTCATTAAAGCTACTATTTTAATCCTTTTAATCCATGGCAAACTCATTATAACCATTTATCACCAATTCATAGCCCATTATGATCTAAGTCGCATATGAATTCGTTTTGTCATAATTTTACCCTTTTATTCCTGGGAACACCCTAATTACTACCTTTAGGGTATGTATTCAGAATTAAGGACTTTTATAATCTAATAGCTTAGATTCAACATGTTTCAACTCCACTCATCAGATTGATCAATTAAAGCCTTTAATAATCTCATTCACTAAAATTAGGGTTTCAAGGCCCATTAATGCTTATTTATGCTCATGCACTCTCAATTAAGATACTAACGTGCAAAACTCATCCTTTTTATTCCTAATGTTTCTTTTTATCATTAACAGGCTAATATCAACTTTAATCAGCTATTAAACCCTACTAATCACTTTAATAATATCAAATTAGGGTTATTTAAACATTAACACATTAAAGTTGATATCTTCCATCATTTTTCGAATTTCATAAGGAATCAGGTTTCATTTATATTTTATTTAGATTCCTCTCGATTTTTTGAGCAAGTTTCATATTTTATGCGAACCCATCCCAGCTACGGATATTTAGTTATGAATTTTGCATTAAAATCTCACCTGAGCCAATCCTGCCACGTCACCCTATGCATGCGCGGCTTGCCTTGAGTTTATAATTGAATTACTGAAATACCCTTCGGTTAAGTTGACCAGCTCCTTCACCTCGCGGGGGTAGAAACGTACAATCAGCAACGTGTTGTCTTCCACCTCCAGCACAGCCGCCGCACAGCCCTAGCCGCACCTTGCGGCCCTTCCCCCTCCTCTTCTGAACCTCGGCGACCTCCGGGCAAGGTCTCTCTACCTCCGGCATTCCTTGGCGCAGCCGGTGAGGGTCAAAGGCAGGGCCAAGGTGACCGAGAAGAGCGGCGCGACCTTGCTATGACAGACATCAAGAACAGCCTTGTGGCTGCTTCGGTGGCCGGTTTAGGGCACGACGACGTTGGCGAGGTCGTGTTCTGACCTCGGCGCTCATCCAACCTCCAACGCAACCCCTCCTGGGCCTCTCTCTGTGCCAGGGTTGCGAAGCTTCCCTTTTCTAGGGTTTATGGATGGAAAACATGGAATATGAGGAGAAGACTGGGCGTGGGATTTTCTGGACTCAGCCCCAGGCCTTATCCCTTATATAGGGAAGGGTGGTACTGTCCTGGGGTGCTTGCCCAAGAATTAATCTGTCCTTCTACCAATATGAGAGTGATTCCCTCATAAAGGAGCAAGTTCCTTTCTCTTTCCTAATTTCTTTGATATTCCCTTTTCTTGTGATAATAGGATTTTGAAAATCCTTCCCTTTATCTTCTTATCACTTGACTCTTAATTATTTATCACGAAATCATGTATTTCTTTTAATAGAACAAAACTCCCTTTTTATCCATATTACAAAATTCATCAATAATATACCACATTATGCTATTATTTGCAATCTTGGTATTTTCTCTTTCTTTCCTCTTTATTGAGACTCCTTGGATCCCAAGGAACTCTATTATTTCGAAATTCCTCTCTAAGGAATACTCATTATCTTTAAATGCATTAATATGCATTGATTCCCATTATCTTGTTTTATTTCTTATTAAAATATTTCCTTTTTGTGGATTTCTCTTTATTTCTCTCTTATTTTCCTCATTAGTGTTCTTTTTATTATTAGGAATCCTTGGGATACAAAATCCCACTAAGAATTATCCAATTATACCTCTTTTCACATATTTTCCCTATTTCATCAATATTTTCAATTTCTTTATTAACAAGGAAATACTTAATTGTTGTTTTCTTTTCTTATTGCCTTTTCTTTGCAACTTTGGGCTCCTTGGAACCCAAGGAATCTAAGAGGCACGAAATCCTCTTTAGATTTGCCTTCTAGAGGTTTCCACACCTTTCTTATCTCAAATTCTCAGTTATTCATTAATTAATTGAATATTCTTGTTATTGGGCCCAATGGCCAATAAAGCCCACAAATCAAACAACAAGGCTATGAAATCCATTTATTCCAAAATAAATTATTTCATTTATTCATTCAAAAATCTTTAATATGAGAAATTATATTTCTCAGCAAATGAACCCAAAATTGGGGTTGTAACATCCTTCCCCTCTTATAAGAATTTTGTCCTCAAAATTCCATCAAGCAAGCAAACAAACAGGATAATCCATTCATATGTCCATCAGGGCTACGTGGCTTTACCCTATCCATGGTACTTTCCAAGAACCTTCATCATCTCATATTCTTCCATCTGAGTTCTTTCTTACCTTGGTATAGTCAATTCACGCGGTACATGGTAGTCCTCATAGATATGAAATTGGTGAGGGGAGGGGAGAAGGTGAGTGGGGACCACTTTGAGTACAGTTGGGGTCTGTAGGTCGAAATGTGTTTGTAGGAAGGATGGCTCTTTCAAACTTAGGGTGTGTTGTATAGGTAAGGCCTCAAGAGGAAGGGTGCCTTTTCTATGGTTGAGGGTATTACTTATGGCAAGGAGTAGATAGGTGGACTCACAATCTTCTTTGTACTATGGTCACCCTCTAATGATATCTTTCACTCAGGAATAGATAGGGATTCTAAAGGGAAGAGTTGTTGTTGCAACAGAACAAATTGATCAATGCTTTCGAGGAAGTGTGATTCTTCTTTGTTGGTGTACTTTGTGAAACCTCCAAGTGCTTGGAAATTGAAATACCAATTCCCCACTCAAAGGTTCAGAGATCCTAGTTCAACATCAATTAAGGTCTTGGATGAATCGCCTGCTAAAGATAAGAGGGTAGCGAAGATCTTCCTTGATATCCAACAACACAAAATCACAAGGGATATATAACTCCCCAAATTTAACCTTTACATCCTCAATGATACCAAATGGCTTAGTTGTGGAGGAGTTAGTGAGTTGGAGAGTCATGCAGGTCGATCGAGCATAAGTGAGGCCTAGCTTCCTATATAGGCTAAGCGATATGATAGAAATGCTAGATCCATGGTCGGCTTGCCCCGTTTGACAGGTAGAATCACTTATGGAGCATGAAATTCCAAAAGTCATGGGGTCTTTTCTTTTACAAGGCATCTTTCTCTAAAAAAACATTTGATGACGTCCCTACCAAGTTACCCATTTTACATTCTTCAATTAGGTATTTTTGGTTGAGCAGGTTCTTGGAGAATTTTGTCCACATAGGCATTTTAGTCATGGCATTGAGTAACAAGATGTTAATATATAACTTTTATAGGGTATCTATAAATGTATTCACTTAGTAGATAATTTGGTCTGGTTCAACCGACCTTGGTATGGCATTCAAGGTTTGTAGTTGGGGATATCTAAAATTGGTGTGGATGTTATTGGATGAGATGTTGCTAGATCTTGGCAATGACCGCCTCATCTTTATCCTCCTGGCTCGCTATTGGAAGGCTCATCTTCTCTAGAGAGGTACATCTAGAGTGATTTGTCACAGCCTTGAGTTGTTCCACATGCTTTGGATTTGCTTCTAGTTGCCCTGCAAAAACTCCCATGAGAAGTCGTAGAAATGAAGTCATTAAAGACAACAAAGAAAATAGATTTTTGATAGGCTTGCTGACTAACAATCATGGCCTGATGAGACTGAAGCATTTTTCCTATAGTAGAGAACCTCTCATCAGTAGAGAGAGGGGCAACATGTTGTTGTAGTTGAAGGCCTTGATTTAGATTATGGGCCTTGGTTCCTATAGTTCTGTTGGTTATTATAGTAGAACCCTAGAGGAATACAATTTTGGTTGTTAAATTGAGAAGGTCTCTATTGCGTTGCATTCTCTGCACTGGTCAGGTTGTCATATTAGAAACTAGGTTGACTCCAAGTTTAATTCAAATTGCAACATGCTTGATGAGGTATGTTGTGGATGGAGTTGAGAACTTCCATCTGTTGTCTATTCATGGGGTTGTGGTAGAGAAGTTGGAATTTCCGAGTAGAGTGATCATGTCCTAGGTAGATTCCACAAAGATAATCTATAGATTTTACCTGTTATTTTTGATATTGTGGTTGTACCCTTTTTTCATAGGCATTTAAGGAGGACTCTATATGATTTTTCTTTAAGACAATCATCTTGAGGGTTTTGGCAATAGATTTGAGATTGGAATTGTCTTTGGACTTGGATACCTTGAGAACTCCCCCTTATCCTTGATTGGATTGGTCTTGGGTTGAAAGATCTAGAGGGAGGGTGAATAGATCTTTTGGTACTTTAAAATTTAATTAAAAACTTAATGCAAAGAAGGAGGAGGAAACAAGGAAGACACTTCAATTTAGAGTGGTTCCAACCTTTGAATCAAAGGTTGTCAGTCCACTACCCAATTGTTTTCAATTGGGATTTTGAAAGTGATTTATTTTATTTACCTCACAAGGATGTAACAACAAAATACAATCACCTTCCACTTTAAGTAGCCTTCACCTTGAAGTAGCCTCAACCTCCTTGAAGCAACCTTCTTGAAGTAACCTCAAGCAACCTTGGAGCAGCCTTCACCACTTTGAAGTAGCTCCACCGCCTTGAGATAGACTTCACCTAGAAGTAGCTCCAACTCTCTTTGAAGCAGCCTTCTTGAAGTAACCTCAAGCACAACTTGGAGCAGCCTTCACCTCCTTGAAGTAGCTCCACCACCTTGAGATGGCCTTCACCTAGAAGTAGCTCCAACCTCCTTGGAAGAAGCCTTCTTGAAGTAAACTCAAGCACACCTTAGAACAACCTTCACCTTCTTGAAGTAGCTCCACACAACCTCCTTTCAACAGCCTCCAACCCTAGGAGTAGTTAAGGAGAACAAGGTACAATACAAAAGAACTAGATTGGAAGAAATAAATACTAAACCAATGAAGTATGACACCTTGATTCCTATATCAAGCATTTAGACCTCCTATCCACTTAAGATGGACATTGTTATGTGGTGGCTAGGATATAGTCGCTATAGGCCATGACTTTGGAGCACAAGGAGTTGTGTATTGTGTATGCAAGTGATGATGTGGGTGTCCTAAGGCCTCTCCTATTTATAGGAATGGTTTACAAGTGACATGGGATGTTTTAGGGAGTCTCTAGAGTGTTATTAGTTCTTAACTATCTGTTAGGTAGAAAGTAGTTGGCTAGCAATGCCTAAATTGTTTGAGTTCATAAGAACAATTGAGAACCCAGTCCGGTCGACAAATTAGTCGACCAACCATGTCTGGTCGAGCATTTCTTTGATTGAGCCTGGGTTGAAGGCAACTGTATACCAACGTCTATTTCCAACTCCCAACTCTCAACTACTTGGTCTAATAGTCATATGATTTGGACTAAGGTTGAGTCGGTTGACCATATGCTCGACCAGAAAAGACTTTTGAGAATAAATGTGTAAGTTTTCAACCAGTTCTCTAAATGCTCGACCGAGGTGGTTATTGGTCGACTAGTTTCTTGACTGGGAGTGTTACTATTTTAGGTTTTTGAACCACCTATCAAATGTCTGTTGTAATGGAGGATAATGACTCTAATCTCTAGGGGGTCTAATCTAAGGGTTATGAATGGATAGAGAAGATCTAACACTTGATTTACATGATATATAAGTACATGCACATTATATACTTGTACAAGTATTTACATAGAGTACAATCATGAAAATATTAACATTTAAGTGTATTGATCTTCAATTAACCATTGAGCATGATCTCATTTTCTTGAACCCTGAAATACTCAAGTAGCATGTTAGATCCACAAGAATGAAATGTTTGTCATCATCAAAACAAAGGGTATGTTGATGTTGAATTTAGCCAACAATCTCCCCTGTTTTGAAGATGACAGACATTCCTAAAATATAAGTAAAGTATTTGAAATGAAATGAGTTTCATACCTGAGATGAATAGATTCCTTTGATTTCATAAAATGTGTGCTAATATACCTAAAGCGATGTGGAACATGATATCCATCTCTTAAGGCAATGTAGCACTAATTAATGTCAAGACAAGAGATAATGAAACTCATGAAAATATTTTATTTTATTCTCCCCCTTTGTCATTTCAAAAAGATAATCATATGTGTAAATCAATAAGACTCCCCCTTAATTGATTATTCCCCCTTAATTATTTACTTCAAAAAGAATGTCAAATTTAGCCACAATTTAAAAACCAATATTAATTTCTCAACCATTTAAAGGAATGTTAAGCCCTAAAATGATATGAGATTCCTTTAAGCTCATAGTGGGATTAATAAATGTATCTCTAACCAAATATAAGGGATTTTAATCCCATATTGGTGTAGAGAATCAAATTAAGAGCAAAAAATATGCACATTATATCCAAAAAGTTGTGAGCCCCCCCTTAATCTCATAACAAAAGTGAGCTTGGAAATGATAAAGTATTTCAAATCATGACCAACTTTGAAATCAATTAAGTAAGACTATGACTCAATTTTTACGATCTTTAAGCATTCTTGTTTGTTGCACTATATTGATTTAGAAATTTCTCTCATTCTAAGTATTTAAAATGTTGAGAAAATTTTAGATTTTATATACCAATGTTGGGTGTAAGTGAATGATTTGGTATGCAAATAAGTATTTTTGTCAGGCTTATTTTTGGTCGACCATGACTTCGACTGGGGCACCCCTTGGTCGAACTCCTTTTCAAACGAGAGGCAATTCTAAAGATTTCCAATTGCAACTTGATAACCTCCCATTTTTTGATGTTACCTTAATAGTTTTCCTCAGTTTTCCATACTCTTTCTCAGATAAATTAGACAGAATCCTTAACTTTCCTCCTTTATTGCAAATACACCATTAGACTAACTTTTCTTCTTGTTATTCTTACAGAAAAGCACAAAAAATCACAAAAGTTCCAAACGGTCTCGAGACCGTTTGGAGACCAAACAGTCCCAAGACCGTTTGGAGACCCACCGGTTCCGAGACCGCATAAAACCAAACGGTCTCGAGACCGCATGGAGTTACACGGTCCTGAGACCGTATAAAACCACAAATGGTCATGAGACCGTATAAAACCACAAACGGTCCTGAGACCGTATGAAGCCAAATGGTCCCAAGACCGAATGGAGAGCAACCGGTCCTGAGACCGCATGGAGTTACACGGTCCCGAGACCACATAAAGCCAAACGATCCTGAGACTGCATAAAGTCAAACGATCCCGAGACCGCATAAAGCCAAACGGTCCCGAGACCGAATGGAGTTACATGGTCCCAAGACTGAATAAAGGCAAATGGTTTTAAGACCGCGAGGACTCAAACGGTTTCCAAACCGAGAGAGTCCAAATGGTTTCAAAACCGAGAGAGTCCAAATGGTCTCAGAACCCAAACAATTTTCACGACCATTTGAGCCCAAAACCGCCCAAACTATTTGGACTTCACTCAAAGCCTATAAATAAGACCCAAAGGGTCCTCACAAAGCATCAAGTTTTGAGACGTCCAAAGGCTGCCTCTACTGTTCTAGAGTTGTTCCATCCTTCATCCACCGCCCTGAGGCTGCCAGTCTGAGATCCACTCTCCATCCAGAAGCTGCTTTCTCTCTCATCACCAAAGAAGATGGGAAGAGGAGGATTCATCATCAAACAACCTACAAAGTGTGAAGATCGTTTCTCTCTCTCTCCAAGGGGTCGACCTTCCTCCCTCCTTCGTAGAGATGACATTCTCTCTCTCTTCTCGCCTCCTTCTTTGTCCTTGCCATGAGCGAGTAGTCTTATATGCTAGGGTGCGGGGAGTAGCCTCGCTACCCATGTTTTCATTTCATGCAATGTAATCCATAAGTTTGCAATAGAGATATACTTTCTTTTTAGTTCAACATCAATCGTTTAATGAATTCTTGTTGCTTGATCACCAACTTGTGTTACCTTTTATCTTTTAGTATGAACTGTCTACGTTTGTACTATTAGATTAGAATCTCGATTGAATGTTGGTTCTTGATGCATGTAGTCACCATGCATCTGTTTCAGTATCTAGGAGTGTCTTTCAAGAAGTGGAGTAAACTCACTTCCATCGTTGTACTTTCATACTATGAAATGGAATCAGTTGACGTATGAAAGTACAACCTTGATAAGTCGAGGAACACACTTTGCAAAGGGAATGTTGCAAAGCAAGTGACCATTCGTTTTGGGTATGACTGGCATTGTAACATTCCCGCACTTCTCGTAGTTAGTTCTCCGAAAGTAAGCTAAATCTACAAAGATACTAACTGGTTAGACTCTTATTGCAGGTTATGTTTTTATGTTGCATGTTTTGATCCATGCGTAATAGTGGTGAAAGCCGATCACATCCTAGTGGTTTCTTAACATTGTTTACAACCTTAAATTTACTTTCTCATCCTTTCTTTACTTGAACTTAGTTTAAAACAACCAAACCAACTCTTTGATCTAAATACCAAATGTTAAGGAGTTAAGTGAAATTCTAACATTTTCTATCTTGTTGATCTTAACAAGACCGTTGTCCTGTGGATTCGACCCTTAACTATACTACGATAAGACTTCCATGTATCCTAGCATACGTGGGTGGAGTTCTCAATCTAGTATAAGCAAGGCTAAACCTAAAGACTTACTATCTTTATGATTTTTAGTGGTGCACGGAACTCCACGCAAGTGGAAGCTCTATCAAAAATTGGCGTCGTTGTCGGGGACAATGGAACGTTTTAATTTCATTTATCATCTTGCTAGTTGGTTAGGGTTTTACACTTTTTCTTTAAACATTTCTCCATATCTTCTTGATTTCATCACATCTTTCGCACCATCTAAAAGGTGTGTTTCTTCCTCTACTCAGGTAGAAGACGTGTATGCAACCATCGCATAATCTTAGATTCTCCCCTGATCTAGAGTACGACTCTGAGGTAGAGAGAAGCTTCCACCGCCGCATCAGACTTAACCGCCAAAGAGCCAGACAAATGGTTGAAGATCAATGCCAAGCTGTGCTAGTAATGGATACGGTCAACGCTGCCATAGCCGCTCAGAGAGCACAACTCATTGCTGACACTCGTGCTCAGGTCCAAGCGGAAATCCTAGCTGAAGAGCATGCCCGCATACGAGCTGAAAATGAAGCAGCTAACAAAGCTGCCAAGTTAGAGCTAAGAAACAAGCAACTGTGGGACTATGCCGTCCCCAAGAACTATGAGGACAATCATCCAGTCCAACCACCAATCATCAACATACCCAACTTTGAAATATGGACACAATGGATTCAAATCATGCAGGGTATCTCATTCTTCGGTGGTTCTGGAGATGACTGCATGGATCATTTGAAGAGATTCAAGGCACTTTACCGACTTGTCCCACAAGCCAGAGTTACCTTTGACGGAATAATGCTACATCTTTTTCACTTTACTCTATATGGAATGGCTTTGAGTTTGTATAACTCACTTGATAGGGAGCCAATTATCACCACCTGGGCTCCCTTGGAAGAAAAGTTCCTAGAAAAGTGTTTCCCTCCTTCATTAACCTACAAAATTAGGGGGCAGATCAACCACTTCGTCCAATTTCGTAGAGAAACACTCACAGAAGCATGGGAAAGATTCAAGGAGCTTCTAAGGAAGTGCCTGCATCACGGTATCTCCCAAAATCAATTAATAGAGACATTCTATAGGGGGGTGAGTGATGATATCAAGTAATTTCTGGATTCCTCATCTGGAGGAAATTTTACGAGGAAAAACTACGAGGATGCCTGGAATATCGTTACACTTGGAGCTGAGAACCAATCCAATTGGGGACGATCATCCACTAAGGGAGTCCTCAAAGTTTATAAGGCTGAGGAATCAATGGAAATGAAAGCTATCGCTGAAACTTTAAAGACTATAGCTCACAAACATCAGGCACTTGAAACTTCATTTGGAGAATACAATAAGAAGAAAAAACCCCAAGTCCAACAAGTTAAAGCTGCCATAGGGACTTGTGAAGCCTGTCACACATATGATCACCCTACACTATCATGTGGCTTACTTTATAATGTGATGATGGATATGCAACCACCACAACAGCAGTACGAACCAATCATTGAACACCCTGAATATTAGATGCCCGAACAAGTCAATTCCATTCATTCCATACCAGGACAAGCTTACTATAATCCAAATCAACCAAGAAACCACCCCGGGTTTCTACATGGGAATCCTGTGGGGACTGCTAACCCGCAACATCAAATGCAAGGCGGATCTTCCAATAGATTTCCACATGGATTTCAAAGTAACCATAACCAAAATTAAGGGGATCTTAGAAATAATTTCCCAAGATCCAACTACCCAAGAAATCACTCCACCTACTATCAATATACCCATCCTCCTCTGCACCCACAATTACCTCCTCAGCTACAGCAATCGCAGCAACCTCAGTTAACACCACCTTTGTAACAACCACATCAAGGACAACAATAACTCACTCAATTTCAATAGAAAAATGCCCCTTCCCAGCCAAAAGACGAGATGACTATGATTAGACAAATGTTACAGTCGCAACAAACCATGCTTGTCAATCAGTAAGCTCAGTAGAAGGTTGTGGAGGGTCAACTAGCACAAATTGCTGCCCAATTGAAACCACCAGCAGGTACTTTTGCTGGTCAACAGAAGTCAAACCCAAGACATGATCAAAACAGACCTGAGCAATTGAATGCCATCACTACAAGATCTGGTCGTGTCTTTCATGAAGCTACAAGAATCGCTCAATATGATGATGATACACCTATTTTTACTCCAAATGTAAGCCCAGATCTAGGAATTGAGAAATCTGGGGAGACTACAAAAGGAAAGGAAAAGGAACAAGCTCCCAAAGAACCAGAAGTTCCACAATATAAACCTAGGATACCATATCCAGGAAGATTGAGAGAGACTAAAATGGACACTATATTCCAAAAATTCAAGGAGGCAATGAAGAAACTTTATATCGATATCCCGCTCGCCGATGCCCTATCTGAAGTACCAGCTTGGACTAAATATCTAAAAACCTTGCTATCAAGGAAATATATTACTGAAGAGCAAGATACGGTCAAACTGGCTCAGACCACCTCTGATATCATTCTTAATAAGATGCCAAAGAAAAAGGGCCATGGTTCTTTCGGTATTCAATGCTGTATTGGAAATGCTTCGAGCAAAAAAGGATTAGCTGACTTAGGGGCCAGCATATCTATTATGCCCTACTCCATGTCTAAAAGATTGGGTTTTACTTACTTGCTACCCACAATGATGATAATTCAGTTAGTTGATTCCACTATCACTGCACCCCTAGGAATTATTGAAGACATTCCAGTCAGGATAGGAAAGGATTCTTATGTCCCATGTGATTTTGTCATTATGGATATCAAGGAGGATCTAAGATACCCAATAATATTCGGCAGACCCTTCCTTGCCACAGCCAGGGCGCTCATTGATGTTGAAGCTGGCACGATCATTCTGAGACTGGGACAGCATGAAAGGCCCCAACATTCAAGAGGACGTCTTTCTCTTAGATGAAATACATCAAATGTCCCAATTGGAAATATCTGAACCATCTGATGATTTAGAAAATGTCTTAATAAATCCAGAAGTTGAATTCTCAGCCAACAAATTAGTTCAACAATGATTGAAACAGTTAGAGAAAGCTGAAGAAGCACCAACAACCACTTTTGAGGAGCTCAATCTGTCACTATTTTAGAAACAACATAAGAACCTAAGGCTCCCGAGATGAAAACCCTACCAATGGGACTTAATCACGTCTTCCTGGACGAAGAAAAACTATGTCCAGTAAGCATCAGTTCCACTCTGATGAAAGACAAGGAAGAAAGGCTTCTCGTTGAGTTAAAGAAACATAAGAAATCCATTGGGTACAAAATAACTGACCTGGCAGGTATAAACCCAGCCCTATGCATGCATAGACTGCCTATGGTAGAAGAATTCAAGCCTTCAAGAGAGCACCAGAGAAAGTTGAACCCCAATCTTAAAGAGGTGGTTCGCCTTGAGGTCCTCAAACTTCTGAAAGTCGGTATTATCTACCCAATTTCAGATTCCCAATGGGTTAGCCCTGTCCGGATGGTCCCCAAAAAGGGAGGAACCAATGTCGTTCTAAATGATAAAAATGAGCTAGTGCCCACAAGGACTGTCACGGGGTGGATAATGTGTATCGACTATAGGAAACTAAACAAAGCAACACGAAAAGATCACTACCCTCTACCTTTTCTTGATGAAGTCCTCGAACGCCTAGCCCATCAAAAGTTCTTTTGTTACCTCGATGGTTATTTCGGGTTCTATCAAACCCTATACACTCAGAAGACCAAGAGAAAACAACTTTTACTTGTCCCTTTGGAACCTACGCTTTCAGGATAATGCCTTTCGGGCTGTGCAATGCACCCACTACCTTCCAAAGGTGCATGTATACTATTTTTGTAGGGTTAACTGAGTCCATAATGGAAGTATTCATGGAGGACTTTTCAGTCTATGAAGATTCTTTTGACAACTGTCTACTCAACCTTGGACAAGTCTTATAAAGATGTGAGGAAACGAACCTTATCCTAAATTGGAAAAAATGCCACTTTATGGTAACTGAAGGTGTCATCCTCAGACATAGAGTGAGTGAAAGAGGGATTGAGGTAGACAAGGCAAAAATTGATGTCATCTCAAAATTGTCGCCGCTAAAAGACGTAAAAGGCGTACGAGCATTCTTGGGTCATTCTAGGTTTTACTGAAGATTCATTAAAGATTTCTCGAAAGTAGCAAAACCCATAACCCACTTATTGACCAAGGACACCGAGTTCAATTTTGACCAAGAATGCTTACAAAGCTTCACAACCTTAAAGAACGCTCTAGTCACTGTGCCCATTCTGAGAGCACCTGACTGGTCACAACCATTCGAAATAATGTGTGACGCTAGCGACTATGCTATAGGAGCGGTGTTAGGGCAAAGAATTGACAAAAAGCCTTATGTAATATACTATGCGTCTAAGACACTTGATGAAGCGCAAAAGAACTACACCACTACAGAAAAGGAGTTCTTATATGTCATCTATGCGTTCGAGAAATTTCGCTCCTACCTGATCGGATCAAAAGTCATAGTCTACACTGATCACTCCGCCATACGATATCTAATTCAGAAGCAAGACGCAAAACCCAGACTTATCCGCTGGGTGTTGATGCTTTAGGAATTTGATTTGGAAATCAAAGAAAAAGGCGGAGTGGAAAACGTCGTCGCTGATCATCTCAGCCGCATTGAAGTCGAGGATGATGATAAAGTACCTATCTGAGACTCCCTCCCTGACGACCAGCTTATGAAAATTACCACCGGATTCCCCTGGTATGCCGACATAGTGAACTATCTGGCTACATGAATCATCCACCCTTTCGCCTCTCACCATGACAAAAAGAAATTCCTCCATGATGTTAAGCAATACTACTGGGACGAACCTTATCTCTTTCGTCTATGTGCAGACGGACTTTTCCGCCGCTGCCTACCTGAAGAAGAGATTACTCATGTCTTAGAACATTGTCATTTCGGACCCACTGGGGGACACATGAGTTCGAAAAAGATCGCTCTGAAAGTTCTACAATCGGGTTTCTTTTGGCCAACAATAGCAAGAGATTCCCATGATTTTGTAAAATCATGCAATAAATGTCAACTTTCTGGCAGTATAACTAAAAGGAATGAAATGCCTCTCACTATGTGGCAAGAAATCGAACTTTTCGATGTTTGGGGAATAGACTACATGGGTCCCTTCCCCTCTTCATATGGATTTTATTGCATACTTGTCGTTGTGGATTATGTCTCGAAATGGATAGAAGTTATACCCACAGTTTCCAGCGATTCAAAACCAGACATTAAGATGTTTAAAGATATCATTTTCCCCAGATTCAGAGTCCCCCGAACTGTCATATCCGACGGAGGGACCCATTTTCTGAAATGAAGCTTCGAAGCCCTTCTAAAGAAATACGGAGTCAACCATAAAGTTGCCACACCTTACCATCCACAAACTAGTAGTCAGGTCGAAGTTTTGAATAGACAACTGAAGGCAATCTTAGAGAAAACCGTCAATAGACATCATACCGACTGGTCCATCAAGCTTCCTGATGCCCTTTGGGCTTACTGTGCAACTTATAAAATACCGATTGGAACAACCCCATTCCATATGGTATATGGGAAATCATGTCATCTTCCAGTTGAACTGGAATACAAGGCCTGGTGGGCCATTAAACAACTGAATTTTGATTTTTAAAAGCACTGGAGAAAACAGACAACTCCAGTTGCAAGAACTAGAGGAGGTCAGAATGACCGCATACCAAAGTGTCAGGATCTACAAAGAACAAACCAAGATGTGGCACGATGGTAATCTAAAAAGAAAAGACATCGCTATTGGAGACAAAGTCCTTCTTTTCAACTCCAGACTTAAAATTTGGAGACAAAGTCCTTCTTTTCAACTCCAGACTTAAAATGTTCCCCGGGAAACTTCGTACAAAGTGGTCCGGGCCTTTTACCATCAAGCACATATATCCGACTGGAGCCATCATAATTGTTGATGACAAAGGAGGAGAGAGGACAGTCAACGGCCATAGAGTGAAGAAATACTATACTCCAGTTGAAAAAATTCCGAGACAAACTATTGAGATCCGAGACCCCACAACATCACCATAACAAAATCAAAACCTCGTCGAGCCAGCGACGTAAAACCCAGGCGCTACTTGGGAGGCAACCCAAGATCTGAGTATCACTGTCTTTATTTTTCTTCTTCGTTTGATTTAGGTTTATCCTATTTAATCTGAAAAATATAAAAATTCACAAAACAAATATAAAAATATAAAATAAAAAAACCTAAACCATATAATCCTAAACGGTCTTGAAATTGTTTGGGCCTCACGGTCTTAAAACCCTTTGGACCCCTTTCGGTCTTGAAAACGTTTGGAGTCAAACGGTCCCGAAACCGTTTGAAGCCAAACGGTCCTGAAACCGTTTGGAGCCCAATGGTCTCGAAACCGTTTGGAGCCCAAAACGGTCTCAAAATCGTTTGGAGCCCAAAGATCGTTGTATCTTTCCAAGACAGGTTGTTCAAGATGTACCCCAAAGATTGATGATTTGTGGAGATTTATTTTTAGCCCAGAAATGTAGGAAAAAATACCAAGGATTATGAAGATGTTGAGAAGGGAGGAGTCTTCTGGGGAGGAAAGGATTATTGTGTCATCAACAAACTGTATGATGTTCTCTTTGCATTCCTCAGGAGAGTTTATGAGGCCACTACTTTTTCCCAATTGTATCATACGAGAGAGGATGGTTGTGATGATAATGAAAAGGTAAGGGGAGAGGGGGTCACCTTGTTTGAGGCCATTTGTATTATGAAAAAAACCCAAAAGGAACACCATTTATGATTGTTGAAAAGTAGTTTGTGGATATGCAAGCATGTATCCAATTGACCCATTTGAGCGGAAAACCAAAGCCAGTGAGACTTTTTGTTAAACAGTTCCAGTTGACAAAATTGAAAGCTTTTTCAAAGTCTAATTTAATGGCTAGAAGAGGTGTTCTGTTTTTTAGGCAGAGATGAATAGTTTCATTTACCATCAGGTAAGCATCTTGTATACTTCTATCTTTGAGAAAGGCGTTTTGATTGAGGGGAATGATATGGTTCATGAGTGGTTTAATTCTGTTTGATAGTGTTTTTGCTATGATTTTGTATGAAGTGTTGATGAGGTTGATGGGTCTGAACTGGGATATATGGTCAGGTTGATGGGTTTTTTTATTAGGGTAATGAAGGTTTTGTTTAGGTGCTTGATTATGTTGTGTGGGTTTTCACTTTCGTAGAAAGACTTGAGAAAAGCTAGGAAGTCAAGTTTGTAGTGGTCCCATTTTTCCAGGTAGAATTCTATATTTAGACCATCAGGTCCAGGTGATTTATTTAAACCTAAATAAGATATGGCCAAGTCCAATTCCTCTAGGGAGAAAGGTTTTATAAGGTCTAGGGTTTTTTTTATTTTTGTGTGGCATATTCTGGGCCAGTCCAAGTCATTTAGGCGGGAGGGGTTATGATTGTTGTTGAAGATTTTTTTTGAAATGGTTTGTGATGTGGGTTGTGATTGAGATTTTTTGGGTAGAGATCCTACCATTAATCTGAAGGTAAGTGATGGAGTTTTTTCGGTAATTTTTGTTGCATATCTTATGAAAGAACGTTGTGTTTTTATCTCCTTCCTTGGCCCAGGAAATTTTTGCCCTTTGTCTCCACCTAGTGTCAATACTCTTTTTTGTGAGCTCAAGTTTAGCTTTGATGGATAGCACAAGAGCAGGGTCAGCTGAGGGGTCTTTGTCCACAAAGAGGAGTTGTTCTTCAAGGCATTTTTGTGTTTCTAGCAGCTTGTTTGGGTTTGAGCGTTTCCATAGTTTGATGTGTGTTTTGATGTTTTTTGTGTTTTGAAGAATGTAGTCCTAAGTTTGTGGTTTGGGAATCGGCTAAAATCCAATGTTCAACACAGGTGTTGGTAAAGTTGTTTATGGTGAGCCAGCTATTTTCAAATTAGAAGGGGTGTCGACCCCAAGAAGTGGGATTTGTGTCTAGAATGAGAGGGAAATGATCTGATATAGCTCTATGTGAGATGTGAACAGAGGTAAGAGGGTGTTTATCTTCCCATAGGGTGGAGCAGATGAAATGGTCGAGCCTGGTGAAAGATTGATTTCTTGACCATGTGAAGGATGCATTAGATGGTTTGATGTCAATCGTAGCATGATTTGTGAGAAGATGGCTGAAAAGTTTGTCAGTTGTAGACATAGTTTGAGAGGAATTTGTGGAACTTGATCTGTCAGAGTTTTGGGTTATCAAGTTGAAGTCCCCACTTATAACCCAGGGAGACAAGTGGTTATTTGAAATGAGCGATTTAAATTCAGATAGAAAGGTAGATTTGTTATGTCTAGGTTCCCCATAAATCCCAGAAAAAGACCAACAAAATCCATCAGAAGTGTTTTTAAAGGCGATGGTTATGGAGTAGTTTAGAGAGGAGATGTTTTGGGTTGAGAAAGTGAGCTTATTGAACCCTATAAGGAGACCCCCTTTGAAGCCTGTTGGGGGGATTTGGACCCATTCTGTGATTCTGTTTCCACCAATAGTTTTGAGAGCAAAAGGTGATAGATTTGTTTTTGTTTCTTGGATAGTGATCAGGTCAATTTTGTTTTTTTAGACGTGTGAGCGGATTTCCTTACGTCTATGGAGATTTGATGCTCCACATACGTTCCAAGAGGAAGGTCTCATTGTTTTTGATAGGTTGGGACTGGAGATAGATAGATCAATACCAAGCGATTTAATCAATTTTGAGGAGTTCAAAGTTTATTTTGGTAGAATTTAGTACTCTTTTATTTGACCATCCCATAAAGAGTTCTATATCATCTAGTATTTTGTGGGCTTTTTCTTCATCTTCGAGATGAATTCCTATGTTTTTTGCAAAATTTGTGAAACTATTGATGTTTGACCATGATGCAAGGTCCTCAATGTTGTCTACATCGCATTGTGTAGACTTTGTGCAAGGTGGGGAGGAGATATTATGAATGGAAGATAAAGCACAAGATGAACTAAGAGAAGCGTTTAAGTATGTACCTGGATCAGATATGTTGGCGATGATTTTTTTGTTTGCCTCTTTATGGTCTGGCATCATAATCTTCTGGATGTAGCCATCTTCTTGCTTTTGTTTTGGGCTCTCCTGTTGAGGACTCTGTGAAGAGTTGTCATTTTTTAGCGGGGAAAGATTTTGCTTTTTTTAAGTGCTTTGGTTTCGATTTTGTGTATGACAACTTTCCTTAGTTGATGTTGGGGAGGGGAAGATGGTGCCAGCTGGTGGGGAGGTGTTTTCATGAAAGGAGGGAGTGAAAGTTCTGGTTCTTTTCCTATTTGTAGGGAGGTTTGTGTTATCAGAGGAGTTGGTGTTTGAGTTTTTTCTTTCCCAAACATGGTGTCGATCCCCAGTGAAACAGGTGTTTGTAGAAGATTTTCTATCTTTATTTGGGAAAAACCATGAAGGTGGATGGCTTGAAAGATCAGAGAAGGTTGTTCTATTTTTGGAAGGATGTTCAGCAGATAGTTTGATGTTGTAGATTGATTCTCCGATCCTAATTTTGATGGTTGGGGTAGAGAAATGGCAACTTTTACAGTGAAGAGGCAAAAAGCTTTAATGTATTGGGTAGGGTGCAAGGTTTCCGGGCTGATGTATTGTAGAGTAGTCCCGATGGAGTGAGCTATTCCTCTGAAGATCTCGACTTCCCAGAGGTGGGGCGGGAGGTTGGTGATAGCAACCCAGTCAGAGCCACTAGTTGGAGCAGGGTAAGCACCTAATTCAGCCATCCATTTTGATAATCTGGATGTAATGAAACTAGATCCATAAGGTATTGTGAGAACCTGGTTGAAGAGATGGTTGATTTTTGTTCCTTCAGCAACAGTGTATATCAACTGGATAGGTGAATTTTTTTTTGGTTTTAGGATTGTCTGTCCTGAGATGAGGAGGACTAAGGCTCGGGTGATATCAAGGACATTTATAGGGTTGTTGTCTATGTTGTTTTCAATGGAGATGAGGATGCTTCTCAAAGTAAGGACTTTGAGAAGTCTCATTGAGTTTGCAGGTAGGTCAAGGGCTATCGCATATTCAAGGTGTTCCGGAGTCTTCATGTTTGGTGTTGCAGGAAGGGTGTTTGAGTTGTGTGTGGAGGTAACTGATGGAGTGATGAAGGGGAGGGGTTTTGGTGAAGAGGTTGTGTGTTTTGGTGGCTTGTAGTAGGGTTTTATTATAGGCATAACTCTGGTGTTTGTGTTCGGGTATCAAGCATTTGGAGTGTCTGCATGTTTGGGCGGGAGGTTTGTGAGGCATGCAAAAGCATTGTTTGTGAGTGGGGGTGAGGGGGGGTTTGTTTTGAGTCTCTGAAGTCAGTATCTCTCTTTTTTGGAACTCAAATGTATTTGCAGAAAGTCAAACCTGTACCAGAGAAAAATATAGGGAAGGAAGACATATGGTCTGCATGTGGTCCGATTAGATTTGGAGGTGGGCAAGCTTTACAGAACCTTTTTGTATGACCTACTTGGTGGCATCTGAAGGAGGTAAAGCAGGAAATGCATCTGGAAGCCGAATGTTGCTTACTATTGCAAAGTGAACAGTGAAGAGCCTGGAAAGGTTTTCTGGGGGGCGTTTTCTAGATTTGGGCAGTGGGGTTTTTTTCTAGGTGTTTGTTGATTAGGAGGGAAGATTTGTTTTGTCCTAAAATCAGAAAAGAGCAGTTTAGGAGGATCGTGTTGTTTGGGATGATATCGATCACATAGGAGGATTGGATTTTTAGGGTTTTGCGGAGTGAAGAGAGAGTATAATGTTTTGTTGTTTTCACCTTGTTGGAAGAAAAAAGATGGTACCTTGCTACAATAGAGCTTTTTTGTTGTGGTGTTGTTGTTGTGTCTGCTTCGTCTTCCCCCTCAGAACCCGAGGAAACTGAGATGGGCCAAGTTTTGAGCCCACCGGGGGTTGATGAATATCCCGTACAAAGAGTTGGTCAGTCGAGTTTGATGAAGATGAGCTTTCTTTGTCATATCTTTTGTAAAGATATGCTAGCTCAGGAGGTGTGTCTGCGTTGAAATCCCTCACCCACGCAAGGAAAGTACGGTTACCTATCAGTTTGATGAAGATCGACCATTCAGGAATAAGATTGAGCTTCGAGATCATTAGGTCCCAACCCTCAGAGATGAGGAGGGTTGAGGCTTTGTTTTTCCAGGGATGTTCAGCTAGAGAGGACCAAGTGACCGTCACCGGGAAAGAACGGCGACCAATGTTGATCATGCAGGATCCCGGTGAAGGTCAAACTTGTGGTAGATCCAAGCTTTTGATAGTGGAATACTGGTGGAGAACATAGGGTTTGAGAATGGGAACTCTTGGAAGGTGAAGCAAGAGTTCATTTCTGGAGTTGTGGCTGGGATCCTCAAGCCGTCGCCAAGCGCTGAGGATTTTTTCTATTTTAGGGCTAAACTAAATACTTTTGTCTAGCCTCTTTTGGAAAAGCAAGTCATGTTTATGCTTGAGGCCAGGGTGAGCAGGCCTCCTGTTCTCATGATGTAGTCTTAGCCGGTGAGCAAGTTGAAAAGATATTCTCTGGTTAGAAAGGAATCAGGACTGAAGGGACTGTAGTAAAGGCTCAGTGTTGGGAAGTGGTAGCTAGCAGAATGGTGTGTAGCAAGTGAGACTTTTGAAAAGGATGTTTCTAAGTATTAGACGGCCATGGGCGCTGCTAAAGTGTAAGAATATCCCCTGCCACTATTTTTTAGGAAGAGCAGGAGTTAAGATGTCTGCATGCCACTGTATATTCTTGCAATCAAGGTGTCTCGGTGGTATTCCAGATCTCTAGGCTTTAAAAGCAGAGAAGTGGAAAGGGTGGTGGAGTTAAGAGGGTGTACCTTCAGTTTACTCCGCCGCTGAGTGTAGACCGGATTTGAAGAACGGGTCGACGTAGATGGAGTCTGGGCACTGGGCTCCTGTAACACAAGATGAGAAAGATTGACCGCCGATGGGGAGGGAAAGGTCGAACTCAGAGGGGTTCCCGCCACCTAGGTGCTGATCAGGTAGGCGGAGGAGTGATGGTATATGCTTGCCAGACCGAATTGAAACCGATCCCTGAGGGAAGAGGCCTAGGTGATGTTTCTTGAGAGAGGTTGTTTCTTTGAGAGCGTATGGTGCTTGCTCGCTCAATCTGCCACCAAGGAGAAGATCTTTGGGGGCCGTAGGGGTGATGGTTAGAGCTCGTCGGAAGGAGGCAAAACCAAAATCTGGGGTGATGAGGCCTAGGGGATGTTTCTATAGAGATGGTGGAGCTTTCTCTCACTTACCGCCTGTTGTACTTCGAAGCCTATGCTTTTAGTTTTCTGTTCAATGATGAATGATGATGCATTGTTAGTTTATCTTCAACTTCGTTTTCTTAATACTGATGCCTTATTTTCTGTGTTGCGTGCATTTAACATCTCACTATCTCTATACCATCATAGTTGTGACGCATGAATTTTTAATTTTGTGTATCCTTTTGCCATGTGAGCCACGACTGTGACCTGGGTCAACTTGTTGGCAAATTAAAATTATACTCTCATGATTGTCTTCATTACATGGACCAACGATGTTGTAGAGATCATGAGCCATACTAGTAATCATGTTGGCTAATAAAATATGAGCTCTCTTGATTCTCCAAGTTTCATTTCTTGAATCAAACTTACACAAAAATAGGTAGGCATGGGTGTCTCAAACTGCTGCAATCTTATCACAATTATGGACCACACACCATTGGGAGAAAAGGTAATTAAACAAAACAAAATATTAGAGTGAAACTCAGCCAGTTTTATATTGCTTTAATGTTCAATTCTCCATAAGACCTCCCTATTATCTTGCAGAAAGGAAACTTCAATTCATTCCAACAAGTCTAAAGAATTTATGAAGACGGCGGTGAGATCATATCCTGTTGTCTCCTTGACTTATTTTTAGTTCTGGAAGAGAAAGTTTTTAGATGTCTTTTCCATTATTTTCCTTACATCTCCATACCATCTTTCATTTCCATTTATTTATTTATTTTCTTATTTATGATAGCATTTATTTTAACTGATCTTGATATAGTATTGTTTCAATTTTTGTATCAGGCAAGCATAGTTGGAAGTCTGAAGATCTAAACAACAACGTTATAAAGGTCACAGACATCACAGGTTAGATAGTGTTCCACTTGTATGCCATAAGAAATAATCATACTACATATGTACTGTAACACTTAATGCAATAGATTCTTTAGTCAAAGATGTAGTGCAGACCACTACTTGTTGATCACTACATATAATAATGACATATAATCAACTAAAACGACATTAATATTACTTTTCAGACTCTGTATACATACACATGAACAAAGAAATTTTAGCACACCATAGGTTGCATTCATGATAAGACAATTGTGCACACATTTAAAGTTCCTACAAGGTGAAAAATCCTTTACTTAATACCAAAATTTCTAGTCAAAAGTGATGTCTAAACCCCTAGTCAACTATTATCATTATATGAATACCTTGTTAGAAATTTTATGACATCTATTTCTTAGAAAAATATTTTAGTTAAGGAATCAATATATATTCTTTACACGTCCTAAAAAAACCAAATATTGACAATCCCAATACTTCCATATTCTAGTTTCTTCTCTCTCTCTATCTATCTCTCTATCTATCTGTCTGTCTCTATTCCCTTGTTTCTCTCTCTGTAAGGACCCTGACCTCCGTTTTGAGCTTATCATGTTTGCTTTGCCTAACCCTGGCGTTTAGTTGCTTGCTAATCACCTATAGTGGTGATTAGGGTTTCTTGTTCTTTGTTGAGAGTTGGAGGTTCTACTTGCAAATAACCCAAGTCTAGGATTGATGAGCAAGTTTGTCACCTTGAGAGGTGTTTCTCTCTCTCCTTTCTTCCTCTAGAGTTGAGAGGAAGGGTTGGGCTCGTTGCTTGAGTTTCCTTGGGCCTGGTTGAGCCTTGTTGGGCCTTATTTTGCCTTGTTTGGGCCTTGCCTTGCCTTGTTAGACCTTGTATCAGACACGGGTGTGTTGGGAGCCTTGTGTCAGCCATGGTTGTGTCGGCCATGAGGCTGTGTCGAGTAAGAGAGTGTATCATCCATGTGGTGTGTCAGCCTTTGACCATCCTTGACCTTTGGCTTCATTTGTGTCACCACCCTTGTGGACACTTGGTGCATGATGCTTGCATGTGGCAATTGCCTTGGACATGTGTATGGGGCAAGATGAGGAGGTGGCATTTCTCATGGACAAGTGTCCCTAGGCGGGCGACACCTTGCCTTGCTTTCTCCTTCACCCTCTTCTATATATGCCTCTCCTTTCTCTTGCTTAGGATCCCTTTAGTTGGTGTTGCTTCCTTTCCTTCCTTGGTGGGCGACACATCTCCTTTGCTAGTTGGTGGCCGATCCTCCTCCTCCTTGGAGTCTTCTTCTTCCTCTAGTGGTGGCCGATCCCTAGAGTGCCTTGTTCTTCTTCTTGTGGTGAGCATCTCCCCTCTCTCCTTAGCACCTTCTTCTTCTTCTCTTTCTTACTTGCTCTTCGGCCATGGTGGTTACAAGTTTTGTTTCTCTTCTTGAGGTAGACGAAGGTGGTGCTTGAGCTTGGGAGCTTGGTTCTAGGAGCTTGGAGCTTGCTTAAGGCGGGTTACATAACTCCTAACCCTAGCTATACTACTTCCTTTTCTTGTTGCATGCTATGTTTCACTTTGATCGGCCATGTATCTTGTGGATATATGTTCATGTTGTTGGATGTTTTCTTAACCTTGGTGGCTAAACCATATGTATAGAGTTTCTCGGGAAAAACTCTTTTCTCTCCATTTGGTCTTGAGAAGTGAGTTCGGCTCTAGTGGTATAGGAAACACTCCTCTCACTTGATTGTTGAGAGTTGAGTCTATACTCTAGTTGCTTGGGAAACACTCTTCTCTCACCATGGATTAGAGAGGTGAGCCTTGGTTGGATGTTGACCTAGTAGAGGTTGGGATCTTGGCCGATTTGGAAATGATCTATCATGTTACCTGAGATATGTGGTGGAGGTTGTGCAAAACCCCTCTCTCTTGATTGTTGAGAGGTGAGCCAACTCTCTTGATCTTTTAGGGTTTCGTGATGGTGATCTTGAGGTTAGTGATGACCAAGCTGAGATGAGCCTTTGTGCCTTGCATGATACACCTTTGTGGTGATGTTCCAGACACGCCTCACCTTGGGTTTAGCTTTGGCTGATATGGTTATGTTGATGTTGGTTGGCTTTGTACCCGATATGACCATCTTGATCTTGTTAGATGATAGGCTTCCTTGTGGTTCCCTTGTATCGTTTGGTGGTGTGTACATGGTGGGCGTTATAGCATTGGCTTGGGTGCCACGATCTTGGTCATTGCAGTGGTGAGTTGGCTGCCCGATACAACCCTAATCCTAGCTTGCCGATAGGGTCTTAGCGGATACAGTAGATGCCCGATACACATCTATCTTGGGTGCATGATATGTCCTCTTGACCCAACTGCATGACACAACCTTTACCTCTAGTTGCACGACACACCATAGACATGGTTGCCCGATGTTCTCTTGTTCTTGGGTTGATCGATGATGTGGCTAAGTGCCTTGGCCGATAGGCCTTTAGTGAGGGTT
Organism: Alisma plantago-aquatica; assembly: GCA_963693085.1. Lineage (NCBI taxonomy): Eukaryota > Viridiplantae > Streptophyta > Magnoliopsida > Alismatales > Alismataceae > Alisma > Alisma plantago-aquatica. Next base: position 20,933,967 of record OY856409.1, on the reverse strand, counting down.
GTTACCCTACCCGATACCACCTATGGTAAGGGGTGCGCTACCCGTCACACTTTTAGCGAGGGTAGCTAGTATCTTTAGTAAGGTTTATGCTTAACATGGAAACCCTAGCTAGTGATGTGTTGTATTGTAATCACACCTATGTTGTTGATTTTATATAGATGATGGGTTGTGAACCGGTGCTATGCTTGATGCTTAAAGATAATGCTAGATCAGATAACAAGATACTTGTTTATGTTTATAAGATAAATGGCATAAGTGGATGCTTATGATTCGATAACCATAATGTAATTGATACAACTGTATGCCTCATATGATTATAATCATGACATGCACATCTTCCACCCTAATGATATAATAATTAGTAAAATCTATGACTGGTGATTTTAAGTTATCTCTCTTGATGTGCATACTAACTATGCAAGTGTATCAGGTGAATTAATAGCTAGGGTATGAGCTATGAGGTATGTGTGTTTGAATAACACTGCATGATGATAATTCTTGTTGATGAGATAACATGCATCACCAATATGATGAGTTAGGTCTGAGGACCTGATGAGGGTTGAGTGCCCAATGAGGTGTTATCCTCTTGATGATGAGATGAGGGATTGTTATCCCAGGTGACGATGTAATATGATGATGCCTTGAGTGGCAGTGGCTTCCTGTGATGAGGGGTTGAGATCCTAGGATAATGTGATGGTGATAATGTAATTTAATGCTATGTATGTTTTACAACTTGGTTGCCTCAACAATCCACTTAAAATATACTAATTAATTACAGTGGAACATATTCTGTAGTTTGCCCTGGCCATAGATCCATCATCGTCAGTAGCTGGTGATGGTGAAACAGGTTCTCCTGCAGGTTAACCTGGAAGCGCATATTGTTGAATATGTGTGGTTTATCCTAGCTGAAAATGAGGAGGATTAGAGTGCAACTTCTGTTGTAGACTCCAGAGCACAGTTTCAGGCCCGTGGCTCAATATGTTAGAGCATGGTGAATAGGCCCATGGCTCAGGATTTGTGATAAGAGAGCATGATTGTGTTCATGTCTCAAAGCACGGTGATCATGCCCATGGCTCAGTTTCACTAGCGTCGATACCTGTACCAAGGTGGGATAGGCAGAGGGTAGCCAGACCCTGTGGCTGAGGCCACTTAAGCATGAGACTATGGTCCTACTCATTTTGCACTCGTGCACTGACCACGAGGTGGTGAGGTTGTGGAGTCCGACTCTTCCATTGACCTTTTATGGCATCGGCTTGGGTTTTGCAACCGAAGGTTGGATTTGAGCGGTACGGCTCACTTCCTCAGGGCATAATAATACATAATCCAGCCGAATAGTATTTATTGCTTAAGGAAAAATACGGAACATTAGTTGAGGCCTTTCTTGTGTAGTTGATCTTGTTATACCTTATAGTTACTTATACATTCCTTATGTTTTGTGATAAGATCTTATAAATCTTATCTTGTCAATCATGTTCCATAAAGAAAATTAGGTTATATGCCTCCCGGATATCCTGGTAAGTTTAATAATACAACAAGACCTGCTCAGTATGTTGCTCATATAATCTGCTTAAATATGTTATCTGCTTTACCTGCTTTAGCCTTCTTTGGAGTTTTATAGTTTCGACGGGGAGTTATGTTTCTCGCTGGGACTGGGTGTCTCACCCTGTTGGTTTACAACCTTTTTAGGTGGTCACGCTAGACGTGGTGCTGGTCATGAGGTTGTGGTCGAGTAGTAAGAAGAAGAGCAGTAGAAGGCAAGAGATGGACATACTATTGTTTTGGTGGTTTTGTAGTAGAGTCCTAGAGTCATCCATGTACTCTCAGGTCCTCAGAGGTGTTTTGACGACGTTTCACGATGACTAGCTGTTGTAATTTTGTATATCCTGTTGTTGGCCTTACGTGGCCTGATATGTACATATAAACAGGTGATGAACTCTGGTGCTGACAGGACAGCTAGTTTCTGTAAGCTGTATCAAGGCTTGTAATATTTATATAACATGTTTCTCTACAGGATCTGGATGCAAAAGTTCTCTTATGTATGCTTTCCGAAATCAGTTTTAATTCACCTGTGTTTTCAGTAATATGTGGTTCCGCACATTTTTGCGTGTCACCTTGCTGTCTGTGTGATGGCGAGGTGTCACACTCTCCTTATCTATGGTGGTCCCCTCACTTTCCTCCAACCATATTACTGCAATGTGATATTTTGTATAGGTTCGGTAACAAAATGACACTATCATTCAACTTTATTTCCACTCACTTCTATTTTAGATTCTTTCTCATCTCATGTGAGAAACTTGCAAGTTTGTATCTTCCTACTTGCCTCTTTTTTTTTAACCAAGTGTGTAACTCTTCTATTACTTTTTGGTAGTTCTTGTAAACAGTCTTCTTGAAAATATGACAAACATTCCTAAACCCTTCACAAAATTTCTTGGTGTATTGTTTCTGGCTAGAGTTCTTACTTCAAGTTTCTTGTACATGACTGTTGTTACCTAATTAGGTAGCTGTAACTACTCTGTCTAGGTGGAGCGGATTGGGTGTCCAAATGATTTTAGGCTACCAAATGTTGGTGCAGCTTGTCATATAGTTTTCATGGTTGTCTATAGAAGTAGATGTTTTTTTCCTTATATATTTTAGTTTTATGTGATAGGTTAAACTGATGCATATTATTATCTTATTACAGTCTTGAGCAATGCCTGAGATTAAGACCACTTTTGGTTTCAGAGGAAACATTTGCATGCTAGCACATTTCCAGAACAAGGATACCACTGAAGCTATTCAGAAGGTTGTTGCAGGTTATCTAAGTCAGCTACACATTTTGTTTTTTGCTTTTCATTGGAAGCAGTTGCTTATTTGGTTCAGTGTTTAGGGATTTGGAAGAGAACTGAGCTTTCCTGGGGCTTGTAGAGTGTGTAAATCATGATTTATTATAGCCTTATCATGTTCTCCATGAAAAGTTAGGTATTTTGTGTGATTCTGTACCAATTGTTATTCTTGTTCTCTTTTGTTGGCATCCATGTGACAAAAGACTAGTTTCTTGGCATTCATTTAGGAGAACAATCACCAATAAATTAGTTACTCTTTATTAATTTCATCCATTTATGTAGAAGGAAAAGTCATCACTATGGGTTTAAGATATACTATTCAGAAGTTTATTGAGTTCCAACTTATCATGAATGTTGTTGCTCTGGTTATCAATGTGGTTGCACTTATTTCATCTGTCAATGTTCCTCTTAAAATTGCTATCTCAATCACTACTATTACACTTCCTATTGTTAAATGCCAAGATTGAAGTAAGCAAACACATAAGAAGTCGTACGAACAGAAGGTATCAGCAGTGGACAACAACAGGAACGTCCAATCCCCATCAATTTGTTGAGCTTCCCGTTGTGGATCTCTAGTCTTATTGAAATGGTTCTAATCTTACTATATATCCAGGTATGTGTTGTGTTCTCTAAGGATGCAATAATTAGTTCGTGTTTTTGAAATATGAAATGAGTCTAGGTATGTGATATGTTCTCTAAGGGTGCAGACTAATTCATGAAACGGCTAAGACAATGGTGGCATCATGAAGTCAGTAATTGAAAAGGTCATCCATACTGTAGGATTCTACATCTTTAGATGCAAGACAAGGGGTTGGAATGATTATCTGTCAGTAATGAACCTGTGTTGATTTTATTTCGCATATCTTGACCTTTAGATAATCATATGTCTTGGTTACATATAGGTGAGAGTGTTGCTTGACAATACTTAAACTAGAATATTGCATCCAAATGGTTATCCTGCCTCCACTTGATGCTCAAGCTCCACACAAACAATGCCATATTGGATTTGCTAGTTTTGCCAATATTATACTTCATTCCTTGAAGGTGCTTCTTCAGTGTTGATAAAGTTGTTTTTCATCATTTAAAGGAGCTCTGAAGTTGGCATGCAGAAAAGTAGATAGTCATATCAGGGAAGAGACAAATCTAATGATGTAGAAGTTATTGTACTGAATAGAAAAATATTGTATGAAAGTATATAATTGGTGTTGTATTCAATATAAGGGGCAAGGTAAAATGCCCTCCCCATGTAATTGTCATTTGATTATAAATAAAACATATGCATACTTTTCGAAAATTGAGTTTGGGTGCAATTGGCATTCATTTAGAAATCATGATAATGAACTAAAAATTGAATGACGAAAAGCCATGAAAATGTAGTAATACAAAACTATGTCATTAGTGGCTTTTTTTATACTCCATTACACTCAATAAAAATATTTTCTTACAACAACATAATACAAAATAGTGGCATTTGTGTAAAAGCCAATTGATGGATAGTGGCATTTTTATAAATGCCAAATGATGTTTTAGTGGCATTTATTTGGAATTTATTGGAATCCATTAAAGTGAAACATTTAGTGGTGTTTGAAACTTATGCCACTATCTTTCTAGTGGCATTGGTACTAGAGGCATTTTTTAAGTGTCAAAAAATGCCACTAAACATGTTTAGTGGTGCTTATTTTTTTCAATGTTATTTCTAGAATGTCATTAATGTGTATGTTTGTTGTAGTGGGTGACAAGATCACCTTATCTCAATAAGAATGAACCCATAATCTCCTAAAAATATTTTGTGATGGATTTTATGATTTTTTAGAAAATTAACCTTTTTTTATAACTTATGGTGATGAGATCACGTGATCCATGAATTTGAACACTAGGTTGGAAATCACAAATTCTTGATGAGATCACCTGACAGAACTTGTTGTATGGTTAAATGAGGATCCTCAAATGCTGAGATCTTAGGTTTGAGAGAATTCCTACCCTTGTATATTTGTGGTCTATAAGGACACAAATCCACATGTCTTCATTTTATCATTAAAATAGATTTGAATCGATTAAAGTATGAACATGATCTATGATGTTAATCCCACATACCCCAAATATCTTTTAACATTCGAATTATAAACCAACTTAACTAGTTTTCTTTCTACATTTAAAGAAGGATGCAATTCTACTTTAAAGGAAGTTGGAGCTACTTATAGGTGAAGGCTATCTTAAGGCGGTGGAGCTACTTCAAAGTGGTGAAAGTTGCTCCAAGGTTGCTTGAGGTTACTATAAGAAGGTTGCTTTAAGGAGGTTGAGGCTACTTCAAGTGGAAGGTGATTGTATTTTATTGTAACATCCTTGCAAGGTAAATAAAATAAACGACTTTCAAAATCCCAATTGGAAACAATTGAGTAGTGGACTGACAACCTTTGATTCAAAGGTTGGAACCACTATAAATTGAAGTGTCTTCCTTATTCCCCCCCCTTCTTTGCATTAAGTTTTTTATTAAATTTTAAGGTACCCAAATCTCTATTCACCCCCCTATAGATCTTTCAATTGGCATCATAGTAGGTATTCAAGGAGCCTTAATTGATCTTGAATGAGAGACAGTGTTCTACACAACCCCAACCTTGAAGAAACTTATGTAAGCCGACCACAACCCTTTGATGGAAGCAACTACACTTATTGGAAAAGAAGGATGCAATTCTACTTCCAAGGGATCAACCTAGAACTTTGGAGAATGGAGTCCTTTCCCTATGCGCTTCCTAACATGGAGTATGCAACATGGAATCTTGAAATAGTAAAATAAGTTCAATTGAATGCAAAAGCAGTAAGTATTATATATTGTTATATTTCCGTTAGTGAGTTTAATAAGATATCTTCATGTGAAACCACTTATAAAATATGGCATAAATTTTCAGTGACACATGAAGGTACAACTCAAGTTAAGAATACCAAAATTAATATGCTTAGACAAAAGTTTGAAATTTTTTGCGTGCAACCTAATGAGTCTATTAGTGAAATGTATGTAAGGTTTTCTTCTATGATTAACATATTGAGTGCCTTGGGTGAGTATACAAGTGAGGAAGATCAAGTGTTCAAGATTCTTAGATCCTTGCCTCCAAAGTACAAGGAAAAGGTGACAACCATTGAAGAAGCCAATGACCTTACCACATTGAAGATGGAGCAACGCATCGACAATCTAGAGACTCATAAAGTTACTCTTGAAGAAGAAGAAAGATAGGAGTTGGAACTTCAAAAAGGAAGAAGGAAGGACATAGAATTCAAGCCTACAACAAAAACTCAAGAAAGTGATGAGTCAAGTGAAGGAGAGAGGATGCACTCATTGGAAATGGTAAGCAACATAGAAGATTTAAATCTAAAAAAATTCTAGTGTTTCTTCCTTTTCTTTCCTTAGATGCTTTGAATGCGGAAAGAAGGGACATTTAAAGAATGAGTGTCCTAATGTCAAGAAGGGAAAGAAATACTCTTTCAAGAACAAAGAAAAAGCCTACAAAGCAGCTTGGGATGAGTCAATCCGCCATAGTGAGAGTGAGAAGAAGTAGAATGTCTCACGGCTAAACAAGACAAGGTAAGTTGTCTTATTGCAACAATGAGTGAAGAAGAAAATTAGGTAAGTCTTATTGATTTATCTAAACAAGAGCTAGTAAATAGTTTAGAAGACCTCCATGATAAATATGATGATTGTAAAAGGAAATTGAGGAAGCTTATAAAAACTAATGATGATTTGCATGCTAAATTGTATGATCTTACTTCTAAAAATGAAAGTTTTATGTCTAAAAAAGATACATTCAAATCATCTATCAATGATTACAATATCAAGTTGCTTTCTCTAGAAACCAATAATAATCTTCTTTCTCAAGAAAAGATTGAATTGCTTGCTAAAACAACTAATTTTCAAACTCAACAGGTTCTATGTACTAATTCGAATTATCATATCATTGTTAGAGAAAGAGATTCCTTGCTTTCAAGTTTACATCAAGTAAAACTAGATATTGCAAAGAAAATTGATGAAGTTGCTAAGTTACAACAACATGTTGATAGTCTAAAGAGTAATGTTATTCTTGATAAAATCTAAGAAAACTCTTTTGGACAAGTTAGAAGAAGAGGTCTAGGTTATGTACCTAAAAAGAAATCTTACCAAAACCCTAGAACTAGAAGAACACAAAAACCCAAATCCAAGATTAAGTATGTGCCCAAAGACAATCTAGCACATAACCAAAATGCTAAGAAAAGAAATGAAATTTATTTCATTTTCTATCATTATTATCAACGTTTTGGGCACTATTCATTTTCTTGTCTATATAAGAAAAAGGATGTTGACTTGGTTTGGGTTCCAAAACCTCCAACTTGGAAATGTTCGACATATTAGTTGAGATTTGACCTAAACTTCATTTTGAAATTCATAATGTCTTATCTCAACTAAAATAAGATTTAGCTTGTAAATCTTTGTACGTTTTGACTGCTTATTTGTGTTATCCAAAATAAAACAAATGAGAATGATATGATTTGTTTAAAATGTTGCATTCACTAAAAATCTACAGAAATTCATCTCGATCGATAAAGATTTCGATCATGCAATTTTTCGATTGAAGAAAAGTTTGACTGAAAGTAATTCTATCATAGTTGTTTATTGAAAATAAAACCATTAGTTTACAATTAACTTTGGTGACTTAAATTTGCAATGAGCTCTTCATGTTAAACTATTCTAAATACTTGAAATGATAAAATATTCAAAATAATGAAAATCATTCATAACCAAAAGGACCACTATATGGGTACCAAAATTTCCTATTTTGTAGGTTCATATGGTCTTTAGAAATTGCTCAAAAATATATGATTGAAAATGAGGAACCTTTTTATACAATTGGAGAATTGGTAAAATTACTGGTCACAGTCAGAGAAAATTACAAAGGTAAAACTATTGGCATAGGTAATGCTGGTACAAATTTTAAATGTGCTATTTGTCAAAGAACTACATCATAAGTGCTATGACACTGGTTATGATTCATAAGAAAATATCATGTTTGTTAAAGGAAAAATAATTATACACCTCTTAACTCTATGGATACTATTGTGACTTATTGTAAGTTATGATTTGGTTATGGCATAAGAAGATTATTCATGCAATAAAGTTTCCTAGAATATGATCATTACCTAAACTTTTCTTTGATAAATCTAAGATTTATCAATTCTAAGTAAGAAAAATAAGATTTTTTTCAAAACTAAAACTTTTGTTACTAAATCATTAGAAATCATAAATTTATTTGGTCATATGTGAATTTGATCTATTTGTGATAAAGGATGTTGTTTCCTATTTAACAAAAGATGCTAGAAATAAATTCGATCTTAAATCACAATAAGGCTTTATTTTGGAATATTCAATATCTAGCAAAGCATGTAGGATTTGTAAGTCTACATCTAAGAGAGTTGAAGAATAAATGATGATTATGCCCAAAAAATTCAAGACTTAGTCATATATCCTAAAGGAAAAACATTCATTGAAACTAAATGAGCATGATGAAATAAATTAAATAAAGCTAGGATACAGACTTTGATATGACTTATGGATCTATGGCTAGACTTGAGGCCATTTAGATGTTATTTAAGTCTAGCCAAATCATAAGGACATCAAACTCTCCAAAGGATGTAAAACTTGTTTTCTTAATCAAATCATAAAAAAAATCTATGTTTCTTAAACTCATGACTTGAAACAAGATTGAAAATGCATACAAAAAGAAGTTGACTGGTCACTTATGCCTCAGGGCGGTGGATGAAGGATGGAACAGCTCTGGAATAGCAGAGGCAGCATTTGGATGTCTGAAAACTTGATGCTTTGTGTGGCAACACATCCCATTATCACACAGATAACGAGGTGTTACGCGAAAATGTGCGGAAATCACCATAACCACAGCTTATCAAAAGCACGGGTTAATTAAAACCGATTGCGGAAAACTGATAAAATGGGAAACATATTACATTCCAGTCCATATCCTGTAAGAAAACATATTATATACATATCCATACAAGCCTGGATATATGTCCACAGCTTAGAGCAACAGCTGTCCTGTCATAACAATGAGTTCACCACCTGTTCATACATATAAAGGCCCACATCTGGCCATCATCAGGATATACAAACGATCTCGGTCGTACATCGTAAAACATCGTCAAAACACCGCCAAGGACCTGAGAGTACAGGGATGACTCTAGACTCTACTACAAAACATCCAGAACAGCATCATCTCCAAAGCTTGCCTTCTACAGATCTTCTCGCTGCTCGGCCGCAACTCCACGACCACCACCACGACAAGCTCGACCAACTAAAAAGGGTGAAAACTAGCGGAGTGATACAATTGAACATTGTCCTAGCGGGAGGCATTACTCCACGCCAAAACTACAAAACCTCAGATAAGCATTTATATGAGCAGATATATATTGATAAGGAATATAACAGAAACAGTTTATGAAAAGCAAGGCCACCGGTACCATACAATTTACCAGCTGTACCAAAAAGGCATATAACCTGCATACCTCTCAATGGGACATGATTGACGAGATGAAATATATATATAAAACTTACCACATAGGAGTAATACACAAGCAACTAAAAGATAATTAAAGTTAACTACACAAACAAGGCCTCAACCAATGTTTCGTGTTTGTCTTAAACAGTACATACTAAACGGCTGGATTACGTTTTATTATGCCCTGAGGAATTGAACCGTACCGTTCAATGCCAACCTTCAGCTGCGAAGCCCATAGCCGGTGCCATATAAGGTCAATGGAAGAGCCGGAATCCAAGACCTTCTCCGCCTCATGTCCACACATAAGTATAACATAAGCAGGACCGCAGTCTCATGCTGAAGTGGTCATAGCCACAGGGTTAGCTCTTCAGGCTACCCTCTGCCTAGCCCGCCTTGGTACAGGTCACGGCGCTAGTAAAACTGAGCCACGTGTCTAAACACCGTGCTCTGAGCCATGAACGCATTCATGCTCATTATATCGCATATCCTGAGTCATGGGCTATGTTCACCATGCTCGTCACACATCCGAGTCTGCAACCGCAGCTGTACTCATTTCACCTCTCTATTTTAGGCTAGGAGAAGCCTCGCATATTCAAAAATATGCGCTCCGGGTTAACCCGCAAGAGAACCCATTTCATCATCACCCTATCCTGACTGGTGATGAATCTATGGCCAGGGCAAGCTACATTATAGATTACACTGTGATTAGTTAGTATCTTTTAGATGGATTGCAAGATTCAACCAAGTTGTATAACATGCAAGGTATAACATAAGTAAACAACATAAACTCAACATTAGGTATTTACGTCATACTGATTCATCACAAGGATCTCACATCACATGTTATCACTTGGCCTCTTGCCAACCATCTAGACCCATCTCAAGGATCATCACACATCATGGGATCTCAATCCCTCATCACATAAAGCCATAGCCCCTCAGGGCTTTCAACATCATTATGAAATCATCATTCATAATACACCTGTCATCACAGTGTTCATTTACCCAATTCTCATAGCCTTTCATTGGGCTAAGCATTACCTGCATGGTTAGCATCATTCAACAACAAAAGAGAATAACCAAGGAACTTACCATTCACAGGATTACATTATTATCAAATTAGGGTTAAGCATATCAATGATATAAGGGTTATGCCCACCATTAGGAGATATCACTGCTATAAATGTCACCATATTTCACCTAATAATCATGTGCTCAAAATACACTATTATGCAACCATTTATGTACCTTACCATGCTTTGACATCATGTTAACAAAAGGTACATATAACACAAGCATCATCATAGCCATTATCGTTATCATTAAGTGAGCAAGGTGCTACTAATGCTATCAAGGGCAATTGCTAAACGAGATACTTCCATGATACCAAGGTCCCTCACAAGAGATACTAAAGCCCTTACCAAAAGAACCTACTCGGGTAGAGTTCACCCTCACCCAAACCAAGGCGTGCAACTCACTGCTGAGCGTGCAGGACATAAAGGGCGTGTAGCTCAGGCGCGTAGGTGTATCAAGTGAGTAGACTGGCCGTGTCGGGCGAGCAAGGCCTGTCGGGCGAGCCAAGGTTGTGTCAGGCGAGCCAAGGTTGTGTCAGGCGAGCCAAGGGTACCGGGCGACACAGGGGCGTGCAAGGTAGTATCGGGCGAGCAAAGCCTGTCGGGCGAGCCAAAGAAGAGCCGAGTGAGCAAGGTAGTATCGGGCGAGCAGAGCCAGGTGCGTTCAAGCATGTAGGGTATGTCAGGCAAGCAAGACTAAGGCGAGCAGGCACATCGAGTGAGCAGGGTATCGGGCGAGCCAAGGAAGATCGGGCGAGCAAGCTTGTGAGGCGAGCGAACAGAGCTACTGGGCGAGAAGCCCACCGGGTGAGCAAAAAGAAAAGCTTGACTCACTCAAACCGTGCAAGGTAAAACTAGGGCAAGGGCTGTCAGGCAGCACCTCCCCAAGCACATCTCGACCAAGGTGTAACTCATCAAAGCCATCTAACGAGCTCACCATCTTGCCCAAGGTGAGAAGAGGGTATTGCTCATGCCACTAAGTCATAAGCTCACCCCAATCGAGTAGGAAAGAGGGGTGTTGCTCATGGCATTAGGACCCAAGCTCACTCATCTAGACCAAGGGGAGAAAGGAGTGTTGCTCTCCTAAACCCTAACATACATGGATCGGCCAACATGCAAGCTAAACAAGAACCAACTACTAACATGCATAAGCAAGATTAAAACAACATATGAGAGAAGAGGATAGAGTAGTTAGGGTTAGAGTCATGCAACCCGCCTTAAGCTCCAAGGAAGAAGATGCACTTTGAGCTCCAAGGTTGTCGGCCACCAAAGCTCCTCCAAGAGGGTGTGTATCGGCCACCACCTCCTTCTCCAAGGGTGTGTCGGCCTCCAAGCTGCTCACACAAGGGTGTGTCGGCCACCTCAGCTCCTTCTTCAAGGGTGTTTCGGCCACCAAGCAAGGGGAAGAGAGGGTGTGTCGTGCACAAGGAGAAGAGGAACTAAAGGGACCTCAAGCTAAGGAAGGGACAACCTATATAGATGAGGAAGGAGGAGAAACCAAGGTGAACCCTTTCTAGGTGTCGTCCACCCAAGGGACACATGTCCACCAACTCAAGCCACCTCTCTTGCAAGCCATAAGACACTTGTCAAAAATGAGCACCATGGGCGACACAAGCCCACTCTAGGCCGACACAAGCTCTACTTGGCCGACACAAGGCCCAAGCAAGACCAAACAAGCTCAACAAAGGTCCAAAAGGACTCAAACACAAGCCCAAGCCTTCCTCTCAACCCTAGAGGAAGCAAAGAGGGGCAAACATCTCATAAGATGGAAAACTTGCACACAAAACCCTAGACCTGGGTTATTTGCAAGTAGCAACTTCAACTCTCAACAAAGCACAACCAAACCCTAATCACCACTCAAAGGTGATTAGCAAGCACCAAACCATCAAGGTTAAGCAAAACAAATAGGGTAAGCCCTAAACGCAGGTCAGGGTCCTTACACTTTGTGAGGACCCTTTGGGTCTTATTTATAGGCTTTGAGTGAAGTCCAAACGGTTTGGGCGGTTTTGGGCTCAAACGGTCGTGAAAACCGTTTGGGTTCTGAGACCGTTTGGACTCTCTCGGTTTGGAAACCATTTGAGTCCTCGCAGTCTTGAAATCGTTTGCCTTTATTCGGTCTCGGGACCATGTAACTCCATTCGGTCTCAGGATCGTTTGGCTTTATGCGGTCTCGGGATCATTTGGCTTTATGCGTTCTCAGGACCGTGTAACTCTATGCGGTCTTGGGACTGGTTGATCTCCATTCGGTCTTAGAACCGTTTGGCTTCATATGGTCTCAGGACCGTTTGGCTTTGCATGGTCTTGGGACCGTTTGTGGTTTTATATGGTCTCAGGACCGTGTAACTCCATGCGGTCTCGAGACCGTTTGGGTTTATGCGGTCTCGAGACCATTTGGTTTTATGCAGTCTCGGGACCGGTGGGTCTCCAAACGGTCTTGGGACCGTTTGGAACTTTTGTGATTTTTTTGTGCTTTTCTGTAAGAATAAAAAGAAGAAAAGTTAGTCTAATGGTGTATTTGCAATAAAGGAGGAAAGTTAAGGATTCTATCTAATTTATCTGAGAAAGAGTATGGAAAACTGAGGAAAACTATTAAGGTAACATCACAAAATGGGAGGTTATCACCCCCCCTAACTTAGAGTCTAGCTTGTCCTCAAGCTAGATAGAGCTGAGGCATGTAATGGCGATGCGATTTTATTAGTGAAGATTTCCATACTCTTGCTTCAATTCTAGACCAGAGAAATCCTGAAGTGTAATTAGGGCTTCTTCTTGCTCAAACTCTTTCAATTGTTAGGAGTTGCATGGATCTCAGGTTTCTTCCATATCGCGTAGCTCGCGTTGGGATCACCTTTTCCTAGATTTTATTTTGTGCATGTCATTAGCTCTAATCAGTTTTATACTTCTTTTGATAAACCTACCGGGAGCTAGAATGGGTATGAGGGTTGGCTAAAAGTTGTTGTGTAGCTCCCCCTTCAAGTGGGGGAGGGTTTATCTATGCTTTTAGGATCTCACTACCGGGCGCGACACATCTACCTTTATGGGGCAACTGAATGTACCGGCCGGGCAAGTCCTTTATCAGCCTTTTCATATATTTGGAGACCTTAGGGTCTCGCTACCGGGCACGACACCTCTGCCTTTGTGAGGGCAGCTGAAAGTACCGACCGAGCGAGATCTTTATTGGTTCTTCATATAAGTCCTTATACGTGGCACAACTCTCATGTTTTTATTCAACACTCTGGCTTTTATTCGTAGACTCACATGCTTAGGATTTGGGTTGGGTGTTTGAGTGGGCGGCCAAGCCTCTTTTTATTTTTAAAAGAAGAAAATTGTTCTTAGAGTTTTCTTACATGCACTTATTCGGTTCTACTTGATGGTCCACTTGTGAGGTTTCTTGATTTGGATTTCACCTGATTTCCCTCCCATTCTTTGAGAGTGTTTGGCATGCTTTGGCCCTGCTATTGACCTGTGAAGAATCTGATGTAGATTTGAAGCAAGGGCATGAAAATCAAGTGTGAAGGTAATTTATTAATTCGTCATTAGATGCCTACAAGCTATTCTTTTTATTGATTTTGAGGACTAGTTGGATTCTAAAGTTAGATGGGGATGATCTTTCCAGAAAGGGATGTTATTCTTATGTGCAGGATTTATTTTAACAAAGAAATTACTTAAGAAGTCCAAATGTGAAAAGAAAGATGAAAATTGTGTACATAAAAATAGAAGTGAAAGAAAGAGTAGAGAGAGAAGGGTTGAAGAAATGATACCTCGCCCTTGTCTAGTGCACCCCCCCAACTTATCACTCACTCTATCCTTAGAGTGTCAAAGTGATAGGTTGAGAAGTGCATGGACAAGGGAATTAGGCTTCTGTTAATCCTTTGTTAGCTATGTGTGTTCTGAGAAGATTTGCTGTGAACTTTCCACGTAGAGCATGATAATCCACGTCTGTCATGTCCTCTACTGGTCTTCCAAGGACGATGATGGTGTACATCCAGTAGATGATGTGGAAGCCACAATCGTTTGACTCTTGGAGCTGTTGGGGACTTATGTGGCTAATGGTAGGGCGATGAAAGTGTTCTTTACCATATGCCCATGTGTGCTTGCTGAGAAGGTCATGTAGTTGGTCAGCACACTCCTTCGCCTCCTCTTCTGTGGGCGTTCTTGGTGTTGTAGCATATTGTTGTTGATCTGGATTGTACTGGCTGTCAGAACTGTTATATATGATTGTTGTTCCGTCATGAAGATTTGTCACCAGTAACATCCAGTGCTCTGAATGAAGGAAAGGAAGCATGATAAACTTCAGAGATGTATGTTGGAGGAAAGAAATGAGTGCCTCAGTTGTTCTGAAGTTCTTTAGCTTTAGGAGATCATCCTTCATATATGTTGATGACATATAGATCGTAGGATGGTTCCGTCTGAGGAGATATTGATAGGCGGCCATCAAACTCATAGATAGAGACCCTTTGAACTGTAGAGTTTCTCATAGCACATCTGCCATAACCAGAATATCTCTGACTAGAAAAATGATATCATCTTTCTCGGAATAAAGCCTAGACATGATGAGTCGAAGTTCATTGTCGGAAAGACTTTTATAGGATGTGAGGTCAAAATTAGGGAACTTCGGTTCAATGGCAGATAAGGGCACCTTTTGTGAATATGGTATGTTGATGGTAGCCCCTTAGCAATTCGATGTCCCCTTTATCCTCCGCCAGATCAAAAGAGTAAGGGTCCCATTGGATCTTCTCGGGGACCTTGGCGGTTTGTTGTTTATCCAGCTCCTTTATTGTTTGCCAGAATGGATGCTTTTGAGGATGTTGGATGGCCGAGTAGAGGTAACAAGGGACGTCGTCAGGTGCCATAGTTGGGTCCTTGAAGAACCTTCTGTCGCATATTAGCTCAATGGTGTAACGTCCTCGTAGAGAATGAAAATCCTCTGTGGCCAGCTCATTGAAAGGGATTTGTTGATTGAGCACTTGGATGTGTCATATAGTGTAGAAAGCGCAATCCTTAGATCCTTCTTGTGTTTGGACTTGTGGGTTTATGATTTGGAACCAGGGTTGGTTCCAACCATTTCGGAGGGATGGGCATGCAGCCCAGATTAGTTTCAGAAGCCGGAAAGGGATGCATCTGTCCTCCCCGGCTTCAATACCAACAAAATTAATTATAGTGGCCTTTAGTTCACTGGTGCAAAAATTGTACACATTGGCGTCTCTAGCCGCGGTGTCCATGATCATTAGCAGCCAGTGGCCAGAAACTTGAAAGGGCACGGTAATATAGCGTGCCTTTTGGGCAATTCCCCTCTTCAACTGCTCGATAGATTTGTTTTGTAAACCTTTATATAATAGGCTCATGGCTAGAGCAGGTGAAGCATTAAATACTGGTTGCTACCGTTTAGAGCTTCTGTAGATTTCGATAGAATTGGCAAGGAGGACACAGAAGATTGCCATCTTCACCGTTTACTGTAGTCGAAGGATGGTGCGGAAATCTGCACATGTCAACTTGCGATGAGTCTTTGTATTATGGTAGATAACGTCTCCCCCTTCTTTGGCATCATCTACGATAGTATTTAGGATGAAGATATCTTGAGCATCTAGGGTATAGATGGCCACCATGTCTAAATCGTGCATCTTGTGAGGTAGAGGTGGCAGTGGGGGAAGCTTTTGCGGAGGGTGGGAATACGTCTGCTCCAAATCATCTATGTAGTGCTACAGATCTTCGTCTTTATCTGAATCAGAAGAAGATTTGAGATCTTCATATGTATCTAAACTGACTCTTTATAATTCTTCCTGTTCTGGGGGGAGGGGTGAAGATTACTCCAGGGCGGAGTGTTGTGGAAGGTCTGCTTGTGGTTAACTCGTGCTGGTTCCGAATAAACATTGTTGGAACTTAGAAAAAGCTGCTTCTTTGGCAGTTTCCTCCAGAGATCCCATTGCAGAATAGTCAAGAAATTGATCCCCATATGACATGTTAACGTTGTCATTGTGAGTAGGGGATTTGGGATATTTATCACCTTCTTGGTTATCTTTTTGTTGTTCTGGTGCAGCTCCTCGACTGGGGCCCTCCCCAGCATTGTCTGGGTCATCAGATTTATCGTCTGAGGAGGTGATATTGTTGGAGTCATCTAAGGAGTCAGAATCCTCATCTTCATCTTCTTCTTCATCATCTTCTTTGTCTGCCGCCTTATCTGTGGTCTTCTTTAGTGGAGGCTTCTTGCACTTCTGGTGGAGTGCTTGTACTTCGTCGAAAGACACTTGCATATGTTCATGAGTTTCAAGTAGTGCGTCGTGGGTTTGTTTGATATCTGAATAACGAGCCTCAGCGGAGAGGAGTCGTGCAGAGAGTTCTGTCACTTGAGCTCTTAATTGCTTGATTTCATTGTTGGATGACTCCTCTTGGCAGTTATTGAGTTGTGTGAGGGTGGTGTTGATGTCATCCAAGTGCGTGCTTAAAGAAGTTTGTTGTTGCTTAAGCTCACGTAGGGTTTCTGGCAATGGTTGATTTTGTGCAGAAATTATGTCAACTTGCTTGGCCAGATCGCCTTGCTGGCTTTTTACCCCAAGCACCAACTATGGCAGTTGTTGCAGGCGGTCATCGATGCGTTCGACTTTCATGGCCACTGCTTTCTACTGTTGGTGGATGCTTGAGATGATGCATGGCAAGGCACGGTTTCACTCGTCAATCTTGGTGACCTGTGTAGTTAGACCCTACACACAAGAAAAAATAGATTGTAATATATTAGTAGGGTCGGTGAGGAGGTTTCGGATAGCGTCGAATTGATGTCTGAATTCCTCACCGATGTTTGTAAAAAGGACCCCAGATGTGGAAGGGTGGTGTGGCTGGGGTCGGGGTGGAAAGGTGGTGGTGCCTTGTGAAAGAGACACTATTGATGGTCCCACAAATTGCATGGTGACTGTAGATGGAGTCACCAATGGTGTCGAGGTGGTGGCAGATGAAAAAAATGGTGACATTCCCGATGAGAATGGTGGGACTGAGAATGTTGAGGGGAAAAGGGTGGAGATGGGAGCGAAGGAGGTGAAGTCGGGTGTTGGAGTGGAGAATGGGATGCCCGAAGAGAAAAAGGTTGTGGTGGAAGATGTGGGTGGAGGTGTGGATGTGGGGGAAGGAATTGTTGTTGGGATTGTTGTGGAGAAAGGTGGGAGGGTGGTAGATGGTGGGATAGTAGTGGATGGTAGTGTGGTGGGGGTGGTGGTGGTGGCGAGCCCAACATTTAGGCTCATGATGAATAAGTCTAATGATGAGGAACTGATATGTTCCTCAGGATGAGGGCATTCTGTCTCAAGATTTATCTTTGATTTCGGCGTCCTTGACAGCTGTTGTGATTGTAAACGTGCCTTAGATGGTCATTTTACCGGTATTTTTGTTACACTAGCTTCCAGGGAAGTGATACTAAGTTTTGTCTGGCCCACTTTGGTTTTCTTCTCTTATACTTTGAACGAAGCTAGGATTTTGGTAAGCTCTTCGTCAGCAAAGAGTAGCTTTTCTTTGTCATAATCCACAAGCTCCGGAAGCGGTAGCAGAGTTCTGGAAGATTTTACTGTAGGGCAGAAAATGTAGTGCAATTTTGCATCCTTTTCTTTGATAATGTAAGAGTTTTTCAAGATTTGCTCGTTGGTAAGTATGCCGCCCTTGATTTGCGTGCACCTTGGGAGTAATCTTTCCATCTTGAGATATTTAAGAATGGAAGTTATGTGTCCGCCCATGTAGATTTCTTTCCCTAGGGCGTATGCTGAAAACTTTTGTATCATGTGTCGTCCAATGTTGACCGACTTCCCATGTAGGACGGACCAGAGAATAAAAAGATCAGAGGTGATAACATTCCCACCCTCTGTTCTGGGGAAGAGTGCACCGGTGATAATTTTGTGAAGCATGCGCACTATCCCAGAATGAATATTGGATGCCTTGCAGGTCTTTGCCTCATAATTTGGGATCCCTGTTAGGGATTTGTAGAAGTTGTGTCTATTGAATTGGTAGCTCTCCGTGCTAACAACTTTGGCCTTTCTTAGCTGCTCCTGGTTGTCTATGAAGATTTCATTCAATAAATTTTCTGTTATGACAACTCTGTTACCAAAAATCTTGGTGACCGGCATGCGGTCACCCCCGTCCCTTTCTCTATCCATAATGTCCACAGATTCTTTGATGAGATGTGTAAAGAATTATGTTGTGGGCTCGACGTATGAGATCTCAGGGACAAAACATAGTCTTGAGAGATTTGTGTTATCGAGTAGGGTGAGGATTCTATCGTATATCCCCATCTTTTTTAGTACACTGGAATAGATGTACTTTGTTAGCTTTAAAGTTTTGTCGATGGATGGGATGGTGTGGATGAAAAGGTTTTCTTGTGGTGGTGCGGTAGTAGTGATGATGGAGAAGACAGGAGTAGTGGTGGTTGTGGGAGTGTTAGTGGGGTGGTGGTAGCGGTTGATGGGATGTATCCTGCTAGGATTTGTTCCCTAGCAGTGGCGGGGTGGATCTGTTTTCTTGCCCGTTTCTTTATTGGTTGTTCTTTGGTAGCTGCCTGGGCCTTACACTTCCCCTTGGACTTTTTGGTTGGGGATTCGTCCTCAGAATTTGGCTCGTATTCGGAGCCTTCATCATTGGAAGAAATTTCTTCCACTTCTTCTTCAGGTTTCTCGGATAAATATCTGTTGATGCGGTCAATTTCGTTCATGACCAAGAGTAGGTTGACTTTCGAAGGGATCTGTCCAGTCATTTTATAGATATCTATGACTTTCTGGAGCTTGATGTGTTCCTCCATCAGTTGCTCCGTTGTCCAGTGCGGAGCGTCGGCAGTTCCGGTGGCTTCTTTTGCTATTGATGCCATATCTAAAAGAATTAGCAGAAAGTCATGTATTAGATGGATTTGGATTTGCAAAGATAACAAGTTTATTAAAAGAAAAGAAGGTTGCATTATGCATGTGTTAATGTTTTTAGGTTTTGTTAGGTCCAAACAGTTTTAAGACCATTTGGGTCCAAATGGTTTGAGGACCGTTTGGCACCAAACGGTTTGGAGACTGTTTGGGTCCAAACGTTTTGAGGACCATTTCGGTCCAAATGGTTTGAGGGTCGTTTGGCACCAAACGGTTTGGAGACCGTGTGGGTCCAAACGGTTTGAGGACCGTTTGGCACCAAACGGTTTGGAGACCGTTTGGATCCGAACGGTCCCGCGTCCAAACGGTTTGAGGACCGTTTGGCACCAAACGGTTTGGAGACCGTTTGGGTCAAAACGGTCCCGCGTCCAAACGATTTGAGGACCGTTTGGAAGGTGAAACGTCGGGATCGCTGAAAAAGGTGAACGATAGTGGTGACATGTGCGTCGACAGAAATGAGAACCGCATCGGCGACGTAGGTGTCGGCGATGGCGTGATGACGGAAGTGTCGGCGATGGCAGTGACATTGGTCTACCTTGCTGCTGCAGGCGATGATGACGACGGGGAGGCAATGAATGGCAGTGATGATGGTGTGAAAGTCGTGAATACACGCAGAAGCTAAGGTGACGTTGGTGATGGTGGCGGAACGAATCGGTGTCGTGAGTTGCGTGGGAGTGATAAATGGAGGAAATGAAACAGTACCTACGCGAGGGTTGAGAGAGTTTGAGTTTCTAAAGAAAGAAGAAGGGGACACCAAACCACAAAAAGTTTAAATTTATATTCCCATTATAGAGGGGATAATGGAGGAGTTTCCATCAACAGATGCAATCCTATACGATATACAAAAAAGAGAGCTGATCTATATAGGGAGGAACCAACCATTCCCCCCCCCCCAATATTGGGTGTCCTTAACAGGGTATTATAAGCATAGAATTAGGATGTCCTTTCAATTTTTTTTGGGTATTGGGATGCATAATGATATCCTAAATTACCCCTAATAGAATTTGAAGTAAGTAAAGATGATGGGAACAAAATTATATATAGAAATTAACAAGAAATATGAAAAAATAAGAGTGTTAAATAGGAAGTTTGGGGAAATTATTTGTACTGTGTCTTGACCGATTCAGTCAGGCGATTGCTAAGGAGGAAAGGCAGGGGAACTGGATCCCTCTCAAAATCTCAACTCGAGGGCCTACATTCTCTCACGTGTGCTTCACGGATGACCTTATACTCTTTGGTGAGGCATCCACCAAACAAGCCAGGGTAGTCTTACGAAGTTTGAAAGAGTTCGAAGCAGCTTCCGGACAACAGCTGGCCAAAGAGAAGTCTGCGGTTTTCTTTTCTAAAAACTGTGAAATCAACTTGAGAAGATAAGTTAGCAGGAGACTGGGTATACAAATGACTGATAATCTGGGACGACACCTAGGTGTGTCGATTCTCCATACACATTGCAATAAGACGTTATACCTGGACACTATCACATCCATGGAACGCAAGATCTCCTCCTGGACGAACCGATCACTTTCCTTCACTGGGAGAGTAACTTTAGTAAATTCGGTGCTAAGTGCAACCCCCACATACATTATGCAAACAACTCAACTACCTGTATCTATTTGTGACCGCATTGACCAGGTGATTCACCGCTTTATATGGGGAGGAACTGGAGGAAAGGGCATGAGCACTGTCAACTGGAAGAAGGTGGGGGCGAGAAAAAATGAAGGCGGACTCAATATAAAATCATCCAGATTACAAAATGAAGCCTTACTCTGGCGTCCTGCTTGGGAGTTTTATACAGATATACAGACTCCTTGGAAGGAAGTCATGGAAGCCAAATACAACAGACGCAAGGACAAAGGACTGCATACTGGTTCTAGAATGTGGAAATTCATTCTAAGGAAAGCCCCAGAGATTTTGAAACTTCGGGGAAGAGTTATTTGCAATGGGAAAACAACTTCAGTTTGGAACGATAGTTGGGTTCGTAATAACTACATTCCAGTTCTGAAAATAGGTGCTACCATTCCGCTTCATCTTTCAGCTCTTAAAGCTGAATCGATGGTCACTTTATCCGGGCAGTGGGACATAAGCTTCATGGTTGAGTGGTTTGATGATGAGACAATCTGAGACATCCTTGAGACACGTCCCCCCAATCTAAGAGCGGGAGCCGATAAATGGACCCTCATTCTGGACAAGAAGGGTTATTTTAGTACCAAGACGGTCTATGATATGCTGCTTAAAGGTTGGAGTAGGCATGTTAAAGGTTGTTGGAACAGATTATGGAAAATCAAATCTCCGCAAAGGATCAAGTACTTTCTTTGGAAGGCACTTCATGGTGGTCTGATGACCAATTGCTACCGTAAGGCAAGAGGATTCACCACTGATGATACATGCCCCAGATGCAACGCACAACCTGAAACCATAATACATGCTCTGCGAGACTGTCATTTCGTCAAAGATATATGGTCCAATTTGAAAGATCAAAGTGGATTCGATGCAGGAACTGAGCCATCTATCCTTCTATGGTTTTGTAGGATTTTCAAACAAACTCAATCCAAGGAAACTGCCACATGGGCAGGTTTTACAGCGAGCACTATATGGGATCTGCGGAATGACCACCTCTTCAATGGCAATCAAACTGAGACGAGCATGGCAACCAGGAAGATCAGTTATGCAGTGCAGTTTTGCATTGCTACCTTTAGAGAAAGTAACCAATATCCCCCTACAGAACTGATTAGTGAGGCTAAATGGTCACCTCCCACTCCGAGTCATACCAAACTTAACGTGGATGCGGCTGTCAAAATAAAAAAGAAGGAGGCTTGTACTGGTTTTCTCCAAAGGGACCACACCGGGTCTTGGTTATTGGGTGGATTCCAAAAACTCAGAAGTAACGACATACTTGAAGCAGAAATGTTAGCGATTCTGCATGGAATTGAAACTATTATCCCTCAGAACATGTCGATCTCAGTGGAATCTGATAGTAGGACAGCATGCCTCATCTTCAACAACAACGAGGAGTGTCCACCAAAGTACAAACTGTTGTACCATGCTTTCAGAGAACTCTAGCACAACAACGGACCTATACAACTAGCTTACTGCAGAAGGAAGGCGAATAAAATAGCAGACATAGTGGCTAAGTGGGGACTCCGACATAATTATTCTGCAATGACCTGGATCATTTGCCCTGATTTCATAGTTGAACATGTCAGCACTGAAATCGAGCATCTGACTCGCTCTGATATTATGAACCCTCATGTTATCTTGGCTTAGAGGACGGGATGAATAAAAAAAGCCCTAACAATATTTAGGGGTTGCTTAGGATATACTTTGTTAGATTCTCTAATGTTCCAACCATACATGCACCATTACTTACTTTCCCACTATGATATTTGAAACACTCTTTATCGGTAGACATTTTGGTAAGAAGCTCAAGAAGGAATCCAAGTGTTATATTGCTCAAAATATGTTGATCTCATTTATCCTTACATGAAATCTACAAAGTGTCAGGATGCTTTTGTTCTCTGTTGTATGCACTTATCATTGACTTGACCCCTGGTGCAACAAAAGATTTCTTATTGATTTAATGAGTAAGAAAATGATTTTGAAGTCCGGACTACCTACGGATAGCTCCCTATGTTCTATTATTGAAAATGGAATAACGAATATTAAATTCAACAAGAATACTAAATCAACTAGTAGATTTTTTATATTTCTTAGACTAAAGGTTTATCATTGCATAAGGAGTTTGATTTTGTTATGTGCTGATCTTACTTCATTCAAGTAGTTTGACATGATGTTACTATATTCAAATAACATTGACTTGTTATTGCTTCCTTCTTGTATAGTATGAGCTATGTTGTTCATCTTGTAGTAACTTTTTGATTGAAAGGTGAAGCATGTAGACTGATCTTGCTATCTCTCTTTTGTAGTTCCTAAACTAGGCTTGCCTTCCCCATGTCTTATTTTTTAGATGTATTGATAGACAAACATATAAATATAACATCAACTATTGTTGCATATTATTTTAGATAACAAATGTAAAAGTGAGTGAGTGGCAGCTTACCTTATGGTTGTTTTATTGTAGGCTGTTGTTGGGATCATGTAGTGGCCTACACCATCACAACCATGATGAGCCTCATGTTAGTCACGTGTACTTCTATATCCGGTCTCATCAATCTTTTTGTTTACATGCTAGAAGAAGTGATTATTCGAAAGTATTGGTACCTTTGTTGCACAACTTAAGTTTTGAACTCTTGCGCGTACCCCACCTTGAAGATAAAGTGCCTTAGACATGTTGTCTAACTATGCCCATTCTTTTCCATCGACTTCTCAATATACTCCATAGGTCGGTCAAGCTCACTCACTACCACCATAAGCATGGGCAAAATGCAGCATGCCAAGCCTCCATCATCTACTTAACTATAATATTTGGTTTGATCGAGGTCACCCTCTCCCAGTTCCCCAACTTGGAGGAGATCACTATCATGTCCTACATTACAGCTGCAATGTCATTCACATATTCCTTCATCGCACTGTTCCTATGTGGTGCGGCCTTTGATGATCACCATAAGGTAAGTGGGAGCTTGCTTGGACAGAAGGTACATGGTTCAGCAGTGCCTTTTAGGTATGGAGCTCATTTCAAGCTTTGGGAAACATTTCCTTTGCATATGAACTTCTCCTATTTTTGGTTTCATCAACAGATTGTGACCCTATTATATCCAGCCACGAGTGATTTCCTAATGAGAAATTAGCACTGGTCCCCCATCATAGAAAAAATAAACAAAACACTCTCTGATTGGAAAAATAACTTCCTTAATCTCTCAGAAAGACTTACTCTCCTAAACAATGTCATCACTCCCATCACCACATACTTCCTGAGATGCATACCCCTCCCATTCAAAACTAAAACACTCCTAGACAAAGTGGGAAGGAAGTTCCTATGGAATAACTTTCACCAACCCACAAAATCTGGAAAACACTACCATCTAGTTAATTGGAATACTATTGCTGCTCCTTTAGACCAAGGTGGCTGGGGCATTCTGAATATCGAAACTCATGCTTTCTGCCTTATAACAAAAATCATCAACAGTCTGGTAAAAATTAAAACAAAAATTTGGACGAGCCTCATCAACCACAAATACTACAAAAAATCCCCTCCCTGGCATATTGTCCCAAAAAAATCAGCCTCACCCCTTTGGAAATACATAAACAAAAACATCCAAACTTTAACCCAGCTCATAAACACTCCTCCACACTCCCACCAAAATATCTCCTTCTGGTACGACCCCTGGTTTGGAAAAAACTCAATTCAAAACTTACACACAAATTGGTCCATCCCAAACAATCTCCTAAAGATTAAAAATGACTAGGCCCTCCGCCTTCTAACTAGTAACAGATCCAACTCACTCAAAAGATGCATTCTCATACATCTCAAACCTGAAGACCTATGTGCCTTAAAGCAAACCTTGGAAAATAACACATCAAACAATATCACTTGGTGATGGGGTACCTCCTTCTCAGTTAAGGCAGCTTACTCCTTCCTCTCTTTCAGAGGCATATCCCCACCTACCACAAGAATATGGAAATAAAAATGGCAGCAAAAATATAAAACTTTCCTTTGGCTTCTCCTTCACAACAAGCTGCTCACTGGTGAAAATCTATCAAAGAAGGGTTTCATTGGTCCTTCTAGATGTCCTCTTTGTAAGACGGATACGGATTCAGTAGATCACATCTTCTTCAAGTGTAACACCTCACGAAACATCATTTTACACTACACGTGAAACTACAGCTTAGAACTCAAAACAGCTACCTTTCCCCAACAAATTTCACCAAATACTCACTACAAATCCTTCAGAGGAAACGACATATTCATCATCATAAGCTGGAATCTTTGGCTTGAGAGAAACAATAGAATATTTAACAACAATCAAAAAATGAGGTAAAATATTATATCACAAATAGATGCAGACCTTCACTTTCTATCAATGTGCAGGTAAACAGGCCCATGACATGAAAAGTGACTATGATGAAGGTGAATCAGAAGTCCGTTTCTCTACGACTTAAAAGCCATGGTGGATGATGAAACGGGCATCAGTGTGCTGCAACAACATCAATGATTCCATCTGACCAGGAGCTGATATCTTTTCCTAGTATTGTTTAAATTTATGCTTCCTAAGGCTTGTTAAGGGTTTCCTCCCCTAAACGATTAAAACATCACCATTTCCTTCACCGTATTTTGTTGCTTTCTTTAGTCCTGTATGAACTCACTAAAGCAGGTGTTTGCTTGCTTTGTAAAAAAATCATTGAACGGACCAGGCAATAATTCTAAACTATTAACTACAACTACCCCTATGCGTCGACAATAAGGAGAAGATTAAATATAGTTGTAATACTAGTACGACACGCAATCAGCATGAATACCAACAACCATTGTGTTAGATAGTGCTTAGTGCTTACCCATACTGCTTTCTCCTTGTTCTTCGCAAACCTAAAAGTTGCAATTCAATTGGATTTAGGGCGATCCTCTATAGTGAGGCCGCAGAATAGAACGTGAGATGATGGTGTTAGGGAGATTGTAGTTCATACATTAGGGATCTAATACAAGTCCAGGGGGGTCTCCCCTTTAGGGCCAGCGCATGAGTGGGATATTGAAGTTGGATAGTAGTACAATATGAAAGAACCTACCATGTTCCGTGCGAACAGATGCCAAACGCAAAGGGTCAAGAAAAAAACCCCAACAACAATAACTATTAGTGTTAGCATTCTAAAATGCCACTAATATTGTTTACAAATGCTTGTGTTATCAGATTCAATTCTAGGAGACATACAATTTGCATTTAGTGGCTTTAAAATAAAAAGCTCCAGTATTCGAAAATATTTATTGGCTTTTTTTATAAAAGCCAGTAATATAAATGCTACTAATGGTTATTTTTGTTGTAGTGACCCCACAAAGAATATAATCTATCTAAATATAGAATGGGTGACAATCAGGTGGAAAACAATTGATCATTAAAATATTAGAGTTAAATATAATAAACATAAAGAGTGGTCTATGGGGATAGTCTCCATGCCCAGTAGAAAAAATTATCAAACATAATAGAAACATATACAAAAGTAAGGATAGGGATAGAAAGGTTACATTGCCAAGATTCAACAATGAAGCAA
This sequence comes from Alisma plantago-aquatica, assembly GCA_963693085.1. Taxonomy (NCBI): domain Eukaryota; kingdom Viridiplantae; phylum Streptophyta; class Magnoliopsida; order Alismatales; family Alismataceae; genus Alisma; species Alisma plantago-aquatica. The sequence goes on along the minus strand of OY856409.1, from coordinate 20,907,502 downwards.
TTTTCGTGAGGAGGACAGAGGCCCTTTTTCTCACATCATTGCTCTGTGCACCCCATGGGGTCTCTAAGACGACCGAGAATGAAGTGTAAAAAATAGTCCTTTGTGCTTGCATTCCCCCTCCTTTCATAGAGGAAAATGGGATTTGAAACCCTAAAAACTACTGTGGGGGTGATTGGGGAGATTTGGCCAGCAAGTCGTTCAGTCGATTGGAAGTTCAATCGACCAATTGGCTTAAATGTATGCTTCAACTCAAAGGCATGATGACTATAATAATGAGCCTTCTCATTTTCGAGTTTGACTGAGTCTTACTGGCAAGTTGATTAATTGGGATGTCAGTCGATCAGTTGGCTCTAATGCTTTCTTTGACCCGTATGCAAGTCACTCGACCGATTGGTGTTCAATTAGTCAGTTTGTCTCTAATGAAGAGTTTTTTAGATTTTGAGTTTGACATGGTCATGCTAGAGAGTCAATTGACTGGGATATCAATTGATTGGTTGGAGTTTCTAGACTTGATCGGTTATTACATGTGATTCGATCGACTAGGATGACAATCGATCATCTGGGAAGTCTGGGAGGCCGAATGTGCTATTGAAGCCTCTATTCTTGGTCTTTTTGGGCTTTGGCGTCATTGATCCATTACCCTAAAAAGTTCAAGCATATCTAGTAAAAATACAATTAAAGAAAGAAATGCTCAACCAAGATAATTAACTCTAAAACTAGGGAATAATCAGCAAAATGCTTCTATGTAATGATCTAAAAGATGCAAATAAAATGGATTAATGTGCATTTATTAGTAATTCACCATGATAAGGATGTAAGAATAGCTCGAAGAAGGAGGGAATGGACCCATGTAGTCCACATCCCAAACATCAAATATGTCAACCTCTTGCCATGATGTCAAGACATCTCATCACGCTTAAAAATGTTTCCCAATTGCTGGCATTGGTCATAGTAAAGAAAGTAATCCTAGGCATCTTTAAAGATGGTGGGATAATAGAACTTGTCCTAGAGAAGTTCAAGGAAGTTTTCCTAGCGCTCATGTTGCTACATTTTTGACCTGAATGGAGTTTCTCAAGATTGTGTGCCCATCTTCCTTTGTCACACAAAAATAGTAGAGGACATTAGCACCTAGGCAGAAGAGGTATCGCTCATCCCAATAGTAATGTTTCACATCGTGGTGGAACTTTTTATTGGCTTGGTCGGTGTATTCAAGATGCAAGGCTCATGCAGTAAGGTAGCTCACAAAACCTACAATCCATGGAATGGCATAAAAGAGCATCATGAGCCGATACTAGGAAGGGGTCAGCAATGGTGATGTTTTCATTTTCATGTTTGAATACGGTTGAGATGATCAGCCACCACATTCTTGCTTTCGTTCTTATCCCACATCTCTAGGTCAAACTCTTGTAGCAATAGGACCTAGTAAATTAGTCTAGGCTTGGCATCCTACTTCATAATCCAATAGTGTATGGCTACATGGGCGGTGTAGACGATAATCTTAGATCCAACTAGATAGGATCTGAATTTTTTGAAGGAGTAGACGATAAGTGATAACTCTTTCTCAGGTTGTGCTTCACCAAGTCTTGGAGGTGTAGTAGATGGCATGGTGCTTCTTTTCAATGTGTTGGCCCAAGAATGCTCTGCGTAAATCACTAGCATGATCTAAAAGGGTTGAGACCAGCCCAGTGGTTAAATGATAGGTGTGGTAGAGAGAGCATCTTTAAAAGTATTGAAGTTTTACATGCATGCATTATTAAAAGATAAATTGGCTTCTTTTAGTAGAATTGGTAATTGGTTTGGCAATTTTTGGGAAGTATTTGATGAAATGATGATAGAACTCGAGGTTTCCCAAAAACACATAGACTACCTTGATGTTTGTAGGCATGCAAGTCTTGCAATTACTTCAATCTTCACCTTGTCAACTTCTATCCCTCTATTGCTCACCTTGTTGTCAAGGATTATGCCCTCTTTCACCTTGAAGTGTCATTCCTCTCAATTCATCATTAGATGTGCCTCTTCATATTCCTAATACATGTGATAACTGATAATAGTAGGAGGAATATGTTGGTATGTATGCCCTGAGAGCCAATCATGGGATGATTGGTGGGATACATTAAGATTGATTTGATAAACATCAAAGGCAAGCTTCCAATTCTTTCTGGTTCAGTCATATGTGATAGTGACAGAACAAAATGAATGTCTAGAGAATGACAGTACTCAATGACATATGCTTTTAGGTTAAGGACCTGAACGATGAGATCATACGAATGCTAAGAATTTGTACATTCTTGTTATGTCCCTAGTCGGATGTCATTGTGGAAGGTAGATAGACAGCAATGACACACAAGACTAGATTGTGGTGTTGGTTGATGACAGAATCTCATTAGTCATGATATAGAGATATCAAACCAAACACATAGGTACTTGTTAGATAACAAGTGTACCAGACAAACCCACCGTGAGTTTGACACATGGAACCATGACATGGTAGTCACAGTCAGTACTCACAGTGATGGTGGTGAATGTGATTCTTTGACCTGAAATCACTACACTCAACACATGTCATTGGGCACACTTTGACATCATCAAACGCAGTCATGAAACATGGGTTGTCATAAAGGTGATGATTGGGTGGCTTTGACACATGGGGCTTTTGAGGGGTGAGTGATAGATATGGGATTTGTCCCTCCTAAGGGAGCTTGATATCCATGGCCACTTGATGAGTAGGATTGAGAAAGGTGTGCACGCATGTGTGAATCAGAATGTGATACTGATGTCATAACATATCTCTTCCAATCTACTCTGAGATCAAGAAAGTGAATGAACGTTGACAGGATGACTATTCCATGCCTTGAGTTCATTTGGGATATCATTGACAAAGGAATTATACATTCACTGTAACACCATTCACGGATTATAGGATTGAAAGTTGTTCTCCAACTTTCTATTTCACTTGGGTAGCACTGATGTGTGACTAGGCACCGCTCTTTGCTTGTGAAGTTATAAGTGTTATGGACTTTCACTGCCAACGTGAAAAGGACCTGTAGGGTCACACACATAGGATTCAACCTGGAAGAGGAGTTTGTCCACAAACAATGTTTAGATTGATTACTAAAGGAGTTTAGTAGTTCAATTAAACACTCAATTAATTGATAGCTCAATATCATAATGTTCAAGGTGTTGGACTGATTTATTAGAGTATCGGATTGATTGAAACTGCAATTGACTAATTCTGCACAATCTGCACTCCCAACCAATCGGCTCATGTGATGAACTGATCGGCTGAGCTTGGTGAACCGATCGGCTCAGGTGGTGAGTCGATCGGCTCATGGACAGGGTGAATCGATTGCTTCAAGTGTTGAAATAATCGGTTCAACTGTTGCAACCGATCAAGTTGGGAAAGTAGGATTGGTGAGAAATTTCCTTTCATTTCACTTGCCCAATTTGATTGGAACAAGGATTGGTATTTGATACCAATTAGAAAAAAAAGATGGAAAGTCAATCGGGAACTGACCAGGACCACGAACTGATCGGTTCAGAAGTGAACCGATCGGTTGAGGTGTCAACCGACCAGCTCAGGTCCCCAACCGACCGTTTCAGAAATGAAACGATCGGTTCATGTTGTGAGTTGGTTGTTTTTGTGGAAAATCTCGAACCCTTATACTCCTACTTTAGTCCCGCATTGCCCGGGATAGAGGACTCTGTCCCATGACCCTCCAATATATAGGGGTATTGGGGGCTTCTCAAAGAACAACTCAGTGCAACTAGTTGCTATGTGAAGTTGTCGTTCTCTCTGGGTTTGGTAACCAAGAGAGACCTCGAGCAAGTGCTACCCGATAAGGGAGGCACAGAAAGGGAAAGACAACTATAGAAAGCAACTGGTGGCAGGAGAGTGTGTTGGCGACTAGTATGCTGACAGGAGGGTGCGAATCCTTCCAATTCCTTGTGGGACAAGGAGATTGGAGTTCCAGGTGGTCCGTGTGGACTACTTTAGAGGTGGGAGGTTTCTGCCGCTCGGAGGACAACTTTCAATCCCGACAGTCCCGGTGAGACCAGGAGTCGTCATTCCTGGTGCGACCAGGAGCTGCACAAACACCGTCCAAGACCGGAGGTGAAGACCACGCAAGCCGCGAGGTATTGTCGTCGAGCAAGCCTCGGGACAAGGTATGATTCCACAAACCATCCTTTCCTATTGTATAGACATTGACGTGTTTCCTTGTTCTGGGTTTGGGGAGGAGAAAATTTTTGTTTCCGCTGCATTCTCTACCTCCCCCCAAAACCCAACAATGGTATCAGAGCCACGTCAACTGCTATATACTTTAGGATTATCGATATGATCGATTTTGGTTTGTTGCCTTTATTTATTGCATACAATGCGAATAAAATTGGCTTTATGCATATCCAATCCTAAATCCACAAATCCCAATTTACATATATGATATGTATTATGAATGCACTCGATATGCGTCGCCCTTAAATGAGTTTTGTGGTGGATGTATAGTGTGGTTATGGCCAATAAACCCTATCTGTGTATGGTTGTATGTGGTTGTTTGCATCTCGGTCCGCGCAATGATCTTCCTTCTCCTATTCCTGATGTAACTCGAAATAATTCAAGATTTCTTTCCTACCTCTGTTCCCCTCGAATGTAACTCAAGGTTTCCCTTTTTATAATGTAAAATAGGATAGAATTTTATTTCCAATTATGTCAAAGAATGGAGGAAATCCAGACGATAGTTGAGACGATCGGTTCAAGGCGTGAACCGATCGGTTGACGTTTGAGACAATCGGTTCAAGGAGTGAGCCGATCGATTGATGAACAGTTCGAGGAGCGAGACGATTGAGTGGCAGCCATGATGAGATGCACGATGACCAGGCGAACCGATCAGTTGGAGGAGCCAACCGATCGGCTGGTGGCACCCAGCCGACTAGCCTGATGGCAAGCCGATCAGTCATGTGATGAGTTGATCAAACCCAGAAAGGCAAAGCATAAAGTTCATCTTGTACATGTTGCATGTGATCTAGACCTAGATGATCGTGATTCCTCTTGGCTCGAGGAATCACATTAGGATGGCCATAATCATTGCTTTTATCATTTTGCATGTTTTCTGTGGGATATAGCATGTATATGTTATGTTCTATGTATTGTGGTGATTGGATATGTATATGTATATAAAACCAAATCCCTCATTAAATATTAAGTTTTAGATGCCTTCCAAATGAGACACATGTGAAAAGCTTGATCGACCAAGTGTGGGCACGCCCTAGCGTGGTGCATCGTCTATCTCGTGGAAGCGTGAAGGATGACTGTGTGGGTCTGCCCTAGCAGGGTGCATATTCATCGTGTTTGCTTTGGTTCAGACTTAACAGGTGATCTAGATGGGATCTAGTACATTGAGGCATGGAGATGATCATCGCAAGGAGATGCATATGACATCTTATCCAGAGTTGCATATGATGCAATTGGTAAGAGTTGCCTACCTAAGAGATCTAAGTTGTGGGTGACAGCCCTAGCTGGTCCATGACTTAGAGGATTTCAGGATCTTGCCCACTAGAAGGTTGTACGCTGCAATCTTCCGAATTCATGGTGAGGGCTATCAATTTGAACTAAAACAATGGGAGCGATAATAAATAAAATCCTAATTATATCGACAACTTTTCAAATCAATCAAATAAGTCAAAAATGAGTTTTGGGCTAAAATTGCATATTTCCTTTTATAGTACAAATGGCAACAAACAACAATCACTTTTCTTTGCGATCCATCCTTGAAAAGGACAGGCTGAATGGGACAAACTTCCACGACTGGTATAGGACATTGAGAATTGTTCTCACTCAAGAGTGTAAGCTCTATGTCCTAGATACTCCAATTCCAGACGAACCGGCTCCTACCGCACCGAAGGCAGAAAGGGATGCTTACAAGAAGCATTCTGATGATGCCATTGATGCAAAGTGCTTGATGTTGTGCTCTATGAACCATGAGTTGCAGAGACAACATGAGAACATGGGTGTCATTGAGATGATTCAGCATCTCAGGAACATGTATGAAGATCAAGCACGGCAAGAGAGATATGATGTTTCAAGGGCACTGTTCAAGTGTGTCATGACAGAAGGAGATCCAGTTGGTCCTCACACACTCAAGATGATTGGGTATGTGGAGAACCTGACAAGACTGGGATTTCCACTGAGCCAAGAGTTGGCTACTGACGTGATACTGCAATCATTGCCAGAATCCTACAGTCAGTTTGTGATGAACTACAACATGAACAACTTTGATAGGCCACTGTCATAGTTGTTGGGCATGTTGAGGACAGCCGAGACACAGATGAAGAAGGACAAGCCTAAGTCTGTGATGATGATCACGAGCAAGAAAGGCAAGTCCAAGCGCAAGGGCAAGGGCAAAGCTAAGAAAGGTTCTGATGCTAGCCAGGAGCCCAAGTCGTCTTCATCTCTCAAGGCCAAGGGAGGCGTGACCAAGAAAGGAAATTGCCACCATTGTCAAAAGCCAGGACATTGGAAAAGGAATTGTCCTCTCTATCTGGAAGAACAAAAGAAGAAGGAGGTGACAGATGTCTCTACTTAAAGGTGTCATGAAAGTAAACTTGTAACACTTTTTTGAGGTATATGATACCAAGATGTAAAGTGTAAAGCACTCAATAAATGGGGCAAGTGTTGCCGCCATATATAGGAGTACTTTAATTTATTTTCAGCCTAAAAGGCATGTAATACAATTATGAACTGCTATTTCATATTTGCTAATAGATAGAAACACTTTATTTTTGCATATTGTATGACAATGATGGCAATCAATAAAGAGATGTTTCAATTTATAAAGATATGATCTTTGTGGAAATGGCTTGTTTATCTTGTGGTATTTGATATGCATAAGATAAAATGATACCTAAAGGTTATAGATAACTCAAACAATCAAATTAGCATCAATCATGAGAGATTCATTTCTAGTTTCCAAATGATGGATAAATCTAGACTCTTTTGGTTAGAGAACCAGTAAGAGACATGAATATCTTGGACATGATTAATCAATCTTCACTAAAGGTAGTGGGAGAATGATTATCCTATTAGGTATGATACATGTGATGTATTTACATACCTATTGGAACAAATGCTAATACTTCAAATGGTGTTTTGAGAAATACCAATATGAATATCTTGAAGTGTTCAAGATTATCATAGATGAAGTACAAATTTGGTAAAGTGTTAATTCTTGATGAGATCAATGAATGAAATACTTGGACCAAATGTTTGAGATCCTTATGAGTAATTATGATAGTGTATCATAGTGAACTCATCATTAAGTCATGGTGATGTCTAAATCAGGAAGGAATCATACTCTAAGGAGTTAGAGAATGATTATCAAATAACTGAATTCTTCTTAATAAAGAATACACTTCGCTAATAAAGGACATTAAGAATCACAAGAAGTTGTGAGTTCTTATATCCTCGACAGATACACCTCGTTTATCTATGTGATGAGTTGATCATGTGATGAGTCAACTATCTAGATATGGTTTATGACCATTACATCCTAAATGACATCCATGTGAACCATAAGGTATAACCTTGATGGTAGCACCCATTGCATGAAATCCATAAGTGCAAATGAATCTTAAGTGTTAAGACACATGGATAACATTTTCAGAAGGATGGTGCTTTTTGATTGCAACTTAATGACTCAGACATTTGGCATACGGATACTAAAACAACATTCCTATGAGGAATAAAACAAGGATGTGTACGTGACACAACCTATAAGGTTTATGAATCCACTAATGCAAATGAAATCTATAAGTTACAATGGACTAATCAATGTGGTTGATTGAGTACAAGCAACTCAGAATTGGATCTTTACTTTGATTATATAGTCAAAGGGTTTGACTGATATGTCAAAGATAAAGAAGGGATCTGTGATTTAGTGGGAGCGTATTCACATTTCACATGTTGATGTGAAATGAAAATGTTCTAGAATGGAAATCCAAAAGTGGAAATTATCTTTAAGGAAGATAGAGATGTTTCCTATGTGATAGGAATAGGGATCTATAGAGATAGTTCTCAAAAAACCTCTTGACCTAAAAGGAGAAAACATACATTGGCAATCTGTACTGAAGGGTTCAGTATGCACAGATTCAGTGGGAGAAAACTTGTCCATGTTACATGGAGTTAGTATCCCAAGCCCAAGTGTCCAATTCTTATAAATAATGGGAACACTAAGAATAGATATGTATCTGTCATGTATGTAATCATCCCATTATCTTGCATGTATCGACATGGCAAGAACAAAATGCATTCATCATCTTGTATGTAGGACATGGCAATATGATGTGCTCATCCTGATAACTCGTATGTGAGACATGACGAGTGGATGTCTGTCTGGTTCTAGTAAGGGTTACTGGAATACCATGAGAACTTGATAAGTACTTGTGAAGTATTAGTTCTATGGAGATAAGGAAGAGTTCAATGTAAAGAGTTACATTGATGCAAACTTCTGAAAGGACAGAACATTAATTGCAAAATATATATAGGATATATAAAAGTGAAAGTTTGTTGATAATTGGAAGTGTTCCAATGAAACCATTTAAAAGGAAATGTCGAGTATACGTGTGTTAGAGAACATCAGTGAATACTATATGGATCTGGAAGTTCATGAGATGAACTTATAGATATTCCGGTCATTGATGACAAGTATGGAATCCTTGATCATGCAATGTGGCTAAAGGTTAGTAAAGGAATACTAGATCGCATATTACAGCAACTCCATCTCATACGTGTGACGTACAACGAAGAGATGAGAGACATGCAATTTAAATTGACTTTGGCAAGGTGTTTCCATAACTCACTATGTTCGCACTAGAGCACAGTAACATGTGGGACATGTTTGAAGATCACTATGAATATGATTCAAGGGTGATTGGCTCACAGTGCAAGTGGGAGTCTGTTGGTATGTATGCCCTGAGAGCCAATCATGGGATGATTGGTGGGATACATTAAGATTGATTTGATAAACATCAAAGGCAAGCTTCCAATTCTTTCTGGTTCAGTCATATGAGATAGTGATAGAACAGATTGAATGTCTAGAGAATGACAGTACTCAATGACGTATGCTTTCAGGTTAAGGACCTGAACGATGAGATCATACGGATGCTAAGATTTTGTACATTCTTGTTATGTCCCTAGTCGGATGTCATTATGGAAGGTAGATAGACAGCAATGACACACAAGACTAGATTGTGGTGTTGGTTGATGACAGAATCTCATTAGTCATGATATAGAGATATCAAACCAAACACATAGGTACTTGTTAGAGAACAAGTGTACCGGACAGACCCACCGTGAGTTTGACACATGGAACCATGACATGGTAGTCACAGTCAGTACTCACAGTGATGGTGGTGAATGTGATTCTTTGACCTGAAATCACTACACTCAACACATGTTGTTGGGCACACTTTGACATCATCAAACGCAGTCCTAAAACATGGGTTGTCATAAAGGTGATGATTGGGTGGATTTGACACATGGGGCTTTTGAGGGGTGAGTGATAGATATGGGATTTGTCCCTCCTGAGGGAGCTTGATATCCATGGCCACTTGACGAGTAGGATTGAGAAAGGTGTGCATGCATGTGTGAATCAGTATGTGATACTGATGTCATAACATATCTCTTCCAATCTACTCTGAGATCAAGAAAGTGAATGAATGTTGACAGGATGATTGTTCCATGCCTCAAGTTCATTTGGGATATCAGTGACAAAGGAATTATACATTCACTGTAACACCATTCACGGATTGTAGGATTGAAAGTTGTTCTCCAACTTTCTATTTCACTTGGGTAGCACTGATGTGTGACTAGGCACCGCTCTTTGCTTGTGAAGTCATAAGTGTTATGGACTTCCACTGCCAACGTGAAAAGGACCTGTAGGGTCACACACATAGTATTCAACCTGGAAGAGGAGTTTGTCCACAAACAATGTTTAGATTGATTACTAAAGGAGTTTAGTAGTTCAATTAAACACTCAATTAATTGATAGCTCAATATCATAATGTTCAAGGTGTTGGACTGATTTATTAGAGTATCGGATTGATTGAAACTGCGATTGACTGATTCTGCACAATCTGCACTCCCAACCGATCGGCTCATGTGATGAACCGATTGGCTGAGCTTGGTGAACCGATCGGCTCAGGTGGTGAGTCGATCGGCTCATGGACAGGGTGAATCGATTGCTTCAAGTGTTGAAATGATCGGTTCAACTATTGCAACCGAGCAAGTTGGGAAAGTAGGATTGGTGAGAAATTTCCTTTCATTTCACTTGCCCAATTTGATTGGAACAAGGATTGGTATTTGATACCAATTAGAAACAAAAGATGGAAAGTCAATCGGGAACTGACCAGGACCACGAACCAACCGGTTCAAAAGTGAACTGACCAGTTGAGGTGTCCCAACTGATCGGTTGAGGTGTCAACCGACCGGCTCAGGTCCCCAACCGACCGTTTCAGAAATGAAACGATCAGTTCAGGTTGCGATTTGGTTGTTTTTGTGGAAAATCTCGAACCCTTCTACTCCTGCTTTAGTCCCGCATTGCCCGGGATAGATGACCTTGTCCCATGACCCTCCTATATATATAGGGGTATTGGGGGCTTCTCAAAGAACAACTCAGTGCAACCAGTTGCTCTGTGAAGTTGTCATTCTCTCTGGTTTTGGTAACCAAGAGAGAGCCTGAGCAAGTGCGACCCGATAAGGGAGGCACAGCAAGGGAAAGATAACTGCAGAACGCGACTGGTGGCAGGAGAGTGTGTTGGCGACTAGTACGCTGACAGGAGGGTGTGACTCCTTCCAATTCCTTGTGGGACAAGGAGATTGGAGTTCCAAGTGGTCTGTGTGGACTACTTCAGAGGCGGGAGATTTCTGCCGCTCGGAGGACAACTGTCAATCCCGACAGTCCCAGTGAGACCAAGAGTCGTCAATCCCGGTGCGACCAGGAGCTGCACAGACACTGTCCAAGACCGGAGGTGAAGATCGTGCAAGCCATAAGGTATTGTCTCCGAGCAAGCCTCGGGACAAGGTATGATTCCACAAACCATCCTTTCCTATTGTATAGACGTTGACGCGTTTCCTTGTTCTGGGTTTGGGGAGGAGAAATTTTTTGTTTCTGCTGCCTTCTCTGCCTCCCCTAAAACCCAACAGAATCACCATATATTGAAAAATCATCCATGTAGACTTCCATAATAATTTATGCCAAGACTATAAAAATGGTTTCCATACAACATTGAAAAGTAGTAGGGATGTTGTATAGAGTGAATGGCATCCTCCTAAAGGCATAAGTTCCAAAAGGGTAAATAAATGTCAACTTCTCTTAATCATATGCGTGGATAGGAATCTAATAGAATCTTGAATGTCCATCAAGATAGATGACAAATTCCTGGTATGTCAATCACTCGAGAACCTGATCAAGGAAGGGGAGAGAGAAATGGTATTTCCTTATATCGTTGTCTAATTTTCTATAATCTATGCAAATCCTCCACCATGTTATAGTGAATGTGGGAATGTGTTCATATCTTTCATTCTTTACCAAAGTGGTACCACCCTTCTTAGGGATAACTTCCACGGGGTTGGCCCGAGGAGAATCTAAGATTTGATAACTCATTCTTGCAATGAGTAATTTAATAACCTCTAGATGGACTACCTCCATGTTGGGATTTATCTTATAGTGAGGGTCTCTATATATATTTTTTTCTTCAACCATAGGGATCTTGTTCATTCATATATCTTGGTTGACCTTCATCAATTCATTCATATTGTATCCCAAGGCAACCCTTCTTTTTTCAACTCAGTCGTCCTCTTGTTTTCTTGGTCGTGTGTAAGATATGAATTTATGCTCACCAGGTAAGTTTCCTATTAATATATAAAAATATATTTAAGACCTTTAGGTAGGGCCTTCATCTTCGAAGACTTTTGTTTCTTTCTACAACTGATAACATTTTAGCTCTTCAAATTCTGCTTCAAGCTTCCCTTCAAAGGTATATAGATGGAACTACATTGGTTGATTTGTTCATTATGAAAGAGTGATCTATCGAGAATGGTGAGATAGGTTTTCAATGGATCTTAAAAGGCATCATATTCCTTCCTAATCTCAGATAGATTATTAGTGTATTTAAGTAGGAGCACTTACTCATGGATACTAGGGGGTTTCATGATGTTAAACACCCTAAACTAGAGTGTTTCTCTTATAACCTTAGAAGAATGGTGCCCACCTCTACATCAATAAAGGCTTGGGTCATAGCAAGGAACATGATGCCAAAAATTAGAGGATACTAAAGATCCTCCTCGATGTCCATAATCACAAAGTCACAAGGGACATAGGCATATGTCCCAACCTTCACAGCATATACTCAATGATAACCATGGGCTTTATCATGGAGGAGTTAGCCAGCTGGACAATCATGGAGGGATAAATAAGATCCATAAAACCTAATATCTAGTACAAATTTTTTGGCATGATGGAGATGCTTGCACCTAAATCTACAATTCCTTTCCTATAGGTTTTGTCTCCTAGATAGAATTCCATCCCAAAAGAACTGAGACCTACTATAACTTTGGAACTTTATTTAGAATGACGTCAGAAGTAGTTCTTGCCAATTTCACTGTCTATTACTCTTCATTGTTTACTTCCTAGTCAACAAGGCCTTTAGATATTTATACCATGGTGTAATCTCAAAAAGAGCATCTAAGAAGGGGATGTCCACATGAAGCTTCCTTGTAGCTTCATTGAATCTCACAAAAGCTAGCTTCGAATCTTGTTTGTTTGAGATGTGACTGATAAGGGGGTCTTGGCATGTAAATAGGTATGTCAATATGGATGGTGTCAACCTGTGTTTTAGTGATGGTTGGTGTCTTGTCATCATCAACACAAACAATAGTGTCTATCATTTGGTCCTTATCGGTCATGAAATTATCATCATCATCAAAGTCAATTGAAATAGAGGTTGGTTTCACTAGAGATGGAGTCACATACGTGTGGAGATGACCTTCAACTGCTCGGAGTGCTTTGGATTGTTCTTAGGTTTTCTAACAAAGGAACCTGCAGGAGGGCATAGAGCGATGGAAAGTTGGGACAGTTGAGAGTTAGTCAACTTCTAGTATGATTGTTGGTTGGATAGCATAGTCTTCTTAGTCAAAAGCATATATTCTATGGTGGAGATATTGTCATCATTGGATGGTTGGATGTTGGGCTTATGGACTTGAGGTGCTTAGATGGGATTTTGGAATTATTGTCTTGGATAATTACCATTATTCTAGAATCTTCCCCTATTGTCGCTTTGTACCTAAAGTTTTGCTAACTATATTGGAACCCAAGAGGACCAAGAACTTGATTATTAATTTGAGGTAACCATTTCTGTGATGTGTTCTTTGATCCAACTAGATTACCATACCGGTAACTGGGATGGTTTCTAGCCTAGTTGGGATTGTAGTATACTTGGCCAGGAATGATATGGTTGGAGTTGAGATCCTCCGTATGTTACCATCTTCAACTTGAACTTGGCCATGGTTCACTGTGACATTGCAAAGAAGTTGGAAACTAAGAGTAGAGTGGTCATGACCTTTACAAGCCTAACAATAAGTATCTACAAACTTCTCTTACTACTGAAGTTGTTGTGATTGTCCTCTTCTTTCATATGTGTTGAAAGATGACTCAAGACTGCCATACTTCAAGGAGAGTTTCTTGAGGGATTCATCTATGAATTTTAGATCAAAGTTGCTTTCATCTTTGTCTACCTTGAGGAAGCATCCTTGTCCAAGGATATATCAAGCTTGGGTTTCAAAACTTCTCTTGAAAAATTATCAAGCATTATAAAGTTCTTGAACATGAATTTTCCTCCATATGAGGTAATGAGGAATGTCTGGTGTTGACATAAACACCGGGTAGATAGTCTCAATCAACTGGACTTGAGATATTCCATGATGTGGAGAATGGAGGAGGAGCTCCTTGAATCGCTCCCAAGCTTTAGCCAACGATTATCCATGAAACATAGTGAATTGTGTGATTTGCCCCATGATTTGATAGGTAACATATGGGGGTAGTACTTCTCGAGAAACATGAACTGGAGACCTCCCTGGTGGTGATGCGGCCCCCTCCATGACATTGTACTGGATCACATTGCATTGATCATGAAATCACTTATCCTCTTTCTTCAATTAGAAAAGTAGATTGTACAACTTATAATCAAATTTTACTAGGATGAGATTAATTTCGAATAGTTATTGATGGTGCACTGCATTACTCAAATTAAGCTATTACTGGTTTAGTCTATTCAAGTGACAATATGCAATAGACATCAATCAGAAACCATAAAATAGAAAAAGTCACATACTCAGAAAGCAACAACAATAAAACATGATTTGAAGGCTTTTGGACTGTCATAGTCAACCTCCTATGATCGATGGTTAGTCTAGAAATGACAAAATTATGTAAAACATTATACTTTTGGCCAAGATCTTTTTGTTCATTTTCAATTGAAAGCTTCACATCTTCATCCAAAACAACAACCTCTAGAACCTGGAAGTTAAGGTGAAGTAGTTTGTATCAAAACAGAAATTAGATGCAAAGGGTCACAACAAAACAAGCATCAACCATGTACCAAGGGTTTTATGGTTGGTTATACTGTTATAGACTTACAGAAAACCATTTTAGGCCTGAATCTAGCTCATTCAAGCCTGAACACAGAAGCGGAATGCTAAACACATACATAAGGGGATACAGACAAAATTGAAATCAAAGGAGGTATTCTATATATAAAAGTTCAAGAAAGTTGACACTAGCATTATTTAGTTTGGTAAGTTTATTAAGCTAGTGTTAATATATTAGGAATTAGGAAATACAAGATACATATAACTACATAAAAGTATTCATATTTTGTGTGCTTATATGTCTATTGTGTATTCTCTTATGTATACTCAGTTGTGCTTATATTCTGAAGCTAGCATTTATAGTATTTGTGGAATGCTAATGCTAACATTGTCTATATTACAGTGTAAGGTTTAGTTCTAATTCAAGTAAGGACATGTTGTAGGCATCAACCAGAAACTAGACAGTAGAAAAGGGCATATACCCAAAAAGCAACAATAACAAAACACTATTTGAAGGCTTTTGGAATCTCCTACTCAATCTCCAATGGTAGATGGTGAGTTTGGATCTGACAACACTATGTGGAGAAAACAAGGTCATTTTGGTACAAAGATGACACTAGCATTGATTGTATCGGTAGACCTTTAATGCTAGTCTCATGAATTTAGGGTTTAGGGTCTAGTTCTATTATCTAGAACCTTTGTAATCAACATGTATGAAACATTTCATAGGCATATTGGTCTAAAATAAGACATAACCTTTGGTTCTTGTACATTTGGTATCAACATAATATTCGTCTCATTGACCCCTTCAAATAAAAATTCCATGCCCATCACTTGGAGATAAAATAAAAGAATCCATTATTTAACACAGAACAGTAAATAAATGTATAAAAAGTCTAAGTACACAAAAGTATGCATATTTTATGTTCTTAGATGTATATCTTATATTCTATTATTCAATCAGAAGGAAATTTCATAGATAACTAGTTCGAGATATTGGATCACATTGTATCGATCATGAAATCATTGTTCCTCTTTGCTCAATGAACAAAGTACATTGCACAACTTGTAATCAAACTTTATTGGGAAAAGATTTCAAAAATGAGAATTTCTAATAGTTTTCAGTGGTGCACTACATTACTCAAATTAAGTTATTATTGGTGTAGTCTATTCAAGTGACAATGTGTAGTAGGCATTAATCAAAAACTAGATAGTAGAAAAAGACATACTCAAAAGGCAACAACAAAAAACACAATTTGAAAGCTTTTAGACTATCATACTCAACCTTTGATGATCAATGGTGAGTCTATAAATGACAGGACTATGTGACAAAAGTCTTTTAGGTAAACAATTTATGCCAACGTCATTTATTTCAGTAGGTTTATAATGTTAATGGTAATATTTTAGGATTTAGGAAATACAAGATACATCTAACTACAAAAAAGTATTCATATTGTGTATGCTTTTGGTCTCACATGCTCAACCTCCAATGATAGATGGTGAGTTTGGAATATTGACAACACTATGTGGAGGAAACAAGGTCTATTTGGTAAACATTTCATAGGCATATTGGTCTAAAATAATACATAGCCTTTGGTTCATGCACTTTAAGCATCAACATGATATCAGTCTTGTTGACCCATTCAGAAACATATTCCCTACCCACCACTTGGAAATAAAAGAAAAAAAATATTCTTTGACACAAAATAGAGATAAATGTAGGGAAAATATTAAAGTACACAAATTTATGTGTTGATAATGATATCTTGTATTCTCTAATATATATTTTGTATGATTATATGCAAAACTTTGATGCTAGCATTAAATTTTTTTGTATAATATTAACACTAGCATTCAGAACTAAATATTGGATTATATTCAATTAGGAGAAAATTTCATACATAACTAGTTCAAGATATTGGATCACATTGCATCGATAATGAAATCATTTATCCTCTTTGTTCAATTAACAAATTAGATTGTACGAATTATAATTGAACTTTATTGGGAGAAAATTTCAGGAATTGGAAGTTTGAATAGATCTTAATGGTGCACTGCATCACACAAATTAAGTTAAGATTGGTAGTCTATTCAAGTGACATTATACAGTAGGCATCAACTAGAAACCATACAGTATAAAAAGGCACATACTCAAAAAGGTGTTCTTTTAGACTCTCATACTCAAACTCCAATGGTCAATGGTGAGTCTAGAATTGACAACACTATGTGGAGGAAACAAGATCTTTTTTATAGACATTTCATAGGCATATTGGTCTAAAATAAAACATAACCTTTGATTCTTATACTTTTGGTATCAACATGATATCAATCTCATTTACCCTTTTAGAGACATATTTCCATGCCCACCACTTGGTGATAAAAGGAAAAAAATTCATTCTTTAAAACAAAATGGAGAAATAAATTGTTACGACCCCACCTCCCGATAACCCCCATTTAAGGGAGACTGAGAGGTTGAAGTCGCACACATAATTTCTGGATCAAAGGTTTGACAATTAACCAAGAACAATTATTAATTTTAACTGACTAAACTGGAAAGCTATAAGAAAATAAACTTTTGCATACCTTTTTGAAAACTTGGATCTCTAAACTTCTATCCACTTATGGATTCTACTCTAACTAATCCTCCTTGAAATTTTAATTCATGTATTTCACAATATGACGATTTATTGTTTGTCCTTTTGCCTTTGTACCTAAAACACCGACAAACAAAACGTCGGTCAGCATAAAGCTGGTATGTGGGGGAAACAATAATCGTGCAACTATGATAACAATGTATTGCAGCTAATTACCATTTAACAAACAATTTTATGTTTTAAATATAACTGCGAGATCCATGCATTCCCTATCCTCTGCGATGTCCCTATAGTGGACCTGGATGCTACTTTCCTTATAGTAGATCCCCATTAAACCCCTCATGGTCCCACCTATAGGTGAACCAGTTTCTAGGGTTGAGTCACATGGCACTACCCATAAGTAGCCCACTCCTTAACTCATGGCATGCTAAAGGGTCTCATGGCACTACACTTGGTAGCCCAATTTCTAACCCATGACAACCTAGACCTTACTCTAGGTTACCCCTTTTTAGCCTTTACAAGCCACAGAGGCGAATTCGGATCTAAGCCAGTTTTAAATATATATATATATATATATATATATATATATATATATATATATATATATATATATATTCATGGTGATAATCATAGTCACTTTATAGTTGCATGAAATAAAAGGCATCCAACAATTATTTTCAACCATCTGATAAAAACATTCGGAAATCGCCGTGAAACTAAAGCGATTATTCATAAGTGTAACCACATACCTGTGATTGCAGATTTCGAGACAGAATCAAATATGCAGGGAAACCCAATCAAGCAAGCAAAGGTGAATAGAAATCCTAAAATAAAAGCACAAGTTTCCTTTTATTAATATTTGTCCAATTTCGTCATATTCCTTAGGATTTCTACTCCAATCTTAGGGTTTCTTTGGAAATTAGGGTTTTTGCCTCTACTGTTAAAATTATGATCCCTAATTTATCATAACTACATAAAACCCTTAATTTCTTATTTTACTACTCTTAACAGGTTTAGGATCCTTATTAAACAACTTATTTCCTAAATCCAAAATAAATATGGTTTTTCTCTTCTTTTATCCCAAATTAGGGTTCCCATATGTATTATTCTTCATTTATGGATTAAAACCCTAAAATTACCAACATTGCATACAAAACGGATGAAAACTCTATATTACTACTCAACAGGTTAATATCTTTCAAATTAACCTATTAATCTTCAAAGATGCATCCTTTATATTCAATTAAGGTTTCTAAGGTTTCCTATAAAATCGTAACCATCTCAATTATCTTCATTAAGAATTCTCTAATCCAAACTATGTTCAAGAATCATTATATTATAGTTGTATTCTTTCAATATCGGATTATGACCACTAAAACTCATATTTACCCAAAATAGGGTTTTTGGTCCACTAAACCATGTTCATGATCATAAAACCCTAAAAGCAACATATGAATCATCCTTTCATGATATTACCATTCGTAACAGGTTAAGATTGATCAAAAACATATAAAAGATTCATCATGATTGTTTTTATATCGTTCTAGGGTTTTTCTGTCAATTAATGCATTAAAATATGTAAAATTCTATACTTTTTGAGTTCCAAGAAGAAATAGGCTTCAAATATAATTTCTTTGTATTCCTCTCATTCTGAGGATCAATTTTCATATAAGACTTGTTTTATTTTGAATTCACTAAAATTATTTATGAATTTTGTAAGAGCAATACCTTTCGGCCAATCAGCGAGTGTCATGTCGTCAATTCCCATGCAAAGAGGCCTGACTTCAGTTATGACAAAAAGTCCCTGATACCATCGGGCTGCGGTTCGCTGCTTCACGCCCATGAGGGGCATAATCATCCAAAGGGCCCTCCTTCTTCTTCTTCCTCACGCAACTCCACTGTGCTGCCCTAGTCGCGCCTTGTGTGGCCTTTTCTCCCTCAGTTGGACCCCGGAGGCCACCCCTCCTTGGTTCCTCCTGGTCCGTCGGCCTCCATCGCACCTTTAGGGCCTTCAAGCCACAACCGAGGTGGCGGGAAAAAGGTCTGGGCAGACCCGTAGTTCAGCTGTCGCATGCAGCTGTGCTGCTGTTGCTGCGGTCGGCTAGGATAAGGGGACGCTCGCCCAAACACCTCTTGAAGTCGTGGAAGCATCAAGACTCCCTCGCAACTCCTCCCAACCCCTTTGTTGCTCCAGGAAAGGTGCTCTTCGTAGCTAGGGTTTAAATGAGATTGAAGAAGATGGGGAAGAGAGATGTGTGGGGTCTCTCTCTCTCTCTTGGCTCGAACCAGGGCTCTACCCTATATATAGAAGGGTGGGTAACGAAGCCCTAAGGTGTACATCCACGAGGACTCAAGTCCTTTCCCAAAAGGAATCATATTTCCTTGCTAAAAAGCAACCTCTTCTTTCTTTATTATCTTCTAATATAACTATATTATTTGGGTATTTAGAAATTTGAAAACATTTTCCCTTATTCTCTTTATTCTTGGCTTTTAATCCATTAGCCACGAAATAACATTTTCCTTGAGTAGAAAGTACTTTCTTTTTAACCAGACCTCATAATCATTCATTATACATCATATTATCTTCTTATTTAAATTTAATGGTATTTTCTCTCTCCTCTTTCTTCATTGGGACTCCTTGGATCCCAAGAAACTCTATTATTTCGAAATCCTTTTTATTGGATACTTATTATCCTTCTAGATGCATCTATATGCATTATTTCTCATCATCATGTTTATTTCTTATTAAAATATCTCTTTTTGAGGATTTCTCTTTATTTCTCTTTTGTTTTCCTCATTAGTATTCCTTTTAACATTAGGAATCCTTGGAATACGAAATTCTACCCAGTATAACTCAATTATACATCTTTTCACTTGTTTTCCACATTTTACCATTGTTTTCAATTTCTTTCTTAATAAAGAAATACTTAATTGATCTTTTCATTTCTTATTGCACTCTCTATGCAATTTTGGACTCCTTGGAACCCAAGAGGCACGAAATCCCTCTTTGGATTTGCCTTCTAGAGGTTTCCACATTTTTCTTTTCTCAAATATTCAATTATTCATTTACTAATTGAATTTTCTTGTTATTTGGGCCCAATAGCTAATAAAGCCCACAACACAATCATCAAAGCTATTGTAAACAAAATCCATTTATTCAAAACAAATCATATCATTATTTGTTCCAATATCTTTAATATGAGAAATTACATTTCTCAGCAAATGAACCCAAAAATTGGGGTTGTAACATCCTTCCCCTCTTATAGGAATTTTGTCCTCAAAATTTTATCAAGCAAACAAGCAATTCAGGATAAGACTTTTCCATGTCCATCATTGGCCCCTATGTGGCTTTACCTTACTCATGGAGCTTCCAAAGAACCTTTATCATCACATATTCTTTTCTCTGAGTTATTTCACTCTGCCGTCTATAAACTGCACAGGTGAGTCAGGCCATGTCAGCCTCCCTTGGGGCTCACTAGGTTCATTGCTCAGTACATGGTCGGGTACCTCACATAGTGCTCTAAATTGGACACATGGAACTCATCACACATTTCTTTATCCTAAGGGGTAAGATCAAACTTAACCTTCTCCACCAATCCATCTCAAATGAACCCATGCATCGGGGACTTAGCTCTCTTAGTTGTAACTTAGAGGGGTCAGATTTTCATGTCACATATTCTCCCATGGTGAACTGCATGTCAGTCTACTTTGCATCTGCTCACGACTCCCGTCATCTCTAGGCTCCTTTCATCCATTGCACGATCAAAGAGACTTGCACTGTGGTCCTTTTCTAACCATCACGTGGTCCTTTCACCAACATCACCTTACTGAAGTGGTGACCGACACAACCTCCCTTACAGAGCTTCTTTAACTCCCGATACTAGCTATGGTGGTTATCATCACGTCTTTCATAGGACAAGAACTATCTCAAGATATCACCCTAAATAAACACACATGTTCTCATCAGACCCTTTAGTCTGGATCATACTAACCATTAGTTAGGGGTGATAAATTATACTAACATCGAGTTCTTCATGTACCTACTTCCACCTTTTGGAAGGGAACCTTTAGGTCAAACTCAAGAACCTTTAAACTTGCATCAAGGTGTAGTTGAACCATCTCTCATGGGTAGTTCAACCAAATCTGTCCCTTGACATAACTCTTTCTTTCTCATGTCATCTGGGTAAGACGATCTACCATACCCAATATTGCATCTCGACCTTCCTTGGTCCAGGGAAGACTTACAACATCCATAGTAATGAACTCCCTTTCTCTTTTGGGGACTCTTTATCCTTTATATCAATGCACTGGGTTACTGGCATTCGTCCTTCTCCCTCGGCTTGCATGGCCATATACCACATGTAACTTATCTTAGGCATCTAAAGTACTACTGTCACTTATCATCTTGGTAGTACCACGGTGTATGGTGATCTTCAATCATGATTTCCTATATGTCATGATTCCTCAAGATCGATTCCTCAGAAACCTTAAACCACTCTAGTCGGGGTTTCATTGCCTTCCTTTCCAAAGAAGTGCATTTGGGGTTCTACAACCATCCTTTCATTGCATCAAGGCCTAGGCTGGCTAACCAAACAACCATTAACTTGTTCAATATATCTCGTTACATCTAAGTGTTAGCCAAACACATCTCCTTTCCAAACTTAGGGTTAGCCTAACAACCTCTTCTAGCCAAACTAGGCAGCTATATCTCAACCAGAGCATCCATTACCACTTCACATCCTTAGGTATTAGGTAATGTTGATGACATACACCTCCATGTATTCCACTTATTATCTCATCTCAGCTCTAAATCTATCTTCATTGAGAACACTTTAAGCTCATCTTCTTGGTGATCAACCTCAACCTTGTATGACTCATATCTCATGATAAAAACATCCTCATAAGGTGACTACCTCATTCCTCTTAGTGTTTGCAAACCATCCATGTATCATTCACTTTACCAGGGTATGTTATCTTCTCTTTCCCCATATCTTGTGGCAATGTTCCAACCCACATCACCCTTATCCTTGGTGTATGGCATGTGTACTGTCCTATCTCTCACTCCCATAATAAGAGGAAATAAGCATTTGACTGTAGTCCAAATACAGAGTTCTTCCTGTTCCAAGAGTAGATATGGTACATCCCACCTTACCAGTACACCTTCGAATCTAGGTTGAAACGTGACACCTACGTCTCTACATCACAATCATCTCGATATCAAGGTTACTTCCATGGAACATTGGTTTCGAACCTACTTGGGTTTACACACAATCCTTGATCATCTCCTCTAGGTCTATAGGGTGCTGACACTTTTGGGGTCATCCCTCTTCCCTTATGCATCCAAAGAGTGCCCTACTCATCTGCCCTTTGGGTCCCATGAGTTCATGAAGGTGATCAATCTCCTAACCCATGGCCCTCAGACAATGATAGTTGTTACCTCCCGACCCTATGGTCATGTGCAATTAGGGAAGGCAACTCCTACTTCCATCATTCTTATCCCCACCTGACCCTAGGATAGACTTGGGATTCTCTTATAGTACATGTTTAACTTAGAACCTTACCCAAGACTTCATCATCTCTCTCTCTGCATTCATGGGCTGACTTTTATCCTTTCATAGGGGTCATGGTGACCTACCTACCTTGGTCAGGCCCCTTACTGGTTACCTCCATGGTAACACATCCACATGCACTTAGAGATGGATATCTATGGGTCTACATGTTCATCTTCATACCATGTACTTTTCACTTAGCTTCTCAAGATCCTATGAGACCTCTTTAGGTTTCCTCAAAACCCACAAAACTGGTATACACCCTACCGAAGGGTCCCTCTCCCAGGATGGGAGGAAACTACAACTCTTGAAAATAAGGTCACAAACATCCTTACGGTTTACATCCATATGAGCACGCTTAACCCAGCAGCTACTAAGGCACAAGCGGATCACCTACTAAACCATGCCAGGCCATACTTGTTATTATTCCCAGCATTGGGTCAAGATCATACTTTCCTATGTCAACATCTTTGTTGTGAGGGGTTCATCAAACATTCCTTAAACTTAAGGGGCTTCCCTTTTCCTCTATACATGAGGAGTACCATGCTCGAAACTATAGCAACTTAATTCTCGTCATGAGCATTAGGTATACCACTTCCCCTCTTCGACCTAGGAACCATAGGTTCACTTTCTTGATGTCCAACTGTCTGCTCAACCTACAAACCAAACATGTACCGGGTATGACATACACTTCCTGTCATCCTTCTCCTCGATCAACACTTTAAAGTTGAGTCCTCCTCAAGGACAATCAATAAGGTACAAGGCCTCATAACCTGTTACTAAACCTCTCCAGGTCTAAGGAACTCTTCTTCTCATCTATACCATAGGTATAGAGGTATCAGCAAACTCATCCTCTGTCTAGGGTTTGGTTCCTCTCATGGCAACCAAGACATCATCAACCTATGGGGATCAAGCATGTGGAGACCACTATTGTAACGCCCAAGCTCACTGCCCAAGGCTCTAGTAGAGTTTCAGGAATGACGAGTGGCCCCACAGACCACCACTAGCCTTAACTGTGCGCTTTATTCTCACTCACACGCAAGCCAGGATCAACTTCCTGACTGGTCACCCATCCTAGTACTACTCCAAGCTAAGCATGCTTAACTATGGAGTTTTTTAGTGATGGGCTCCCAGAAAAGGAGGTGCACCTTGGTGATATGGGTAGTCCAATCATTCCTTATAAGATCATTTTATCCGAGGCCTCAAATCCTAGGATGTTACAATCTCCCCCACTTAGACTCTTGACATCCTCGTCAAGGCTCAACTATATGGCCTCATAATCTGACCCCATTTCAGTGCAGACCCACAATGGCCCATGGACACCCAGCTCCCAATCACAAAATACCAACGCAAGAGTGGCTACGTCAACCATGGACAGTCCTTTCCTACATGCCTGGACCGCACGGCTCAAGACTGGCATGCCACATGCCCATGCGGGCCCCACATACTGGAGGGGTTATGGCTCTGATACCATTTGTAATGCTCGGGCCCACTGCCCTAGGCTCTAGTAGAGTTTCAGGAATGATGACTGGCCCCACAGACCACCACTAGCCTTAACTGCGCACTTTGTCCTCATTGACGCGCAAGCCAGGATCAACTTCCCGACTAGTCACCCATCCTAGTACTACTCCAAGCTGAGCACACTTAACTATGGAGTTATTTAGTGATGGGCTCCCAAAAAAGGAGGTGCACCTTGGTGATATGGGTAGTCCAATCATTCCTTATAAGATCATTTTATCCGAGGCCTCAAATCCTAGGACGTTACAACTATCATCCACTTAGGTTGCATCATCCTCAACTCCCTACTTTTCCTCATATCTCGGAGTCTAAGCTTCCAACCTTCTTGCTTGA
Organism: Alisma plantago-aquatica; assembly: GCA_963693085.1. Taxonomy (NCBI): domain Eukaryota; kingdom Viridiplantae; phylum Streptophyta; class Magnoliopsida; order Alismatales; family Alismataceae; genus Alisma; species Alisma plantago-aquatica. The sequence continues at coordinate 20,882,873 of OY856409.1, read as the reverse complement.
GTCCTGCTCTCTCTTTCTAGAGCCAACCCTACAAGCAACCTTACTATGAGAGGTTCTCTCTCCATGAGGAATCAAGCTCACAAGCATACCCCTACATTGTGAAGCCTATGTTTGCTCACGGTTATCCATAGCTCTTTACGCTTATCTCATAGGCTATCCTTCATACTCTCTTGGACAGGGTTTCAACCTATTGCTCGCACTATTAACGTACTCTGGGTGCCTATCATGTCATGCCCATATAAGCTCATGGGGTTTCCATAGGTTCTTCTCTAACCTAATCAATGAAGGGGCTATCCTTCACTCTAACATACACGACCCTTCCTAGGGTTGGGTCGCCAAAGGTACTAGGTCATTCAACCTCTCGTGGCTCATATGGCATCCCAAAGGCATGTCCATCCAAACACCTGGTCTATCGTGACATCTAACTCATCATGTTCTCTCTCTCTCTCTAACTGTCACTTAGGGTTAGGGTTAACATCATCCAGAGGATGTGCCAGGTTTCTACCAATAATGGAGATCTCTACCTACCTGACTAACTCTCTTTACTTATCCTCCTGACAAGAAGGTCTATCCTCAGGTCTCTCCTGAGGGCATGACAACTTATGGCATACGACCTAAGCATGTATCTATTATTTAGTTTATGCTTAGTCTATTAAGCTTATGTCCATGACATCTTATTTACATGCTTTTCATTTAATTTGGTGGAGGATTATGTAAACCTTATCAACCTTACCCATATCTCAAGAGGGTGAGGAGAAGAGAGAAAAACCCTAATCCTTAGGGTCCTTAACATAATTTGTGATGAGAAGGGATGAATAAGATGAGAAAGTCCTAAAGGTATCTTATTTCGAATCATACCCTAAGACTTTGGCCAGGCAGTCACACAGATCTGAGAGTCCTCATATTGTGACTAGCGGTGCGGAGGAAAATATTGCCAACCCTAGGCCGTGATCCTTTTCTAGACACCTTCGTCTTTCGAATAATCCTCTAATAACTCCCTTGGGTTCTATGGAGTTTGTAAAATTTAATAATTATCCATGGTTAAGTGAGAAACCTACGCTCTGATACCAAATGTTACGACCATGCCTCCTGATAACCTCCATTTAAGAGAGACCGAGAGGTTGAAGCCGCACACATAATTTCTGGATCAAAGGTTTGGCAATTAACCAAGAACAATTATTAAATTTTAACAGACTAAACTAGAAAGCTGTAAGAAAATAAACTTTTGCATACCTTTTTGAAAACTTGGATCTATAAACTTCTATCCACTTATAGATTCTACTCTAACTAATCCTCCTTGAAATTCTAATTCATGTATTTCACAATATGATGATTTACTGTTTGTCCTTTTGGCTTTGTACCTAAAATGTCGGTCAGCATAAAGCTAGTATGTGGGGGAAACAATAATCGTGCAACTATGATAACAATGTATTGCAGCCAATTACCATTTAACAAACAATTTTACATTTTAAATATAATTGTGCGATCCGTGCATTCCCTATCATCTACGTTGTCCCTACAGTGGACCTAGATGCTACTTTCCTTATAGTAGATCCCCATTAAACCCCTCATGGTCCCACCTATAGGTGAATTAGTTTCTAGGGTTGAGTCACATGGCACTACCCGTAAGTAGCCCACTCCTTAACTCATGGCATGCTAAAGGGTCTCATGGCACTACACGTGGTAGCCCAATTTCTAACCCACGATAACCTAGACCTTACTCTAGGTTACCCCTTTTTAGCCTTTACAAGCCACAGAGGTGGATTCGGATCTAAGCCAGTTTTATATATATATATATATATATATATATATATATATATATATATATATATATATATATATATATATATATATATATATATATATTCATGGTGATAATCATAGTCACTTTATAGTTGCATGAAATAAAAGGCATCCAACAGTTATTTTCAAGCTTCCGATAAAAACATTTGGAAATCGCTGTGAAACTAAAGCGATTATTCATAAGCGTAACCACATACCTGTGATTGCAGATTTCGAGACAGAATCAAATATGCAGGGAAACCCAATCAAGCAAGCAAAGGTGAATAGAAATCTTTAAATAAAAGCACAAGTTTCCTTTTATTAATATTTATCCAGTTTCATCATATTCCTTAGGATTTCTATTCCAATCTTAGGGTTTCCTTGGAAATTAGGGTTTTTTCCTCCACTGTTAAAATTATGATCCCTAATTTATCATAACTACATAAAACCCTTAATTTCTTATTTTAATACTCTTAACAGGTTTAGGATCCTTATTAAACAACTTATTTCCTAAATCCAAAATAAATATGGTTTTTCTCTTCTTTTATCCCAAATTAGGGTTCCCATATATATTATTCTTCATTTATGGATTAAAACCCTAAAATTACCAACATTGCATACAAAATGGATGAAAACTCTATATTACTAATCAACATGTTAATATCTTTCAAATTAACCTATTAATCTTCAAAGATGCATCCTTTATATTCAATTAAGGTTTCTAAGGTTTCCTACAAAATCATAACCATCTCAATTATCTTCATTAAGAATTCTCTAATCCAAACTATGTTCAAGAATCATTATATTATAGTTGTATTCTTGCAATGTCGGATTATGACCACTAAAACTCATATTTACCCAAAATAGGGTTTTTGGTCCATTAAACCATGTTTGTGATCATAAAACCCTAAAAGCAACATATGAATCATCCTTTCATGATCTTACCATTCGTAACAGGTTAAGATTGATCAAAAACATATAAAAGATTCATCATGATTGCTTTAATATCATTCTAGGGTTTTTCTATCAATTAATGCATTAAAATATTTAAAACCCTATACTTTTTGAGTTCCAAGAAGAAATAGGCTTCAAATATAATTTCTTTGTATTCCTCTCATTTTGAGGATCAATTTTCATATAAGACTTGTTTTAATCTGAATTCACTAGAATTAGTTATGAATTTTGTAAGAAAAATAGCTTTCGACTAATCAGCGAGTGCCACGTCATCAATTCCCATGCAAAGAGGCCCGACTTCAGTTATGATGAAAAGTTCCTTATACCCCTGGGCGGGGGTTCGCTACTTCACGCCCATGAGGGGCATAATCGTCCAAAGGGTCCTCCTTCTTCTTCTTCCTCACGCAGCTCTACTGCGCTGCCCTAGCCGCGCCTTGCGTGGCTTTTTCTCCCTCAGTTGGACCCCGACGGCCACCCACCTTGGTTCCTCCTGGTCTGTCGGCCTCCATCGCACCTTCAGGGCCTTCAAGACACATCCGAGGTGGCAGAAAAAAGGTCTGGGTAGACCCATAGTTCAGCTGCCGCATGCAGCCGTGTTGCTGCTACTACGGTCGGCTAGGGTTAGGGGACACTCGCCCAAATGCCTCTTGAAGTTGTGGAAGCATCAAAACTCCCTCGCAACTCCTCCAAGTCCTTTGTTGCTCTAGGAAAGGTTCTCTTCATAGCTAGGGTTTAAACAAGATTGAAGAAGATGGGGAAGATAGATGTGTAGGATCTCTCTCTCTCTTGGCTCGAACCAGGGCTCTACCCTATATATAGAAGGGTGGGAAATGAAGCCCTAAGGTGTACATCCACGAGGACTCAAGTCCTTTCCCAAAAGGAATCGTATTTCCTTGCTAAAAAGCAACCTCTTCTTTCTTCATTATCTTCTAATATAACTATATTATTTGGGTATTTAGAAATTCGAAAACCTTTTCCCTTATTCTCTTTATTCTTGGCTTTTAATCCATTAGCCACAAAATAACATTTTCCTTGAGTAGAAAGTACTTCCTTTTTAACCAGACCTCATAATCATTTATTATGCATCATATTATCTTCTTATTTTACTTTATTGGTATTTTCTCTCTCCTCTTTCTTCATTGGGACTCCTTGGATCCCAAGAAACTCTTTAATTTCGAAACCCTTTTTATTGGATACTTATTATCCTTCTAGATGCATCTATATGCATTATTTCTCATCATCATGTTTATTTCTTATTAAAATATCACTTTTTGAGGATTTATCTTTATTTCTCTCTTTTTTCCTCATTAGTATTCCTTTTAACATTAGGAATCCTTGGGATACGGAATTCTACCAAGGATAACTCAATTATACATCTTTTCACTTGTTTTCCACATTTTACCATTGTTTTCAATTTCTTTCTTAATAAAGAAATACTTAATTGATCTTTTCATTTCTTATTGCACTCTCTATGCAACTTTGGACTCCTTTGAACCCAAGGAACCTAAGAGGCACGAAATCCCTCTTTAGATTTGCCTTCTAGAGGTTTCCACATTTTTTTCTTCTCAAATATTCAATTATTCATTTACTAATTAAATTTTCTTGTTATTTGGGCCCAAATAGCCAATAAAGCTCACAACACAATCATCAAGGCTATTGTAAACAAAATCCATTTATTCAAAACAAATCATATCATTATTTGTTCCAATATCTTTAATATGAGAAATTACATTTCTCAGCAAATGAACCCAAAAATTGGGGTTGTAACATAAATGAAGGAAATATCAAATTAGTGCTTATATGTATATCTTGTAGTCTTTTATGTATATTTTGTGTGCTTATATGTAAAACATTGATGTTGTCGTTAATATTTTTGGTATAATCTGAACGCTAGTATTGATAACTAAAGGCTAGATTATATTCAATCAGAAGGAAATTTCATAAATAACTAGTTCAAGATACTTGATCACATCGCATTAATCATGAAATCACTCACCCTATTTGATCAATTAACAAAGTAGATTGTACAACTTATAATCGAACTTTATTGGGAGAAGACTTCATGAATGAGGAGTTATCATAGTTCTTAATGGTGCATTGCATCACTCAAATTAAGTTATTATTGGTGTAGTCTATTCAAGTGACAATACGCAGTAGGCATCAACCAGAAACTTGACAATAGAAAAAGGCACATACTCAAAAGGCAACAACAAAACACTATTTGAAGGCTTTTAGACTATTATATACCTTCGATGACCAATGATGAGTCTAGAAATGATAAAACTTTGTGAAAAAATGTCTTTTGGCGCAATGTCAATGCTAGTGTTATTTATTTTGGTGGGCATTTAATGCTAGCGTTGATATATCAGGATTTAGGAAATATAAGATACATCTAACTACACAAAAGCATTCCTATTTTGTGTGCAAAAGTATTCATATTTTGTGTGCTTAAATGTCTATCTTGTATTCTCTTATGTATACTCAATTGTGCTTATATTTAGACGTAAGCATTTACATTATTTGTTGAAAGCTAACACTAGTGTTGCCTGTATTATGGTATGAGGTTTAGTTCCTATTCAAGTAACAAAATACAGAGGGCATCAACCATAAACCAGACGGTATAAAAGGGCACATACCCCAAAAGGCAACAATAATAGAAGACTATAATAAGGTTTTTTTACTCTCATACTCAACCTCCAATGATCAATGGTGAGTCTAGAAATGACAAAACTATGTGACAAAGGTCTTTTCGGTACAATGTCGATGCTAGCGTTATTTATTTTAGTAGGCTTTTAAAGATAGTGATATTATATTAGGATTTAGGAACTAAAAGATACATCTAACTACACAAAAGTATTCATATTTTATGTGCTTTAGACTCTCATACTGAACCATCAATGATCGATGTGAGTCTAGATTTGACAGCACTGTGTGGAGGAAACAAGGTCTTTTTGGTAAACATTTCATAGGCAAATTGGTATAAAATAAGACATAATTTTTGGTTCTTGTAATTTTTGTATCAACATGATATCAGTATCATTGACCCCTTCAGAGACGTATTCCCTGACCAACACTTGGAGACAAAAGAAAAAAAAATCATAATGTGACACAAAATGGAGAAATAAGCGTAGTAAAAATCAAAATACACAAATTTATGTGCTTATATGTATATCTTGTTTTCTCTAATATATATTTTGTGTGCTATATGTAAATTTCTAACGCTAGTATTAAATTTTTTGGTTTAATCTTAATGGTAGCATTGATAATCAAAGATTGGGTCATATTCAATCGGGAGGAAATTTCATAAATAATAACTAGTTCAAGATACTAGAACACAATGCATTGATCATGAAATCATTGATCCTCTTTGTTCAACTAACAAAGTAGATTGTACAACTTATAATCATACTTTATTGGGAGAAAATTTTAGGAATGAGGATCTCTAATAGTTCTTAATGGTGCACTACATCACTAAAATTAAGTTATTGCGGTGTATTCTATTCAAGTGACAATATGCAGTAGGCATCAACCAAAAACCACATAGTAGAAAAAGGCACATACTCAAAAGGGTGTCTTTTTGGACTCTCATAATCAACATCCAATGATTGATGGTGAGTCTGGAATTTACAACACTATGTTTTTTGTCAGAAAACATCTTGTTGCTTTTTTTGTATTTTTTTTATTTTTTTGTATAAGGTCATGTACAATGCATGTAGGTTAAGTACTGAAAGTACAAAACCTCTAACTATACATGGGAGAGTATAAGAATACAATGAATGATGTATTTGCCCTCCATCCATGAGTAGGCTATCTGTAGAAAGCATGCATCCCAAAATCAGAAGGCAATCTGACCAAAAGAATCAATACTCCATTAGATCCAGAGAAAAGAATATCATCAGTCTGAGGGGCATCCAGGAATCTGAGTAGGATCACGAGATAAGCAGGGATCTAATACACTACAACAAAATTTTAACCAAAATCTAGAAGACAACCCATATCATCAACAAACATAAAAAGGAGAATCAGATAAAGATCCAACCAACACATCAGGAACCAGAGATGGGAATACTCAGAGCTATCCAGAAGATTAGGGAGCAAGAGAGAACCACCAGTCCCGGAACTAATAAGACCAATTAGGGAAGCCTCCAGTCATAGATAAAGACTGAAATGAAGGAACTTATGTAGAACTTTAATCCATCTCAGTATAAATCACCATTTTAGGAAGGATAGTACATCCATGAAAGGTCATAGCAAAGAATATGATACAAGCAAGGTACAAAGGCACGATCCAAGACCAAGGATAACTCCCCATAAGAAATGAAAAAAAAACATCCATAAGCAGAACATCAGGAACATCCATCACTCAGGAACACCTTATACCAAAAAGGCCCAACATAAGCAAGGCAACAAAGGCTAGCATACATCTCTTAGCAGAAAAATAGATAAACCAGGTAGGAAGACTATGGATCCAGGGAAGAGGGCACATCATCAGAACTTCCATATGCATAGAAAAAGACCATGACAGAATAGTCATTCCTCTGCATCAGTAAGACCCTTAGAGAAGGAAAGAAACTCAGACAGAGTCACGTGCTGTCAGAAGAACACCATACACACCGCAAGAATTTGCCTCCAAAGGATCTCCTCAGATCTATATTTGTCATCATGTACCCTTATGTTTCTTTCAACCCAACAATGGTAATAAATAAGACTACAAAGGGTATTTAGCTTGCAAACCTTAGGTTTTTAGAGAGTGTCCCAGCTAAGAGGCATATGAAAAGATTCATGAGTCGTTTTTGCCAAATCCCACATCTTGCGAGTAAAATCACAACCAAAGAGAATATGATCAGTGTCCTCATAACATTTCATACAAAGAAAACATACAGATGGAAGAGAGATACCTCTCCTTCTCGAATAGTCAGATGTAGGCAACCTATTATGATGAGCTTTCCATAGATGAAATTTTGCTCTCATGTGAGTTTTAACTTTCCAAATCTAGGGAAACACATCATCTTCTTCTTTCCTTTTTCTGATGCAATTCCAGATAGCTTTGAAGTTAGTATCCCTCATATTATCGAAGGTGATGTAATCCTCCCAAGTAAAGTTAGTTCAACCACCATGCAGTTTATCAAGAATTACAACTTGGAATCTATTGTTACTTTTTGGTATGCACCAGCCAGTGTCATTAATAGCCCTTGACATCATACAGCCCCAAGGCAAACCTGACAAGGAGATCATATTCTTGCCCACAACATCAAACAATAATTTGCTCAAGGGGAGCCAGGGGTCCTGCCATAGCATAATATTGGAGCCATCTCCAATGTGAAACTTTATATGCTCTCTCAAAATATCCCTAACCCTAATGATGTTATTGAAGAGCCAAGAAAAGTTCAGGGACTATTAACAATCCAAAAGGAAGTTTTCTTCAAATATTTCTCAGAGATCCACTTTACCCAGAGGAGATCCTTTTTACTAGCAACGTTACAAACATTAGCAAATAGACATGCTTTGGAAACATCTTTAGCTTTCTTCAAACCCAGACCACCTTCCTTCTTAGGTTCTGTGATGCTACCCCAACTAATAAGATGCAAATTCCTTTTCAACTCAGAAGCTCCCCAAAGAAAGTCTCTACATATTCTGTCAATTTGCTCAACAGTAGAAGTAGGGATAGGAAATTTACAACACTATGTTGAGGAAACAAGGCCTTTTTGGTAAACATTTCATAGGCATGTTGGTTTAAAATAAGCCATAACCTTCAGTTTTTGTACTTTTGGTATCAACATGATATCAGTCTCATTGACCCCTTCAAAGACATATTCCCTTCCCAGCACTTGGAGATTAAAGAAAAAATCCTTCTTTAACTTTAAAGGGAGAAATAAATGTTGGAAAAAAAATCAAAGTACATAAATTTATGTGCTTATATGTATATCTTGTATTCTCTTATGTATATATTAATTGTGTGCTTCAGTGCTTATATGTAAAACTTGGACACTAGCATTAAATTTGTTCATATAATCATAATGATAACATTGATAACTAAAGATTGGTTATATTCAATCAAGAGGAAGTTTTATAAATAACTAGTTCAAGATATTGGATCACATTGCATTGATCATGAAATCACTGATCCTTTTATTCAATTAACAAAGTAGATTGTACAACTTACAATCGAACTTTATTGGGAGAAGATTTCATAAATGAGGAGTTCTAATAGTTCTTAATGGTGGATTACATCACTCAAATTAATTTATTATTGGTGTAGTCTATTCAAGTGACAATATGCAGTAGGCATCAACCAGAAACTAGACAGTAGAAAAAGGTACATCCTCAAAAGGAAACAACAACAATACACTATTTGATGGCTTTTAGACTATGACACTCAACCTTTGATGATCAATGGTGAGTTTAGAAATGACAGAACTATGTGACAACGGTCTCTTTGGTACAATACTAATTCTAGTGTTGTTTATTTTGGTAGGCTCTTAACAATAGAGTTAGTATATTAGGATTTAGGAAATACAAGACACATCTAACTATACACAAACATATTTATATTTTGTGTGCAAAAGTATTTGTATTTACTGTGCTTAAATGTCTATTGTGTATTCTATTATGTATACTCAGTAGTGCTTATATTTGGAAGCTAGCTTTTACACTGTTTGTAAAATGCTAACACTAGTGTTTCCTATATTAGGGTCTAAGGTTTAGTTCCTATTCAAGTTACAACATGCAATAGGCATCAAATAGAAACTAGATAGAACAAAAGGGATCATACCCAAAAGGAAAAAATAACATAACATTATTTGAAGGCTCTTGGACTCTCATACTCAACCTCCAATGATCGATGGTCAGTCTAGATATGATAAAACTATATGAAAATTGTTTTTTTTTTGGTACAATGTTGACACTAACGTTATTTATTCTGAAAGGATTTTACCGCTAGGGATATTATATTAGGATTTAGGAAATACAAGATACATATAACTACAAAAAGTTATTCATATCGTGTGTGCTTTTGGACTTTCATACTCAACCTATGATGATCTATGCTGAGTTTGGAATTGACAACACTATGTGGAGGAAACAAGGTCTTTGTTGTAAACATTTCTTAGGCATATTGGTCTAAAATAAGACATAACCTTTAGTTCTTATAGTTTTATATCAACATGATATCAGTCTCATTGATGCCTTCAGAGACATATCCCATGTCCACCACTTGGAAATAAAAGAAAAATCCATTCTTTGACACAAAATAGAGAAATAAATGTAGAAGAAAAAAAATCAAAGCACAATTTTACGAGCTCATATGTATATCTTGTATTCTCTTATATATATTGTGTGTTCTTATATGTAAAACTTTGACAATAGTTTTAGATTTTTTGGTATAATCTTAATTCTAGCGTTCATAACTAAAGATTGGATTATATTCAATCAAAAGGAAATTTCATAAGTAACTGGTTCAACATATTGGACCACATTGCATTGATCATGAAATTACTGATATCTATATTCAATTAACAAATTAGAGTGTACTGCTTATAATTGAACTTTATTGGGAGAAGATTCCAGGAATGAGGAGTTATAATAGTTCTTAATGGTATAGTGTATCACTCAAATTAAGTTATTATTGGTGTAGTTTATTCAAGTGACAATATGTAGTAGGAATCAACTGAAAACTTGCCAGTGGAAAAAGGCACATACTCAAAAGAGTGTGCTTTTGGACTCTTATACTCAACCTTTGATGATCGATGGTGATTCTAGAATTGACAACACTATGTGGTGGAAAAAAGGTATTTTTGGTAAACATTTCATAGGCATATTGGTTTAAAATAAGACATAAGCGTTGGTTCTTGTATTTTAGTCTCATTTCCCCTTCAGAGACATATTCCTTGCCCACCACTTGGAGATAAAAGAAAAAAAATCCATTCTTTGAAACAATTTGGAGAAATAAATATTTAAAAAGAAATCAAAGTACACAAATTTATGTGCTTATATGTATATTTTGTATTCTCTTATGTATATTTAGTGTTCTTATATGTAAAACATTGATGCTAACATTAAATTCATTGGTATAGTCTTAACACTATCTGTAAAGAGGCGAGATCACCTCCTTACTAAAATTTAAAGGAAGTACAAAACATCCATCTTTTTAGAAAAACAAAAGATATTGAGGGATTCATGTATAATATTCCAAGTAAATAAGCATGCACCAGATACATTATAAAATGTCAATAGCAGCAGAAATAAAAGTATTAAGCCTATTATATGGCTTTCATTGTTCATTGCATGATTGTTCCCAAAAGAAAAAGATAAGAGAAAAGGATCTAGCTATAGAAACATAGACATCCTTTCATATAGCTTGAGATCTACTCCTGAGATGACTTACTTCAAACTTGTCCTTCTCCTTGCTCAGCACCAGCACTTGGTTGGTTGGGAAAGCACCCAGCAAAAGGGGAAAGAAAACAAGATATGTGTCAAATAATGAACAAGAACAAGAGATGAGGAAATAACATGAAACTACAGGCTAAGATTTCATCATAAGATAAAGATAACAAGAGTATGAGGCTATATTCAAAAGAAACTTTGCCATTAATAATTATATTAAAAAGGATTTGCATGTAAGATAATTAGGTATACCTAACTAAGTAGGGTTGAGGCACCTACCAAACCTATAACCTATAGGTTAGGGGAGAATAAGACATTCCCAGTCACCTACACAATTATATAAGAGAGAATAAAAACATTCCCCAGGGCGATTAAATACATGTCATCTGTGGGTGGTTGTACATAAGTATTGCTACTTTTAATTAAATAGAACATAAATCTACATACTAGAAAAGTAATCATGATAAGAGTTGTCATAATATTCAATAAGCATGGCAGTGGGGTATAAGACCCAAACAAGAAGAAATCATAATATGATTTGAGGCATGAACAACATTAGGATTCAAGAATAGAAGATTTAGGGTTCATTTAAGCCTCATTAGGGAAATATAGGGTTTGGCTGCAATTATCCCAACATAGGGTGTAAGGAATGAACATACCTCTCTTACTGATATCAATTACTAACTTTCACCACTTTAATTGAGTCCAAGTTCCACTTTGCCTATTTTCAATGTATTAACATGTATTAGAGTACATAGTGCACATTAATATATAGAAACCCTAATTTTAGACCTTTTTTAGAAAAACTCAGATTTAGACTCATAAAACATTACCAATAAACTTATTAAGTTATCCTGATCAAGAAAACATATTTTTATATTAATTTTGGAGTTTTGATGATTAAGATGTAATTTTTATGGATTTTATGCATTAAATTCGTTTTACAAAAATCGCCCTTCATCAAACCACGAAATCAGTAAAATATTTTTATTAGATATAGATTAATTTTCCAATTCCAAAACATATTTATTTGTCAAATTTGGATAAGCGGTTTAGAAGATATGAATTTTTTAATACCGACCAATAGGAAATTGCCACATCATCAAACCGATCGAGATAATTAAAGAGGGAGGGAGAGGGATAAAACACCATTTTACCCAATATCAGGTTTGAAGTTGCATAGGTAACCAAACTAGAGCTTCTAGAGAAGGTAAAATAGCAAGAAAACAAAATCCTAGAAGAACATGGTAAAAAGAGATGGAAATCATCGATTTTAAACATAGAAGCATGAGTTTTAAGCATGTACTAAGCAATATATGAGAAGGGGGTTAAAAAAACTTGCCTCTAGGAAGGTAAGAAGGTACAAACAGAAAGGATCCTGAGATTAGAAGGTCCAGTTGCTCCAAGACAAGCTCCTTTCTTGAGCAAAGATCACCTTCTCCACTTTAGAGGTGCAAACCCTAGCAAAAGAGCATGGAGATGAGATGTTTTAGGGTTCTAGGTGGAGTTTTACCATGGAAGGTCATGGTTATGACCTAGAAAAATGTGGGAGGAGTACTAAAAGCATGAAAATAGGGAAGTAAAGGAGGATTCTTACTTTTTTTTGGTCAAAATCACCAAGGAGGAGCTTAAGAAATCCTAAATAGAGAAATTTGGAACCCTAGGAGCCTTCTTCACCAAGGTAGACACCCTTTTTTTACCTTGGGATAGAAACTTCATGGCCAAAAATAGAAAGAATTATGTTCTAATCTATGGGAAAGATAAGGAGAGGATTGCTTCTTGGATTCGGAGGTGGGAAGGGGTAGGCATGGCTTTATAAAGAAGGGGGCAAGTATGAGGTGTCTATGGGACTTTCCATGTGTCCTTAGGCTAGGGCTTCATGGCCATGCAAGATGACATATCTTAGACTCTTTGTGTATATCAAAGGTCGGTCCTAAGAGCCCCTGGAGCCTTCTAGGCTATCCCCACCATCCTTCAAACAAAGAAATAACCCCATTGGTTGATAGCTTTTAAAGATGAGCACATTTATAAAGAGGGTAATCCCTATAATGCCCTTGGAGAGAAGCACCTTCACCAAGGTGCAATCAGGTTCCCCATGGTTCAAAATCTCATGAATGATAACGGAATATCTAAGGATTAAAATTCAGGTGATAATTTGCAAAGAAAACCTCTCAATTGGGTAAATTGCATAAAAGTCCAGAATGTACCTAAAATTGCATAACTTGCACAAACAACATCCAAATCAAACCAAATTTGAAACTTAGGCTCATTTTATGTTTTCAAATCATATAAAAAAGTTATATCAAGGTTTATATCACTTAATTATGGTAATTAAGATTTCACTGAGGTATTTGTGCATAAACCCTTATATTGGTACAATTAGTGAATAAATGTTCACTAAACCACTATTAATTCCATTAATTAGACATAAATGACATAAAGGATAGAAATGTAAGGGAAACTTGGGAAAAAGGTTTACATGGAGATTACATCTAAGATTAATTATGTTACAACACTCCAGCCCTTTAAAAGGATTCCGTCCTCAAAATCTCAAGCTAAAAGAGAAGGGTGAGTACGTAACATTTCATCTCTCAAATCCCAAGTGGTTTCTTCCAGACCATGATATTTCCATAAAACTTTTACCAGCTCAATCTCTTTGTTCTTTATCTACTTTACTCGGGAGTCAAGGATCTTCATAGGTAGCTCTTCATAGGTCAGATTCTCATGTATCTCCAAAGGCTCAACAGTAAGCACATGAGAAGAGTCCTTCACATACTTCTTCAGCACAGAGACATGGAACACATTATGAATCTTATCATATGAAGGAGGTTAGGCTATGTGATATGCACGGTCTCCAACCTTATCTAAGATTTCAAATGGACCAACATAATGGGGACTCAACTTGCCTTTAACTTTAGATCTAGCAATAGAACAGATAGGCTTGATCTTCATAAATGCATAGTCACCCACTAGGAAGTTAACATCAGACCTTTTCTTGTCAGCATACATCTTCTGTCAGTCTTGAGCAGCTTTCATGTGTTTCTTTATGAACTGCACCTTTTCTGTCATCATTTACATGTCATCGGTCTTCACTAGAGAACGTTCACTGACATCATCCCAATGCAAAGGTGAATTGCATGGTCTACCATAGAGAGCTTCAAAAGGTGGCATACCAATACTATCTTGGTAGCTATTGTTGTAAGAAAACTCATCTAATGGCAGAAACCGATCACATGCACCACCCCAATCCATCACACAAGCACAAAGCAAGTCCTCTAGAATCTAAACTGTTCTCTCAGATTGACCATCAGTCTGCGGGTGGTAAGTAGTATTGAAACACAAGTCAGTACCCATCTCCTCCTAAATCTGACCCCATAAATGAGAAGTAAACTTTGGATCACAATTAGTAACTATTACCTCAGGTACTCCATGCAGGCGTACAATCCACTCAATGTACAAATCAGCCATATCCGCAACTTTGTAATTGGTTTTGAAAGGCAAGAAATGAGCAGATTTTGTAAGTTGATCAATAACCACCCAAACAACATCATAACCTTTCTTGGACTTGGGGAAACCAGTAGCGAAGTACATTGTGATCTTCTCCCACTTTCATTCTAGAATTTCAAGAGGGTGAATAAGACCACCAAGTTGTTGATGTTTGATCTTGACTTGCTGACATTTCAAGCACTCCGCGACGAACAGAGCTATATCATTCTTCATGTTCTTCCACCAGACGCTTCGCTATAAGTCCTTGTACATTTTTGTTGTGCCAGGATGAATAGTGTACTTGGACCCATGTGCTTCACTCAGCACCTTCTGTCTTAGATCACCCACGTCAGGAATCCACAACCTTTGTTTGAAGTGGACAACACCATCCACTCTAACAGAGAAGTACGATTGTGGTTTCTCAGTCAAGGCCTTCATCTTTTCCATCTCAGAGCTTTCCAACTGTGCATAAATGACTTCTGAGATCCAAGTCGGTGTAACAGTCAAACTAGCCATATGGACACACAACTTGTCTTCATCCACTAAATCAACACGTTGAGGTCGCCAACTAGTCACATATTCGATATTTTCCCACATCGAACATCTCAGAGAAGCACAAACAGCATCCTTCTTGCGACTCAAAGCATCAACTACGATGTTTGCTTTACCAGGATGATAGGTGATGGTGAAGTCATAATCTTTGAGATATTCCATCCACCTTTGCTATCATAGATTCATCTTTATGTGTCAACAGGTACCTCAAGCTTTTATGGTTGGAGAAAAATTCAAACTTCACACCATAGAGATAATGTCACCAGATTTTCAGAGCATGAACGATGGTAGAAAGCTCTAAATCATGTGTAGGCCAATTAGCTTCATTCATTTTCAAATGGCAGGAAGCATAGGCGATCACCTTTCCATTTTGCATCAAAACACACCCTAATCCTTGTTTAGAAGCATTAGTGTAGATGACATAGGGTATGCCTTCAACAGGCAAGGCAAGAACGGGAGCAGAAGTCAAACACTCCTTCAGCTTTAGGAAATTGTTCTCACATTTTGGTGTCCAAGAGAACTTGACCTCCTTTCACTTCAGCTTGGTTAAAGGCAAGGCCAACTCAGAGAAGTTCTTGATAAACCTTCGATAGTAACATGCTAAGCCGAGGAAACTACAGATCTCTGAGGGATTCTTTGGAGCTTTCCACTTGGTCACAGCTTCTACCTTTGTAGGATCAACAACTATATGTCTGGAAGAAATCACATGACCCAAAAACATCACTTCCTTTATCCAGAACTCACACTTTGAGAATTTTGCATAGAGTTGATTTTTTCATAGTGTGTTGAGTACAATCCGCAGATGTTCGCGATGTTGTTCTAATGTCTCGGAATAAACCCAAATGTCATTGATAAACACCACCACGAACTTGTCAAGGTATGGGCGGAACACTCAGATCATCAAGTCCATGAAGGCAGTAGGGGCATTTGTCAAGCCAAAAGGCATGACCATGAATTCGTAATTCCCATAGCGAGTTCTGAATGTCATCTTCAGGACATCATCATCCTTCACACATATCTGGTAGTAGCCACTTTGTAGACCCATCTTGGAGAACATAATGGATGACTTCAGCTGGTCAAACAAGTAGTCGATGTGAGGCAAAGGATAACGATTCTTCACCGTCACTTGGTTAAGCATGTGGTAGTCCATACACATCCGCATCGAACCATCCTTCTTCTTCACGAATAGGACAGGGGATCCCTGAGGTGAAAAACTTGGGCGGATGAAGCCCGTGTTGAGAAGCTCTTCTAGCTACTTCTTTAGTTCGGCAAGCTCAACAAGGGCCAAGCGGTAAGGCGACTTGGTTATTGGTGAAGTTTCGGGTACAAGCTCGATGGAGAACTCCACCTCCTGAGTTGGTGTCAAACCAGGTAACTCCTCGGGAAAGATGTCTAGGAAGTCTTTCACCACATCTATGTGGTCGAGAGGAGGTATAGCCTCGAGGACTATAGAGGCTAAGAAAGCTCTACACCCTTACGAGACTAGCTTTTCAGCTTTGATGGCGGAGATAACAAATTGATGATCTTATCGCTTCCTACCCTTGACACACAATCTTCCCTTAAGAGGATGTGACAAACTAACCTTTTATTTTTCACAAAACAAAACAGCTTTGTACCTCTTCAACCAATCCATTCCCAGGATGACATCAAAGGCGGTCATGTCGAGTAAGATGAAATCCGAGGGAAACATTATACCAGATCTAAAGAGGTACATGGTCATAGTTTGGAGATGCAAAGAGCATATCTTACCACTAGGGGTTTTTACAGCTAATATATGATCCATATACTCAAATTCTATTTCTAACATAGAAGCAAGTTGACAGGATATGAAGGTATTGGATGAGCCAGAATCAAACATTGCCTTTATAGGATGCATATTAAGATGCAAGGTACCTTTAATAACTTCATTATCTTTGCCTACTTCCTCTGCATTGAGAGCAAACACTCTCCCATTCCGCCTCACCACTGGCGGTTGCCTCGGGTTCTAGTTGTTGTTGTTATTATTATTCCGTGGAGGCAGATTTTGCCTTGGCTGCTACGGCTGCTGGTCATTATTCTGTCCATGTTGGAAATAGGGATAGAGTGGTTGGATATTCCCAACTTGGCAACACTCATGGAAGGTCAGAGGAGGTCGGTTGTCTCTACGAGTAGGTGCATTGTAGGTAGGATATCTCCCTAGAGGATGGTGGCGAGAGCATCTATTGCACCGATCACGTCTGTGATTCTCATTCTGGGTAGGGTTCTTCCTCTTGTTGTTGTTGTAGCCATTACTGTGTCCATAGGATTGGAATCTTGGGTAGGACTTGATGGCCAGGGCCTTATCCACCATCTGCTGGAAGGTGAGTGGAAGGTGTGGAACAAGACTTCAGCCCACTTAGTAGTTCAGGCCCTCTAAGAACAATGTTTCCCTTCTCTCAGCTCTAAGGTCAGTGGTATAGCGTTCCAGAAGTAGGAAACATTGGATGTAGTCAACCACACTCATGCTTCCCTACCTGAGCCTGTAGAACTTGGCTTCCTTCTTCCTCAAGAAGGCGAGATATATGTACTTCTCCCTGAAGAGCTTTAGGAACTAGTCCCACTCCATGGTAGAGGTGTCTCGAGTGTGGGCGACACCATTCCACCAGACACGTGTCGGTTCATCCAGTACATATGTCGTGAACCGAACTTTCTATTGAGGAGGTCATGCCATACCCTCAAAGGTCTGATCCAAAGCCAACACCCAGTCATTGGCTTTATCCACCATGTTGTGTTCACTTTCACCCTTGAAGAAGGGTGGCTGCATCTTTATGAAGTCAGCGAGGGTGAACTCCCTCAGTTTGTTGGCATTGGCGGCCACTATGTGGAGCTGCCCCATCATGGTGGAGAGAAACTGGCGTAGCATTGCCAGCTCTTGCTCAGTGTGAAGGCGGGGGTGCCCGAAGTAGTAGGGTTGACCACACTATGGTCGGCAGGAGTCACATGAGTGTTTCCCACATTGGAGTCATTAGGGTTTGACTCCTTTTCCTTATTCTGACTGTTAAACAAGTCACCTATCCTGAAAGGTAGGGTTAGCATATTAAGTCCCCAGGAGTATTTGAATCGTAGATGAAAAAAAAGAATAGAAGCATAGATGAGAAAAGAATATATAGAATGCTATTGCCTAAAAGCATACTATTTTGGGCAATTTCTATTAGCTCTGGCCAGGCCGGTATCATATGGGCACGGGAGTCCTTGTAAACCAAGCTAGTGGTGCAGAGGAAAATATTGCCAGCCCCCGAAACCCTGATCCATTCTAGACACCTTTTCATTCAACGTCATGTCCTAATAGTTGCCTGAAGGGTCTGATACTATGTTGTAAAGAGGTGTGTCAAATAATGAACAAGAATAAGAGATGAGGAAATAACATGAAACTACAGGCTAAGATTTCATCATAGGATGAAGATAATAAGAGTATGAGGCTATATTCAAAAGAAACTTTGCCATTAATAATTATATTAAAAAGTATTTGCATGTAAGATAATTATTTATACCTAACTAAGTAGGGTTGAGGCACCTACCAGACCTCTAACCTATGGGTGAGGGGAGAATAATACATTCCCAGTCACCTGCACAATTATATAGGAGAGAATAAAAACATTCCCCATGGCGATTAAATACATGCCCTCTGTGGGTGGTTGTACATAAGTATCGATACTTTTAATTAAATAGAACATAAATCTACATGCTAGAAAAGTAATCATGACAAGAGTAGTCATAATATTCAATAAGCATGGCAGTGGGTTATAAGACCCAAATAAGAAGAAATCATAATCTGATTTGAGGCATGAACAACATTAGGATTCAAGAATAGAAGATTTAGGGTTCATTTAAGCCTCATTAGGGAAATATAGGGTTTGGCTGCAATTATCCTAACAGAGGGTGTAACGAATGCACATACCTCTCTTACTGATATCAATTACTAACTTTCACCACTTTAATTGAGTCCATGTTCCACTTTGCCTATTTTCAATGTATTAACATGTATTAGAGTACATAGTGCACATTAATATATAGAAACCCTAATTTTAGACCTTTTTTAGAAAAACTCAGATTTAGACTCATAAAACATTACCAATAAACTTATTAAGTTCTTCTGATCAAGAAAACATATTTTTATATTAATTTTGGAGTTATGATGATTAAGATGTAATTTTTATGGATTTTATGCATTAAATTCGTTTTACAAAAATCACCCTTCGTCAAACCATGAAATCAGACCTTGAAAATATTTTTATTAGATATAGATTAATTATCCATTTCCAAAACATATTTATTTGTCAAATTTGGATAAGTGGTTTAGAAGATATGAATTTTTCATGGCTAACCAATAGGAAATTGCCGCATCATCAAACTGAATGAGATAATTAAAGAGAGAGGGAGAGGGAGAAAACACCATTTGATCCAAGATCAGGTATGAAGTTGCATAGGTAACTAAACTAGAGCTTCTAGAGAAGGTAAAACAACAAGAAACCAAAACCCTAGAAGAACATGGTAAAAAGATATGGAAATCATCGATTTTAAACATAGAAGCATGAGTTTTAAGCATGTACCAAGCAATATATGAGAAGTGGGTTAACAAAACTTGCCTCTAAGAAGGTAAGAAGGTCCAAACAAAAAGGATCCCAAGATTAGAAGGTCTAGTTGCTCCAAGACAAGCTCCTTTCTTGAGCAAAGATCACCTTCTCCACTTTAGAGGTGCAAACCCTAGCAAAAGAGCATGGAGATGAGATGTTTTAGGGTTCTAGGTGGAGTTTTACCATGGAAGGTCATAGTTCCAACTTAGAAGAAGGTGGGAGGAATGCTAATAGTATGAAAATAGGGAAGGAAAGGAGGATTCTTACTATTTTTGGTCAAAATCACCAAGGAGGAGCTTAAGAAATCCTAAATAGAGAAATTTGGAACCCTAGGAGCCTTCTTCACCAAGGTAGGCACCCTTTTTTACCTTGGAACATAAACTTCATGGACAAAAATATAAGGGATGATTCTCTAAGATGTGGGAAAGAGAATGAGAGGATTTCTTCTTAGATTGGGAGTTGGGAAGGGGTAGGCATGGCTTTATAAAGAAGGGGGCAAGTATGAGGTGTCTATGGGACTTTCCATGTGTCCTTAGGCTAGGGCCTCATGGCCATGCAAGAGGATAGCTCATAGACTCTTCTTTTATATCAAAGGTCGGTCCTAAGAACCCATGGAGCCTTCTTGGCCATCCCCACCGTCCTTCAAACAAAGAAATAACCCCATTGGTTGATAGCTTTTAAAGATGAGCACATTTATAAAGAGGGTAATCCCTATAATGCCCTTGGAGAGAAACACCTTCAAACCAAGGTGAAACTAGGCGACCCATGGTTCAAAATCTCGTGAATGGTAATGGAATATATAAGGATTAAAATTCAGGTGATAATTTGCAAAGAAAACCTCCCAATTGGGTAAATTGCATAAAAGTCTAGAATGCACCTAAAATTGCATAACTTGCACAAACAACATCCAAATCGAACCAAATTTGAAACTTAGGCTCATTTTATATTTTAAAATCATATAAAAAAATTATATTAAGGTTTATAGCACTTAAGTATGGTAATTAAGCTTTCACTGAGGTATTTGTGCACAAATCCTTATATTGGTACAATTAGTGAATAAATGTTCACTAAACCACTATAAATTCCACTAATTAAACATAAATGACATAAAGGATAGAAATGAAAGGGAAAATTGGGAAAAAGGTTTACATGTATATTACATCTAACATTCATTATGTTACACTATCCTTCATAATTAAAGATATGATTATATTCAATCAAGAGGAAATTTCATAAATAACTAGTTTAAGATATTGGATCATATTGCTTTGATCGTGAAATCATTGACCCTCTTTGTTCAATTAAAAAAGTAGATTGTACAAATTATAATGAAATTTTATTGGTAGAATATTTCAAGAATGTGGAGACTTGATGGTGAGTCTTAATGGTGAGTCTTGAATGGCAAAATAGTGTGGCAACAACAAAATACTATTTGAAGGATTTTAGACTATCATACTCGACCTCCAATGATTGATGGTGAGTCTTGAATGACAAAACTGTGTGGCAAATGTCTTTTTGGTACAATGTCAATGTTAGCATTATTTATTTTGGTGGGCGTTAAACGCTAGCGTTAATATATTAGGATTCACGAAATACAAGATACATCTAATCACACATAAGTATTCATATTTTGTGTGCATAAGTGTTCATATTTTGTGTGCTTATATGTCTATCATGTATTCTCACATGTATAATCAATTGTGCTTATACTCAGACGCTAGCACTTACATTATTTATGGAATGCTAACACAAGTGTTGTCTGTATTAGGGATTAAGATTTAGTTCCCATTCAAGTGACAACATGAAGTAGGCATCAAACAGAAACCAGACAGTAGAAAAGGGCACATACCTAAAAGGCAACAATAACTTAACACTATTTGAAGACTTTTAGACTCTCATACTTAACCTCCAATGATCGATGGTGAGTCTAGAAATGTAGAACTATGTGGACAAAATAGGGTCTTTTTGGTAAACATATCATAGGCATATTAATCTAAAATTAGACATAATCTTTGGTTTTTGTAGTTTTGGTATCAACATGGTAACAGTCTCATTGACCCCTTCAGAGACATATTCCCTAACCACCACTTGGAGATAAAATAAAAAATCCATTCTTTGACATAAAATGGAAAAATAAATGAGAAAATAAATCCAAGTACACAAATTTATGTGCTTATATGTATATCTTGTACTCTCTTATGTATATTTTGTGTGCTTATATGTAAAAGTTTGACACTAGCGTTAAATTTTTTGTATAATCTTGACGCATAGCATTAATAGCTAATGATTGGATTATATTCAATGGGGGGGAATTTCATAAATGAATAGTTCAAGATATTGGGTCACGTTGAATTGATCATGAAATCACTGATCCTCTTTGTTCAATTATCAAAGTAGATTCTACTAGTTATAGTAAAACTTTATTGGGAAAAGATTTCAGGAATGAGAAGTTCTAATAGTTCTTAATGGTGCACTACATTTCTCAAGTTAAGTTATTACTAGTTTATCCTATTCAAGTGGTAATATGCAGTAGGCATCAATTAGAAACCCGACAATAGAAGAAGGCACATACTCGAAAGGTGTAAACAACAAAACATTGTTTGAACGCTTTTACTCAACCTTTGATGATCAATGGTGAGTCTACAAATGATAGAACTATGTGACAAAGGTTTTTTGGTACAATTTTGATGCTAGTGTTATTTGTTTTGGTAGGCGATTAACACTAGCATGAATATATAAGGATTTAGGACATGCAAGATACATCTAACTACACAAAAGTATACATATTTTGTGCTCTTATATTTCTATTGTGGATTCTCTCATGTATGCTCAGTCGTGCTTATATTCTGACGCTAGTGTTTATGCTTTTTGTGGAATGCCAACACTAGCATTGTCTGTATTAGGGTGTAAGGTTTAGGTCATATTCAAGTGACAACATGTAGCAGGCATCAACTAGAAACCAGATAGTAGAAAAGGGCACATACCCAAAAGGAAACAATAGCAGAACACTATTTGAAGGCTTTTAGACTCTCATACTCAACCTCAATGATTGATGGTGAGTCTATACATGATAGAATTATGTGACAAAGGTCTTTTTGGTACAATGTTGATGTTAGCATTATTTGTTTCTGTAGGCATTTAAGTTAGAGTAATATATTAGGATCTAGGAGATACAAGATACATATAACTACACAAAAGTATTCATATTTTGTGTGCTTTTGGACTCTCATACTCCTCTGATGATCAATGGTGAGTCTGGAATTGACAGAACTATGTGGAGGATGACATACTTACTCGAAAATTGGTTAGCATGAAGGACTCAGGCAAAACTATTGGTATGTTTGCCCATAGAGCTAACCATATGATGATTGTATTGGGGCATCATGTACTTGATTTGATTATAACAATAATATTTTTTGCATTATGTTTGGTCTCAGTCATTAGATGATGGCACAAACATGATACATGTCTAAAGTGTGATCTTACTATTGACATATGTCTTCAGGTTGAGGACCTGATCAATGAGATCATATGTATGGTAAGAGTACATACATTCTTGTTATGTTCCTAGTCATATATTATTATTGAAAAAAAATAGATGACAATAATGTGTAAGACTAGAATGTGTATTGACTGATGATAGAGTCTCATTAGTCTCAAACACATAACTACTTGTTAGATAATAGTGTACCAGATAGACCCACACTGAGAGTGATACATGGAAACTGTAGGATGGCAGTCAGAATCAACTCTCAAAGTGATAGTGGTGATTGTGGTTCTTAGACTTGAAGTAGCTACACTCATCCATGTCACTCGATGAGCTTTGATACCATTCTACATGACCTTGAATAAGGGTTGTTATAAAGGAGGTGATCGAGTACATTGTGACGCATGGGGATTGTTTGTGAGTGATGTAGAAGGGATTTGTCCTTCCTATCAGAGTTATAATCATGGCCACTTGATAAGAGAGACTGAGAGATGTACAACCATACTCGTGTGAGTGAATATGTTATATGTGATCTCACATGCATCTCAATAGTCTTCTCTAGTTCAAGAAACATGGATTGAATGCTAAGAGGATGACAATTACATGCCTTGTGTTCAATCTGGATATTAGAAATAAAGGAACTATATGATCATGGTAACACCGGTCACATATGTAGGTTGAAGTTGTTCTCCAACTTCAAAATTACTTGAGTGAAAATGATGTGTTTCTAGATGTCGCTCATTGCTACTATAGTCATAATGGCTATGGAATTCAATACCAATGTAATTTGGGACCATAGAGTCACATGCATATGATGCACTTGGAATAGAAGTTTATTTATGGATAAGATTTAACTAGGTTACTAAAAGTGTTTAAGTAATCAATTTAAAATAACACTAGTTGTCAATTGACCGGCTAGAGTGTTCAATAGACCGACTGGTGTGCCTGTCAACCAACTAGACTGCCTTTGAAATTGACTAGTTGGAGTGGGTCGATGCAAAATGACTAGTTTGACTAGGTCAAACCACTAATGATATGTGTCACAGTGTACATTAATCATCGCAATAAAATCCAGTATTATTACATCATTGACCACAACACAATTGATAGACTAGACAATTTAGTCGATCGATCGGTTGTGCCATTGACTCAGTGGTCGCACGCAATAGCTGTTAAACCATGAGATCTAACCTTTTATATCACATGCATTTTGGAAACCATAGACCATTCACTCCTATATAAAGGGGTGGCCAAGGCTCCCAATTACAAGACTTCTATTCTCACAGTTGTGATAACATGTGAGATAGCATGAGCAGTCTTACCCAAAAAAGAGAGAGATGACAAGGAGAAAGGAATTCGACACTATCACATTGATAAATGGAAGGATGACTCATTTCCATCAGTTTCAGAAGTGTGACGTAAAGTTCCTGGTGGTTTGTGTGGACTATGTAGAGGCATGGAAGCCGTTGTTGCCACGCTAGAATGATACCATCAACCATCGTTCATGGGTGTTACATCAAGAGGACATTGTCGATTGTCGTCTATGTGTGACTCGTGAAGGGAGAACATATCTGTGAAAGGATAGTCATTGGACTTGCTCTAGGACAAGGTACATCATGCACCCTCTTTTCTAATACATTGTTGTTGATGTGATCTATTGGTTAGGAAATATGGACATCAATTTTTGTGCTTCTTCTTTCATCTCTATCTCCATATTTTCTAATAGTGGTATCAGAGCCACGGCAATTAACAACATATTAGGATTTAAATTGATACGATTAGATTGTGTTTTATAATTTATTTTATTGCATATGATGTGAACATTTTAATGATTAGTGTGCATATCCAAATAACTACCACATACTCTAGGAATGTCATGTAGATCCTATATACATGTATGATATGATATATATGCAACTCATGCACATCATTAAAATGGTTGTGATGGTGGATGTATGCATGGTTATGGACAATACCCCTTGGATGCTTGTGTGGTTGGATGGTTTATCTCCTGTCTTACAAAATTTAGTATGCATACTGAGCCTTCCTATTTCTACTCCAAATGTAATGAATGCTTAACCCCCTATGCTCCCCTTGAATGTAAATTGAGGTATTCACATTACACAATATAATATGTAGATATGAATTACATTAGTTTCTATTTTTGGAAAAAGAAGGCATTCTATCTAGGCGAGTTGATCAACTCAAATTTGATTCGATCAACTGGAGGGCTAGAGGAGATAGCCAACCGGAGATGCCATTTGACCGATGAAAGACCCAATTGATCGACTAGAACAAGAGCTAGCCGATTGAGTGGAGGCCCAACCGATAGATTGGAGGAGTCCAACCAACCTCTTAAGCCAAGACCCAGTCGATCAACTGACAAAAAGTAGCCGAATGATGGGAGATCCAACCTATCGACTGGAAGGTCCAGTCGACCGATCGACCTATTCCTTGCATAAGATTTTTATAGTATATGCTGCTATATATGATGTATGACCTTAGGTGGACAACAATTCTTTGTGGTTCCAAGGAATTACATTAGTGTAGACATAACCATTTCTCGCATATTTGTGATTGCATGCTTCATTTGTGGATATAGTATGTATATAATGCATATATAAGTATTTGGTGATTGGAAATGTATATGATTTATAAATAAAATCCCTCAATCAATATTAAATCTTAGATGCTTTCCATAAGTAGCACACATGAAAAGCTTAATTGAACGATCAAGCATAGGTTACCCCAAAGCATGGTGTGCCATCAATCTCATTGAAGTGTGATGGTAGTTATGTGGGTCTGCCAAAGCAGGGTGTATTTCTATCGTGTTGACATTTGGGTCAGGATTGACTAGGTGTCCTTAATAGGATTAAGTGTCTAGAAGCATATAGATGGACTATGACAAGGATTTGTGCATGCCATCGATCCAAGAATTGCATTGGATGCAATTGGCAAATGTTGTCTACCTTAATAATTGATTATGGACACCGATGTTGGTTGGGTAATAACTCAAATGAATTTTGGATCTTGGCTCACTAGAGTATTGTACGTTGTAA
The DNA here is from genome assembly GCA_963693085.1 of Alisma plantago-aquatica. Lineage (NCBI taxonomy): Eukaryota > Viridiplantae > Streptophyta > Magnoliopsida > Alismatales > Alismataceae > Alisma > Alisma plantago-aquatica. Next base: position 20,856,579 of record OY856409.1, on the reverse strand, counting down.
TCTTTTAGATTGATGGTGAGGGCCATTAATTTGTCAAAAAATAGTAGGAGTGATGATTAACTAAAGGTCTAATGAATATTGTCAAGATTTTAAATCAAATGAGATTTTTTTTTGACAAAGTGCAAATTTTCTATTGTGTAACAAATGGAAACCACCAACACTTTTTCTTTGTGATCAGTCCTTGAGAAGGACAAACTGAATGGGGTCAACTTCCATGACTGGTTCAGGAATTTGAGAGTCATTTTCACTGATGATCACAAGATCAATGTCCTGGAAATATCAGAGCCAAAGGAACCTCCGCCCAATGCGCCTAAGGCTAAAAGGGATGCTTACAAGAAGCATTCTGACGATGTTGTAAACATCAAATGCCTGATGTTAAGCTCAATGAAATATGAGTAACAGAGACAACACAAAAACATGGACATTCTTAAGATGGAGACACACCTTAAGAATATGTATCAAGACTCAAGATAGGCAAGAGAGATATGATGTCTCAAAGGCATTGTTCAAGTGCAATATGATAGAGGGAGATCCATTAGGGCCCCATGTGCTCAAATTGAATGGGTATGTAGAAAACCTAGAGAGACTGGGATTTTCTTTAGGCCAAGAGTTGGCCACGAACGTGATTCTGCAACCATTGCCTGAATCATATAGCCAATTGTCATGAAAAATAACATGAACAATTTTGCTAAACTACCATCTGAATTGCTTGGCATGTTGAGAACTACTGAGACACAAATAAATAACGACAATCCTAGATCAGTGATGATGATCAGAAGAGGAAAGGGGAAGTCCAAGGGTAAATACAAGGCCAAGAAGAGTTCTAAGGCTAGTCAAAAACCCAAGTCTTCTGCACTTAAAACAAAGGGAGGAGTGAGTAAGGAAGGGAATCGCCACCACTGTCACCAGCCTGTACAGTGGAAAAGGAAATGCCCTTTTTACACAGAGGAAGTCAGAAAGAAGAAGGGGATGTATAATTCCACTTTAGGTACATACGTTATGGATATAAATATGCTTACTTAATCATCTTAGGTATTGGATACTGGATTAGAATATTTTTATATGGTATAATGTGTGTGATTTGAGAAGAAGTAAGCAAGATAAGGTGGAGGAACTGTGTAGAGCAAGAGTTGTTGCCATTGCAGTTGGAACTTGTCATTTATCTCAACCCAGTAGGCTTGTAATAGAATTAGTGGATTTCTATTATGTATCTGTCATTAATAGAAACATCATTGTATCTTGTTTGGACAAGAATGGATTCAAATTTCATATGATACATGTGACCAATTTTATATTTTTAAGATAAGATCTTGTACCGCAGTGACCCAATGTCTCATAGTCTACTCGTTAGTTTTGGAGATAGGTGTATATGACGTAAATACTGAAATACACAATGACTCAAACAAAACATACCTATAGGATTGTCATCTATGGAACATGCATGAGATATACATAACTAAATTCCATAAAGATAGTTATCTAGACTCTTTTGATTTTGAACCAATAGAGACATGCAAGTCTTGTTTATTGGGCAATATGACAAAAATACTTTTCTCTAGAAATAGTGAGAGAGTGAGTGATCTATTGAGACTCAAACATACTGATGTATATGGATCTTTTAGAACAAATGCTAGAGGTGGTTACCATTATTAAAAGCACTTCAACTTGAACGATGTGGAGAATACTTGAGCTAAGAGTGCAAAGACCCGATATTTATGATTAAATATTTACAAAATAATATCCAAAATATATATACAAATCTTTATTATAAACATGATTTACATCAGATTCACAGAAACTTACAAATATGATTGCAAAATTTAAAATTGGCATTGATTCCTATCTACTATTCAGCAAAAGACAACTCCTACACATTTATTCTAGTCATTCTTTGTATAACTTGTCCATGATTTACCGAAGGAACAAACCCACACATGGACCCTATAAAGGGAAATTATACGTCAGAAAAGCTGGTACTATATCCAATTATTGATCTATTAAAAAAATAGGAATAAGGTATAAGATCAACTCTAGGAGGGGACTTTTTTGTGGACTTAGTTTAGCCAAATGAGAATAAGAAGCATTAGTGTATAATTCAAGACGGTATTCATAAAGTTAACAATTTTTCAAAAAAAAATCAGGTTCAAGGTATTAAAATATTCAAAATGATATTCATAAGGTTAAAAATTATGCAAAATGAAGATAGTGGGCGGAAGAGAGACTGGGAGGATGACAAACTGGGTGACTTAATGCCTCCGTCCACCCTTTGGGAACCTATATACATCATTGGAAGATTAAAGGAACAATGAAGATCTAGAGCGGGTAGATCTGGGTGTGGATATCCCCTCTTCTCAAGATACTACAAGTTGTCAGTCTATTCAGAAGAAGAAGGGAAGTGAGTTACCGTTACATCAAAAAAGATATTCAAGTCTCAGAGGGGAAACTGGTTTACTCGAAAGAGGAAGCAAAGGAGAATGTTGATAAATGGAATCGATGTATTGTAGGGTACATTATCGATTTTATACCACATATCCTTACACTCACGAACTACTTGTACTGGATGTGGTATCCTAAGGGTTCAATTAAAGTTTTTCATAGAGGATATGGATTCTTTGTTATCAAGTTCTTCGAGACATAAGACATGAAGTTGGCTCTGAATAATGACTGGTATATTGCGAATAAGCCTATGATCTTAAGAAGATGGACTTTGGTGATAAACTATTCAAAACCAGACTAATGGAGGTTCTAGTTTCGATAAGAGTACATGATTTACCTCTAGAGTTGTGGGATGTTAGGCTGATTGGAAGGATTGGCTGGTATCTTGGTGAGACATGGAGAATGTATGATCAAACAAAAAACTATAAGAGAATAGATTACGCCAGGTTCCAAAATGTCATGGGAGGCAAACTTTCATGATTCTATCACTTTAAAAGCATGATGAAGAAGACCATGTAATATATATAGAATACAAATGGGTTCCTTATAGCATAATGTATGTGGATACTTTTGGGCATGAAGATCGTGTAGATTCATCTTAAGGGGTCAGCTCAGCAATTAATGACAAGTCGAGACCCCGAAATGGCAACTGGAACAAAATGTCTTCTCAAGGCTCCTTTCATCCTAAATCTGACGCAATTGGTAAACCTCCTATTCCTTTTTAGGTACATAAGGTCATCCCTTTGTCATCTAATTCACATTTAGAAGTTGCCCAAGAGCTTAATGGTGAAGTGTTGACAAAGTCCTTAGTTTGGAAGGTTAAAGACTCTATTCAATCTACTAGAAACTAGAGGAAAGATCAAGTGTTTGTTATATTTCCTGAGTCAGTAGAAAGTTTTCAGCCTTATCAGGATGAACCTATGTATAAAATCAATTAACTAACTAAAGTCCATAACTTGGAGTTAGCAAGCAAGGTTAAAGGCATACAGGGTGGAGAAGTAAGATCCAACTACTCCCATTTTTTCAAACAATTCCCCTCTTAATAGTGTTAGTTCTTTGGATACATCTCTAAAGGACGTCCTGGTTATGAAGAAGAAGTCCAAATCTCCTCTGAAGTGTCAAAGTAAAGCTAATGTAGGGATATTTCATAGAGTTGCCAAGTCTATTTTCTCCTCTATGCCTAATAAGTTCATGAGATTGGAGATTGACACGCGAAAACTGTGTGTTAAATGCACGTATACGTATCGAAGTAATATAGGCCTTGTGAGGCCCAAGTCAAACTTAGAGAAATGTGAATTTCAGAAAACTACTACTAACTAGTTGCGATCAGCTAAACCGGTGGAAAAGTTGATTGGTTTGGAAAAAGAAAGTAAAATAAAGAGAAAACAAAAGAGTGATGATTAAATGTTGGTTTAATCAATGAGGATGGGAATCCTTAGGATTACAGTTTTACCACAAGGTCTCGCTGCATACAGATTCACATCATTAGCGTAAATCATCCCTTATCCTGGATAGAGGCATGTAGTCAGAATTGTTCGCTTCCGCGATGCAATCCACTACCTAGTTCTAGGTCAGTTCCATGCTAGTAGTAACTTATACCCTAGATCTAAGTGTATTAACTAATCCTATGGGTATCCACCATTAACCGTACATTACCTCATCTAAGGAATTTATAGGTTAACGTGTTAATCGTGCCTTTTCAACCACTAATCCTCCATCAAGAGCAATTAAAGGTATTAGAAATTAACTATAGCAATCAAGCATAGCAATTACGTTAGAGCACATGATAACATATCCAGGAGAAATGAAAAGAATTATACTAATCCATGCAAAAATGTCATACAGTGATTCCCCGGGCTACTCCCGGGTCCTAAGGATCAAAGGGGATTAGCCCTGTATGTTCATCTTAACAGAATACATGGAGAAGGAAGAAGAAAACGTGGGAAACATATAGAAATATCGTGCAACCCCTGGAACGGGTACGAGCTGGATGATCCTCAGTGTGAGACGCCCATTCTGCAGCCTTCCAGTGGTAGAATCGTCTGTCTGTGGCTCTCAAATCCTCCAGAACATTGATTTCAAATCCGATCTTTGCTCTCCTCTCCTTCGGGACTCGTGCGGTGGAATAGAACATGATCCTTTTGGGTCTGGGCCGTCCTCCCTTAGGTCTAGGTGTGACTTATGTTCGCCAATAGATCCCAGTCATTAGATCTTGATGATCTGTACAAAATCCTAATCTGACGGCGTCGATACCATCGATGGGTTGTTGTTAGTATTGACACCTTAGGGCACACATACTTGCTTCAAAATGGGATCAGTCTGCTGACTTCTCAATACTATCGACAAAGGTGTCGATAGTATCGACGGGGTACTGTTTCTCCTTCTGGGCTGATTTCAATACCATCGACGGTGTGGGTCGATGGTATCGACGAGATGCTTTTCTCTATCTTGACCGCCTAATGCAGTGTCGATAGTATCGACAGGTTCTGGAATAGAAGGTGCCTGAAAAAAAGAGAGAAAAATACAAGTCAATTCAGAAAATTTCATAAACATGCAAAATAGGATAGAATAAGATCAATTTGATGCATAAAGTGTTTATAGGATAAAGAAAGTGAATCGTTCTATTATAGTCACAAAAGATGACAAATAACCACACAAAACAAGTATGAAATAAGCTTAGAAATATGACCAAAATCCCATGCATTAGAGATTATAAGTGAAAATGTTGAGGCTGTCAGCCCAACAACCCATAGTGATAAATAATTGTTCTTTGCATATTACCTCTTGGAACATCAGAAGCATTAACAATAAAGTTATGAGAGTTCAAAAGGAATTGAGTAGGGATAGAAGTGACATTATTATTTTAAATGAATCAAAACTAAGATCTAACAAGATGTCCAAGTGTATGGATAAATATTTGAGTGAGTTCAACTGGTTGGCCAACTTATATTCACATGTCTTAGGCAAGGTGGTTATCCTGTAGAGATCAGACAGCTATAATATCACCAAGATTTTATAGAATGACCAAGTTATACATTTATTCTATCTGTGGTGTATAGGCAGAATGATGGCAGTGATAGAGTGAAACTTTAGGAAGATATGGAGAGATTTCATGACAATTTCAATGCCATGTGAGTTCTAATGGGAGACTTTAATGGTGTGATAAATGTGGAAGAGAAAATTGTAAACATCCTCTGATCAGATGTGTTTTGGTTTGTGGGTTGTTTGATCTTGATCTTAGTGGACCTTACTACACCTGGGACAATCACCAGGATGAAGATGGTTTCATCATCTCAAAAATTGACAAAGTGTTATACAATGCTAAGTTTCAAGAGTACTTTGAATCCTTTCATGGTGAATGCATATAGAATACTATTAGTGATCATAAAAGGATCTGCCTTTTCATTGGGAAACCTAAGAAGTTTAGTTCTTCATTTAGATTCATTAATAGTTGGACTAAACATGCTGACTTTAATGATATTCTAAGAAAAGGCATGAGAGTTGAATGTTAAAGGGTTTGCCATGTTTAATCTATATAGGAAGTTTGAAAACCTAAAATGTAATCTGAGAGTATGGAATAAAAAGTTATATGGAGATATTTTTGAAAACTCTGTAGTACAGAATGCTCTAGATCTTGAGGCACAGAAGGAGGCAGATCTTGATCCTTTAAATGAGTAAGGTTAAAGGCAAAGGAGTTAAGGATGGTTGCTAAAGAGGCAACTAATGTAGAGGAATCCTTTATTAGACAAAAAGATTGTGTCTAGTGGCTTAGAGAAGCAAACCTAAATTCCAAATTCTTCTATTCTTCTCTGAGAACTAGAAGGAAGAAATATGATCAGAAGCCTTATGGTCAATGGAGAGGTCTTATGATCTTGAGATTATTCAAAGCATTATTGTGGATTTCTATTCTAAGCTTTTCTGTAAGGACACTCGTAGAGGTGTTTGGGAAGGGGAATGGAAAGGTACATGCATTACTAAATGACATAACATTATTCTCACTGATAAAGTCACAAGGAAAGAAGTAGATAATGTGGTTTCTAGTCTTAATGAGGAGAAGGCCCCTGGGATGGATGGCTTTATGGCCACTTCTTCAAGAAGGCTTGGAGTGTTATTGGAGATGACATGTTTTATGCAGTGAAGGAGTTCTTTGACAATTGAAGCATGCTTAGAGAATCAAATATAACGTTCATTACTATTCTTTCTAAAGGTTGATATTCTTCTATTGTCTCCAATTGGAGACCCATTGCTTTGTGCAGTGTTTTCTATAAAATTATTTCCAAGATCATGGTTAATAGACTCCATATTGAGCTACCTTCAGTCATTGACATGAATCAATGTGCATTTGTTAAAGGCAAAGGTATAAAGGATGCAATTCTCCTTTCTAATGAGATTCTAAGTGATTTCAAAAAGCCTCTAAATTCTAATTTTTCTATGCAAGCTTATGTGTCCAAAGCATATGATTTCGTATGCTGGAAGTATCTCTTTTCTATTCTATATAAAATGGGGTATCCTTCAAAATGTATAAGATGGATTGAATGTATTTTCTCATCAACTTTCTATCAAGTTCTTATGAACAGAGAGCCATCGATTCCTATTTTTCCTCTGAATGGGGTTAGGCAGGGGGGCCATTGCCCCATAACTTTTTGTGATTACTATGTAGGACTTTTCTAAAATGATGAAGAGAAGTGTTGAAGAGAAGAAGATCATGCCTATTTGAGCTTCTTAATTGATTGATTGTTCTCATATTATTTTTGGTGACGATTTAATGATTTTCGCCAATGGTGTGGGTGACAATGTGAAAACATCAAATCTATCCTTGATGATTTCAATGATGAATCAGGATTAGAGATCAACTTTGCTAAAAGTTTCATCTTGTGTGGTAAAAATGTGGATTCTAACTTGGTGTTAGAAACTCTTAATGTGAAGGAAGGTGTGTGATGGATTCTAAGTATTTGGGTCTTCCATTATTCTTGGGTAAGTTAAGAAAAAATCGATGTGCTACCCTTATTGACAAAATTTTAAAAAAAAATTGAGAGGATGGAAAGATAGAAGTCTATGTTTAGAGGGAAGATTGGAGTTAGTCAAATCCACTTCAGCTACTATGCATATATATATTGGGTTCTTGCTTTCCCTATTCCATGTTCTACTTTGGAGGAGATCGATAAAATATGTTGAGATTTCTTGTGGGGGGCAATCTGAAGAGAAGAGGAATATCCATCTTATACAATGGGATACGGTTATTTTGCCTAAAAATGAGGGAGGCTTGGGCCTAAGGAAAAGTAAGGAGGTAGATAAATCTTGCCTTATTCTCAATACATGGAATGTGACTAGCAATAAAGATTCATAGTGGGTGAAATGGGTTGGTGAAAAGTATTTAAAAAAGAGCTCATTTTTTAGTGTTTCTCAGTTGTCTAACTTCTCATGGATGTTCAATAACATGTTGAAGGTGAGAGGTGAGTTACTAACTCTAATTGAGTTTAATATTGGTTCTGGGAATCATTTTAAAACCTGGCAAGACCCATGGGTGAACCAGAAATTTCTCAATGAATTCATTGATAAAGACATGATCATAAGGGTCGACATTACCTTTGATTTAAATATGAGTTCTATCATTTCTAACAGAGTATGGTGCATCCCTACATCTAGAAGTTCGTAGGTGCTATTGGATGTTGTGAGGAATATACATATCAATTCTATGGAGGAAAACCATATTACATTTAAGGGTAGAAAAGAAGTTAAATTTGGATATGTGTGGAATCATATCAAGATGAAAGGGTTTGACGATTCTTGTTTTGAATGGATCTGGGGTTGTAAAATTCATATGAACAACTTGATTCACTTGTGGAAAGCTAAACTTAACAAGTTACCAACATCATATTACTCAAGAAGAAGGGGTATCTCAATGGTTTTGCTTTGTTTATTGTGTTGGAATGATTACGAGGATACAACACATATCTATTTCAGTTGTTCTTACACTTATGATTATGGAGTTTAGATGTTAAAAAGAATATTATTATCGTTGTTCCTCATTCTTGGGTTGATCTCATAGCTTTGAAAGACCATAGATCCAGGGTAATTTGCCCCCTTATTATGTATCATTGTTGGTTAGAGAGAAATAGGAGAGTTCACCATAACTACTACAAAAGTGTGGTGGTGTTATGGAAAATGATCTAGTCAAAGTTTGAAATTTTGTTATGAGGTTGGGAGGATCTGAGTGGATTATTTGAAGTCAAATTTTGTATGACTTGTTTGTTGTTGTCTTTATGTCATTCTGATGATAAATGTGATGTCTCTAAGGGAGAGTTGTGCTTTGGTAATGGAGTGGTTTGATGAAGTTGGTTTTGACTCTTCTAATATATGGGATGGTTGTTCTGTAGTTCTGAAGAATCCTTTTTGTGATTTTCTTTTCCTTTTTTGAGAGATTGGTTTTATGTTGATGGTTGGTTAAGGTTCAAGTTGTGAAGCTGTATGTATGTAGCTATGCTAAAATGCTTTTGACTGAGGTTTAAATGGGTCTGATCTCAGAGCATATGTTGGGAAGAGCTAGAAGAAAGATTCATATCATTTTGTCCTATTGAAAAGGCTCTAAAGATTCATTCTTTTACAAGTGGGTCTTTGGAAGTACGGTTGTGTGGATCTGATGATCTCAGTTTTGGAGTTGAAGACCATATAAATATAGTTAAACAATTTTATGTTCCTTATACATGTAAAGTGTTGGTTATGTTTGTTGTTGAGAAAGTAGGTTGTAATACTCTTTTTAAAATATATATAAAAAAGGCAGGATGAGTTTTACTGACAAAAAAAACAATTATGAAAAATTATCCATGTTCAAGATATCAAATATTCAAAATTATATACAACAAAATTAGCAAAGTTAAATATTAATATTAAGTGTTGTCATATCATTTCTTTATTAATGACTACAATGCCATGTGTTCAATCATCTGTGAGAGAATGACATAGTAGCCTGCTATTTCAACCAGTATACTGGGGGGGGGCACTAATCCATTACAACATGTGCACAGGGCGACAAGACGTACCCAACCTCTAGGAGACAAAACTCTAAAGGGCCAAATCCCAAAGGGACCAATGTCTAGGGAGTCAAAACTCCAAGAATTCAATTTTAGTTCTATCTTAATATTTAACAAAATCCAACAATAATGAATTTATAGGTGGTGACCTTCAAAGGAAGGAAAGTCTTGTAAAATAATTTAGGTGTCACCACCAAATAAACTATATGGAATTCAAGAAGGAAACAAAATAACTCAATAATTAAATCAAGAATCTAGTACTTGTTATAATTTGAGAAATTTCAATCAAGATGCCCATAAGGATCAAGGATGACAATGTGTCACGAATCTAGCAAGAGATAATGGAGTAGGGTTATTTCATGTTTCTTAGCTTGGAAATCACTTCTTAAGTCTTTATTAGGTGAAATTACCATTTACTCCTTAAATAGATAAATACTCACTTCTTATTGTTTTAATACCTCATCCCAAAATTATTGAGTTTATTCCCATTATCATAGTAGTCATCTTCATTTATATAATCGCATATGACATTCTAATCATTATTCATGTACACTATATACCTGATTCATCTATTCATATGTGACATAGTAAGCATCATGCAGTATATTAGTATAAGTCACATGCATATATATAATGTACACATTGGTATTGTGAAAACATTTTTTGGAAATTGGTTCGTATGCATTTATGGGTTAGGACATTAATAATATTGCTAAAAATAGAATTTTACTTTACCCAATTTTGTTTCTCCACATTTATCTCTTAACTTAATTATCATTGTCTATTTATCCCTTTATAAGGTTAAAATCTACATTATATAAGTCATTAAAAGAATACTTGATTTGAACTATAATCTAAATAAGATTTCCCATGATCTTATTTGATTCCAAATGGTGTACCAATTTCAAACAAGTACCTAAGTCATTTATACATATGGGTGTCAGTTGAGATTAATGTGGTTCTAGTCCTGCATGAATCTATATGACTAATTATTAGTTCTCTTAAGTCCTCATTATGTCAAATATTTAAGACATCATATTGATATAATTCCTCTTAAAAGTCTAGATTAGTAATATAGTAGACCATATTTGAAATAAATTGACTAGCTACATCTATCATCTGATTTATTAACTTGTACTATTTAACATATGCAACTATCTTATTGTCAAGGTTGATTAACAATTTTGATTATATAATATGTATTTGCATATGATAAATTATTCAAAATCCACTTCTTAGTATATGTTATTCACATAGCCATGTATTGTATGACCATGTCATGAAGTCTTCCTACCTTATACCTAACCCTACCAGGTGTTTATTCATCATTTAATATGTTACTGAATTGTTATTATCAGTACTTAGTTTTTCTAAAATGTAATACATGCAACTAACTTGTAGAATAATGACATCGCCATTGATCTCTAGTGACCATCTATAGGTAGATTCCTAGCTAAAGATTGACTTCCACCGTCAGGGGTCCCAATGGAGAGGCTATTAGAGCAGAGGACGATCATGGAGTTTTAGGACTACCTATGATCATGTGCAGTAGGTGGTGGCCATGTGATGGCAGGTCTGTTATTGATGTATCAAATGAATGAGTAGGAGACATGCTTCCTCAACATTAAGTTCATTGTGCTCTTGGTTTTGACAGATCCTTAGAGGCTTCCCATACTTCAATCAGCGCCACCGGTTTTGGTGGATGGATTGAGGAGGTGACTGGAGAGGCGGGGTGGTTGTGGTGACGATGATGCGAGGAAGGTTGGTTGGCATCTGATGGCCCAACATCGGTGGCTCTGCACCTGGACAGGTACACAACACAAACAAGATTGGGTGAGGGGAAGGGTTGTCGGCGACAAGATACTACAATCTGGATCTTCAATTTACTAATGATGGGAAGAGTTTCTGGTGGCCAAGTTGCAGAAGATCAGACGAAAGAAAGGAAAGAACCAGCTCAATGGGGTGCAACTTGTTAAGTTGTATTAATACATATGATTACAATCACCAATACTCGATTCACTTACAATACAAATGCACAGTGTTTAGACATGTAATAAAGAGGAGGTGACTGGAGAGGCAGGGTGGTTGTGGTGACGATGATGCGAGGAAGGTTGATTGGCATCTGACGGCCCAACGTCGGTGGATCTACACCTGTACAGGTCCACAACACAAACAAGATTGGGTGAGGGGAAGGGTTGTCGACGACGGGATACTACAATCTGGATCTTCAATTTACTAATGATGGGAAGAGTTTCTGGTGGCCAGGTTGCAAAAGATCAGACGAAAGAAGGGAAAGCACCAGCTTGATGGGGTGCAACTTGTTAAGTTGTATTAATACATAGGATTACAATCACCAATACTCGATTCACTTACAATACCAATGCACATTGTTTAGACATGTAATAAAGAGAGTGATTTACAGTTTGCAGTGGGCAGGAGATGAGGAGACACGGTCAGTGCCACTACTGTCATTAGAGGTGTTTTCATTACCATTTCTTTCATTAGAGGTGTTGTCATTACTGTCTTGATGGCTCTTGTTAACTGTATCTTGTTCGTTGATAACTGTATCTTGACACCCCCCCGCAAGTTGGAAATTAGAGAATCTAAGGCCCAACTTGAGAAGGAGAGTGTGAAACGCTATCTTGTAAAGGGCTTTGGTAAAGAGATCAGCAAGTTGATCTGTAGAAGCCATATGTTGAACAGAGATATGCCTAAGACAAACTTTCTCACATATGAAGTGATAATCCAGCTCAATATGTTTGGTTCATGCATGAAAAAATGGGCTATAAGTGAGGAAGATAGAACTGAAGTTATCACAGAAGAGGGTAGTAGGTGCAGACTGGCAGAGATGAAACTCAGGAAGGAGCTGAGAGAACCAAGTGAGCTCAGCTGTAGCCAAGGAGAGGGAGTGATATTCCGCTTCTGTGCTGGAGCGAGACACAGTGGCTTGTTTCTTTGAGGACCAGGCTATACAGGTGCGACCAAGGAAGATACAATATCCACTGGTACTGCGGCGATTTAGGGGACACCCAACCCAGTCAGCGTCATAAAAACCTGAGACAGGTTGAGCTGAATCTGTGAAGATTTGAACCCCTTGAGAGAAGGTTCCTTTGACATAGTGAAGAAGGCCCTTGACTAGGCTGAGATGGGTGGTGGGGGGGAATGAAGAAACTGACGGGCTAAGTTAACACCATAAGTCAGGTTGGGATGTGTAAGGGTAAGGTATTGAAGGGAGTCGATGATGCGACGATATAAGCTGGGGTCCTGGAGAGGAGTGCCAGGGTTTTTCAGACTGTCATAGAGGAAGGTGGTGCACACAGGAGTAGAGATAGGTTTGCAATTGAGCATATGCTCACGATCAAGAATGTCGAGAGCATATTTAGACTGGTGGAGGAGAAGACCTTCGTGGTTAGATTCAGCTTGAATGCCAAGAAAATAATGGAGGTCGCCAAGGTTGCAAAGTGAAAACTCAAATTCAAGATGGTGAATGATGTTGAGTACATCGGTGGAGGAGTTTCTAGTGATGAGGATGTCGTCAACATAAAGTAGTAGGTAAATAGTGATTGAAGGCATGAGGAGAACAAATAATGATGAGTCAGAGGTGCAAGATATGCATCCGAGCTCAGTCAGGCAGGAATGAATTTTGTTATACCAAGCATGTGGTGCTTGTTTGAGACCATACAAAGCCTTGTTGAGTTTACACACATGAGTAGGGAAATCGGAGTTGATGAAGCCTGGTGGTTGTTCCGTGTAAACGGTAGTATTCAAGGTGCCATTGAGAAAAGCATTGCGGACGTCTAGCTGTAGCACTTTCCACCCATTTGAAATAATAATAGTGAGAATCGTTTTGATGGTAGGGGACTTGACAACTGGGCTGAAAGTTTTAAGGTAATCAATTCCTTCCTCCGGGAGGTAACCCTTAGCAACCAGTCGAGCTTTAAGTCGATCAAGGGATCCATCAGTGGCAATCTTTATTTTGAAAACCCACTAACGACCTATTACGTTCATGTTGTGAGAGCAAAGGACTAATGTCCATGTGTCATTGTTATGAAGAGCGGCTAGTTCTGACATCATTGCTTCTTTCCACCCGGGTGACGAAGGGCTTGCTGGACAGTGCGAGGAGTTATCTGGATTAGAGATGAACATAGAGCATACTTTGGATTAGGTTTGTGTATGCCACACATGCTTCTTGTGACTATGGAAGAAGGTCTAGACTGGGGAGTGCTAATAGGTGAGCTGGTAAATTCCTCGGGTGAGACACTTTCAAAGACTGGAGGGGAACAAGAAATAGTGGAATCGTCATTGGTGGAGTTGGGGTTAAATGGCAGATTATGGGAGTCTGATGTGTCGATGACAAGGATCGATATAGGTGAGGAAGTAACAAAAATGTACGAGACATCATTAAATACGGTGTTCGATGGAAGAGTGGTAGGTTCTAGCATAGGTTCAGGTGAGGATTGAAGTGGTGGAGAGGATGCCACTGTGTTAGGTATTTCATTGAACAGGAAGTGAGAAAGGAGGTTGTCTTCTCTGGGGATAGGTGCGGTAGTAGAGGCGAAGGGAAAGACATATTTGTTAAACACTACGTGTTTGGATATGTAAAGTCATTTGGAGGATATGTGAAGGCATTTGTAACCTTTATGTTGTGAGCTGTAGCCAAGAAAGACACAAGGTAGTGACCGAGGGTCAAGCTTGTATGTGGAGTATTCTCTTAAGTGGGGAACACACAGACACCCGAAGGTTCTGAGGTCAGAGTAGGAAGGTGTTTTGTGGAAGAGCATTTCATAGGGAGACTTCATGTGAAGAGAAGGAGAGGGAAGTCTGTTGATCAGGTAGACGGCTATTGAGAAGGCATCGTACCAGTATTTCTTTGGCAGCTGAGTATTGAACATCATAGCAAGACCAAGTTCAACCACATGTCTATGCTTTCTCTCAGCAGCCCCATTTTGGGATGGGTCATGGGGACACGAGAGTTGGTGAAGAATGCATGAATCAGAGAGATACTTCCTGAGAGAGCTATTGACGAACTCGCCTCTGCCATCACTTTGCAATTTCTTGACTTGTATATGAAACTGAGTCGAGACCATGCTGCAAAAGGACATGAATATGGAGCAGAACTCATCTTTGTGCTTCATTGGGAAAATCCAACTAAACTGAGAAAAATTGTAACATCCCTGACCTGGGTTATAACCTAACCCTAGATGTTTTGCCTAAACATGTAATTATATACTTGTGAATACTCTCTGGCATGTAATTAAGTTCCTCAGGAACATATACTTTCAATTTTGTCCTTTTAAACAAAGTTGTAGCATTGTTTTGTAATGCAGGGACCTATGTGCAAATTACCCAGTTAAGGGGTTTAACTTGCAATGTTCACAGGTTAAGATGTTCTTTTGATAATGAGACATCATATGAGTGAATATGATGAGGGATGATGGATTTCCCAAGCTTGGGCATCAAGATGCAGCTTGTGGAATGATCCTTGTGCTTAAAAACCCTAATTTGGAGTAAAGTGCAATCTACCCAAATTGTGGGGTGCAATTTATAAAATACACCTTTCAGACTATCTTTTATGACTCTTGACATCATTTATAGTAGAAATGATGAAAGGGGCACATTAATGAGTAACCAGACAAGAAAAAAATGATCTTTGTGCATAAAATTCACCAAGTATGAGAATGGAGACCTTTCATGTATGAACCCTAGTTGAAAGTTGGTTTTCTTTGCCCTTAGATCTTGAGTTTTGATGAGATTTGCATAATTTTTGATAGCTTGGGCGTGCCTTAGAAACAAGGAGGGACTTAGATGAGAATTCTATGTTCAAGAGGTCCTTAAGGTGGAAAATAGCCTAAAGTATATAAGCCTTCACCCTTGCAAACCAAGTGAATGTATCACTTATCCTCTTCATTTCTCATCTTTCTCAAACGGCCAAGGCAGAGCTCTGGACTTCAGGGAGACGACCAAGTAGTTCTAAGGTGAGTAGGAACCATCTTCAAGCTCGTATTCTTGGATGAATTCATCATATAAGGTTGGTTCTATGGTTAACTCACTTAGATTCTTTGTTTTAGCCGACCATCCCTATCTTTTCCTTAGAGAATCACCTCTGGACGAGTTGTGGAGCTCAAGACACCATTAGAGGCTTGAAGCTTGGAAGCTTGGAGCTCTAGGAAAAATGTTTGAGGCGGGTTTTACAACTCTAAACTTCTTATTTTTTATGCATATCCTTGTTCTTGCAATTTGTACTTAGTTCTTCTTCTACCTCCCTTCTTCCTTGCACTTTTGCAAGTAAAACGGTGGAGTAACCGACCTGAACAGAGGTTTAAGATGATGGGCGTGAATTTCTAGGCAACTTTATCAACCGACCTTGGACCCTTTTGGTCCAAACGGTTGCAAACCGTTTGAGGTTAAACGGTCTCAAACCGTTTGATCTCATGCGGTCTTGCAAGACCGTTTGGATCAAAATGGTCTCAAGACCATTTGATAGTGTTGACCAAGGGACGACCGTTTGAGGGTCTGTTGGTAACATATTCAAATTCATTCCTACAAATAATCATAATCTAATTCTTAACCAATTGAGAGTTGAAAGCACTTCAACACCCTAACCCTAATCGGGTTGAAATTGTTGATTTCAAGTGTAGATCTTGTTGAGTTTTGGGTTGAAAGACCCAAACGGTCTCAAGACCGTTTGGGGATTCATCCAAACGGTCTCAAGACCGTTTGGTGACAACCCAAGACCGTTTGGAGGTCTAGGGTTGAGCTAATTTGATGGTTTGAGGGTCCATTTGCAACAAATTGAAGAATTGATAAAAATGCTGATTTTAGACCTAATTAGGGTTCAACCCTTATCCAACCGACTTGGTTTTTGGTCAAACTTTGGGCAAACGGTCTCAAGACCGTTTGGAGGATGTCCAAACGATCTCAAGACCGTTTGGGCCAAGTTTGGGCCCAATTGGAGGTCAATTGATAGGTTCAACCTCGATTTGATTCACATTGTTGAACATTGATGATTATCCGATTGAAACCCTAATTGAGATGGATTTAACCCTAATTGGCTTTCATTTGAGGGTCAATTTGGTATCGAAATGATTAAGGCTCATCCTAATTGACTCAAATTGTAAGTGGTTAACATGGATTTGGCCAATTGAAGGCTTCAACATAGATATCCATAATCGATTGGAACTTTTGAACCACTTTGGAGGTCCAAACGGTTTGAGCCCATTTGGACCAAACGGTCTCAAGACCGTTTGGATCCAAACAGTCTCAAGACCATTTGAGGCCAAACGGTCTCAAGACCATTTGGGGCCAAATGGTCTCAAGACCGTTTGGGCTCAAACGATCTCAAGGTCGTTTGGACCAATCGATCTCAAGTCGTTTTAAGATCAAACGGTTTCAAACCGCATAAGCTTCAAACGGTTTCGAGGTCAACTCTCTCCAAATGGTCAACGCACTCAAACGGTCTTAAGAACGTTTGAGTACAAATGACCTTGAGGTCATGTGGTCTTGGAGTCAAACATAGCAAACAGTCAACACATCCAAACGGTCTCAAACCGTTTGGAGGTTGAATGTGTGCAACCGATTGGAGACTTTAGGGTTGTATTTGATTAGTACTTTGAAGGTTGTAATTGGTTCAATGGTAATATAATCTAAACCCTAATGGTAATCTAGGACATTAAGGGGATAAGTGACTGATGATTTGACCCATGATGATGATCAATGGTGTAAATTACCAAAATACCCCTAAAGTGTTCGATTGAAAGATACCTTGTTCTAATCAAACCCTAATCACACGATAGTGGTGATTTGGATTATGTTAATCAAAGAGGACTTGACTCGACCTAAATCTAGAGTGGTGTAAACACCATTTACTAGTGAGAGGAGAGAGAAAATACCAATTATGGTGGAAATTCAAGTAAAGTACCTTCAATACATATGAATGTGCATGATAGGGTATGATCCACCTATGTGATATCATGGAAACCCTAATTATGATAATTGATGAATCTTAATCTTATCTGAGGGCTTTAATGATGATGTTTCTCATACATGATGATGTCATGAATTCAATTCACCATGAGGTGAATAGTAAACCCTAATTGATGAAAATCAGGGAACCTAACTCTTGTAAGAGTAGGAAGGTACAACTTCATTGAAATGAATTGTTTACTGTTATCAGTTGAATTAACCATGCAGGTTCCTATATGAGGATGATCATATCTAGGTATGGATTATGATACTATATTCATTAAAAGCATGCTTTAGCTTTATGAATAGGGAAATATCTTGATGCCTTGTTAGTGGCATCTTATGAGATTGATGGGCTGTGAGAGCCATGAGTATCATCAAGGTCATGCTTAACAGATGACTTGTGATGAGATGATTGAGAAATGATAATTGATGTGAGTTAGACTTGTTACATTTAGTATTCTATTTTCATAGCTGCTATGCTAATGATTAATGTTTGAGAACATGTATGATGTTAAAAGAATACTGAAATGTACCTAACTAATCAAGTATAATCATACCATGTAGAGTCCTGATCATAGATCCATCATTGTCAGAAAGCAAAATGATGGTGAAACAGGTTTTCTTAAGGGAACTCCTGGATCACATACTTTTGAGTATGTGGGGGAATATGGATGTGTAAATCCTTACATCCTAGTGTAGGAATTGATGTAGATGTATCTTAATCCATCAACCCTTCACTATATTTTTATGTTGTAACACTCAAGTAGATCCTTATACCGCATCGATGAGAGATAATAAAGAAATCTTTCGATGACGAAGAGAGTGCAGAATGCCACTGTAACTCTAAAAATAGCGAAGTACTAGATTACCCTGGTGAGTTATAGTAGAAGAGACACAAGATGTCCTGCAAGTTATCCTCACTCTGACTGTGGAAGTTGAGGTCATAAGAATCCGGCTCTTTTGATGACCTAGGTGTGATACCGATGTGACTTAACAGTGATCGGTTGGAGTATGAGCGGTATACCTCATCTCCGCAGGGCATAATGATGTTTGTAAAACATAATCAGTCGCGTAGCATAACAGCTTAGGTTAAACTATGAGATACTTGAATGATGTTGTACTGCATAGTAGATATGTTGTTCACATTCCTTAAACTGCTGATGTTCGACTTATTACCAATATGTTGTTGAATACCTTAAAAGCTTTTATTGTATATATCGTTCTTTGATTGCTATATAAAGCTTCTAGTAGAGAGTTATAACTCTCGCTGGGACAATTATTTAAAATTGTCTCACTCCGTAGATTTCAACTTTTTAGGTAGTCGTCGAAGACAGAGAAACCAGCCTACAGGTGACCAATCCCAACGGCAGCAGCACCAGGAGCAGCAGTGAATCTCAGGTGGAGATACTGACTGCTGAGTCAGTAGTTAGATAGTCCTATGCTGTCTCTGTACTCTCAGGTCCTTGGAGTTAGTGTCTGAGATTTTGGTTTTGACTCTTGAGATTTTGTATTATGTTGTGTATAATTACTCAAGAAGTAATTCAACAGAGATGTAAATAGTTTATCTTTTTTTTATGGAAGAAGTTTTATGGTTTCAAGCTCTTATCTCAAAAAGTTTTAATTTCTCGTGATTTTTGTCTTCCGCTGTTAATCGAATGCTTCCGCTGAGTTTAAATTGTGTTTATATCGTGGTTTGGAGATCGGAGCCCACAATTAAGTGGTATCAGAGCTCTAGGTTCGCCGAGTCTACAGAGACATAGGACTTAGGATGTCGAGTCTATCCTTAGTGTTCTTCTTTATCTAATAGAATCTTCTGCTCCTCAGGAGAAGAAGATATATAAGGATGTCTGAGCCACATGAGGAGTATGTGGCAGAGAGTAGTGTAGCTGCACCACAAGGGGGTGCAAGGGTTCCAGAGATAGAGCAACCTGTACCTGAGCAACCCAAGGAGCCACCTCAGTTTGACCCAGCCGACATGGATAACCCAGCTGTGCAAACGATGTTCGGGTAGTTTATGACTGCCATGACGCACATTACCAACAGGATGCCTATGCCTGCACCCAGGGCACCTGTCCAGCCTGAAGGTCAAGGTATCGGGAAGACGTTCGAGTGACTTCGTCGTGTCGGAGCTACCGAGTACTTTGGGACAGTCGACCCCACAGATGCTGATCTGTGGTTAACAGAGTTGGAGAAAGCTTTTAGGATTCTCAATATCCTTGAAGTTGAGAAGGTCAGACATGCTGTCTATCTTCTCAAAGGAAGCGCTGGTCACTGGTGGACAATGGAAGAGAAGAAGAGACCTGGAATGGAGATCTCGTGGGAAGACTTTCGACGGGAATTTATCCACAGATATTTTCCAAAGACCTTCCTAGACGAGAAGATCTCTCAGTTTGAGAGACTGAGGCAAGGCATGATGAACATTAGCGAGTATGAAGCTAAGTTCATGGAGTTGTTGTGGTTCTGTCCGCACATGGCTGCCACAGAAGAAGAAAGAATCAGGAGATTCAAGAAGGGTTTGAATGCTGACATGTCTACCCCTGTGTCTGCCTTAGAAAACCGAGAGAGATTCTCTACCTTCGTTGAGTCAGTCCAAATGATAGAGAGATCTGTGGTTGAGAAGAGGCAAACCCAGAAAAGATATCCACAGTTCCAGGGTTCTTCATCTAGGGACTTTAAGAAACCTAGATCCTATGCACCTAACCCTCCACCACCTAGATCTAATTCTCAGACTCAGTGGTCTCCAAGTAGAGGTAGAGGATGAGGTCAGCCACCTCAAGAGACTCACAACTCTGCATCAATGTCAGTTACTGGACCACCAAGACCACAACAATTGGAAAGAAGCTGCTACAATTGTAGTAAGGTGGGGCATCTGATGAAGGACTGCCGATCTAGGCCTGTCAATGTGACACAACCTCCGAGACAAGGTCAACAGGGATCACAGAGAAGGCAATCTCAAGGAGCAGCTCGAGGACGTGGACAAGCGTCCCAAGCTGGATCATCTGCACCAACTCGACCCCAGGCGACAGTGAGGTTCTATGCTATGAACCCACCAGAAGCAGTGGTCAATCCACGGGTAGTGGCAGGTCAGATGGAACTTTTATATTCTGATATGTCTAAATCTTGTGTAGTATCTGTTCTGATTGACCCGGGTGCTACGCACTCCTTTGTCACTCGAAGAGTGATCCATAACTGCAATATGACAGTTAGTCATAGGGCAGATAGTTTGTTTTTGGAAACTCTGTTGAGTGGGTCTGCTGTTTTGCAGGAAGTATGCTCTCCCTGCATCCTCTTCTTTTCTAATCATCACATTCAAGTGGATCTTATACCACTTGATATGCAAGGATTTGATATAATCCTCGGGATGGATACTTTAGAAAGATATCGAGTTATCTTGGATTGTGAGTCCAAGTTGGCTGTGTTTGCTGATGAAAGCAACACATGGATCTTTCGAGGAGAAAGAAAGATTCTGCCCACCTGTCTTGTGTCAGCTATGGTTGCTGATAAGTTGATGAGGCAAGGATGTTATGCATTCTTGGCCCATGTGG
Organism: Alisma plantago-aquatica; assembly: GCA_963693085.1. Lineage (NCBI taxonomy): Eukaryota > Viridiplantae > Streptophyta > Magnoliopsida > Alismatales > Alismataceae > Alisma > Alisma plantago-aquatica. The sequence continues at coordinate 20,835,602 of OY856409.1, read as the reverse complement.
TAGATGTTACCAAGGAGAGCCCCAACCCTGTTGAAGTTCCTGTAGTTAGGGAATTCGATGATGTGTTTCCTGAAGAACTTCCTGGCATACCACCACCTCGAGAAATTGATTTTGAAATCAATTTGGTCCCAGATACGAAACCCATAGCCCAGACACCGTATAGGATGGCGCCTGCCAAAATGGCAGAACTCAAGAAACAACTTCAAGAGTTACTTGAGAAGGGTTTCATCCGACCGAGTACCTCACCTTGGGGTGCTCCGGTTTTGTTTGTTAAAAAGAAAGATGGGTCAATGCGATTGTGCATTGATTACAAACAACTCAATAAAGTAACAATAAAGAACAAGTACCATTTGCCGAGGATTGATGACCTTTTTTATCAGTTGTGTGGTGCAACAATCTTCTCAAAGATAGATTTGAGATCAGGATATCATCAACTCCGTATTAAGGACAGTGACATATCCAAGTCTGCCTTTAGGACAAGATATGGTCACTATGAGTTCACGGTTATGTTGTTTGGACTAACTAATGCACCAGCTGCATTCATGGAACTCATGAATAGAGTCTTTCGACCTTTCCTTGATCAGTGTGTTGTCATCTTCATAGATGACATACTGATCTATAGTAAGGATGCTCATCAGCATGAACAGCATCTCCGACAGGCTCTAACTTTGGTAAGAGAACATAAGCTATACGCTAAGTTTAGCAAGTGTGAGTTTTGGTTACCTAAAGTGTCTTTTCTTGGACATGTGGTATCTGCCTCGGGTATTCGTGTTGACCCTAAAAAGGTAGAGTTTGTTCTACAGTGGGAACAACTAAAGACACCGACGGAGATTCGAAGTTTCTTGGGATTAGCTGGCCATTACCGAAGGTTTATTAAGAACTTCAGTTCTATAGCCTTACCCTTAACCAAGTTGACCCGGAAAGATGTTCCTTTTTCCTGGAGTGATAAGTGTCAACAGTCTTTTCAGCTGTTGAAGGAGAGGTTGACAAGTGCACCTGTGCTTGTGCTACATGAGCAAGGAAAAGGATATGTGGTTTACTGTGATGCCTCTAAGAATGGACTCGGATGTGTGTTGATGCAGGATAAGCAAGTGATTTCTTTTGCTTCCCGACAGCTTAAGAAACATGAGGAGAATTATCTGACACATGATCTGGAGTTAGCGGCTGTGGTTCATGCCTTGAAGATCTGGAGACATTATCTCTACGGAGAAACCTTCCAGATTTTCACAGACCATAAGAATCTCAAGTATATCTTCTCTCAACATGAACTTAACATGAGGCAACATCGCTGGATGGAGTTAATCAAGGACTACGATTGTACAATTGATTACCATCCAGGGAAGGCCAATGTGGTTGCAGATGCCTTGAGTAGGAAATCAGCAACATCAACCATGGATAGAGCACAACTAAGTTCCTTAGTATGTTCTAGGAGAGATATGCTTATCTCTTTAAGGCAAGACAATGTGTAGTTGAAGGTGTCATTGTTAGCCGGTTTGTTAGCTGAGATGCATATTAAACCTACCCTAAGAGAGCAGATAAAGGAGGCACAGCAAGTTGATGTTGTAGTTCAGCAAATCAGATCTAAATATGGTGATGAGAAGCGAGATGGTTTCCATGATTCAGATGATCAAGTGGCATGCTATCATAGTAGGATGATAGTACCGGATGTGGATAACCTGAGGGAGTTAGTCCTAGAGGAAGCTCATTCTTCGATGTATTCTATGCATCCAGGGAGCACCAAGATGTATCGAAACTTGAAAGATATGTATTGGTGGCCAGGGATGAAGAAAGAAGTAGCTGAGTTTGTTCTGAGATGTCCTGTGTGTCAGCAAGTTAAGGCTGAACACCAGAAGCCTGCAGGAACAATGCAACCTTTACCCATACCACAGTGGAAGTGGGACCATGTGACCATGGACTTTGTTGTTGGCCTACCCTGGACAAGAAAAGGACATGATTCCATTTGGGTAATTATTGATAGGTTGACAAAGACATCGCATTTCTTACCTATCAAAACAACCTATTCTGCTGAAAGGTTATCACAGTTGTATGTTCAAGAGATAGTGCGTTTGCACGGAGTTCCTGTCACTATAGTTTCTGACAGAGGTCCTCAATTTACAAGTCATTTTTGGGAGCAGTTACACAGAGCTTTAGGCACTAAGTTAAGGTTTAGTACAACCTTTCACCCACAGACTGATGGACAGTCAGAAAGGACTATACATACCTTGGAATACTTGTTGAGAGCATGTGTTCTCCAGTTTACCGGAAGTTGGGATCTACACCTGAGCTTAATAGAGTTTGCCTATAACAATAGCTATCAACATAGTATTGATATGGCACCTTATGAAGCCTTGTAAGGTAGACGTTGTAGATCACCCTTATGTTGGTATGAGACTGGTGAGCATCAGTTGTTAGGTCCTGATCTTGTGCAGCAAACTACAGAGAAGATCAAAGTTATACAACAACAGCTTAAGACTGCACAGGATAGGCAGAAGTCTTATGCCGACAGACGTCGTAAACCCTTAGAGTTCCAGGTTGGAGACAGAGTGTACCTCAAGGTCTCACCTTGGAAAGGAGTCCTTCATTTTGGAAGGAAAGGGAAGTTAGCTCCTAGATTTATGGGGCCTTATCCAATTGTTGAACGAGTTGGAAAGGTAGCCTATAGACTAGAGTTACCTCCAGAGTTGCAGAAGTTACACCCTGTGTTTCACATTTCTATGTTGAGGAAATGTCACCCAGACACCGAGTCAGCTCTACAACCTATGGAAGTAGAATTGAATGAAGATATAACTTATGAGGAAGGACCAGTGTCAATCCTTGATAACAGAATTAAAAAGTTAAAGAAGAAAAATATAAGCCTTGTAAAAGTCCTCTGGAATCATTGTGGTGTCGAAGAAGCCACATGGGAACTGGAGGATGAGATGAGAAGGAAATACCCTGCTCTTTTCTCCTAATATGTTTTATCGATTTCGGGGACGAAATCCTTGTAAGGGGTGGATAATTTGTAACATCCCTGACCTGGGTTATAACCTAACCCTAGATGTTTTTCCTAAACATGTAATTATATACTTGTGAATACTCTCTGGCATGTAATTAAGTTCCTCAGGAACATATACTTTCAATTTTGTCCTTTTAAACAAAGTTGTAGCATTGTTTTGTAATGTAGGGACCTATGTGCAAATTACCCAGTTAAGGGGTTTAACTTGCAATGTTCACAGGTTAAGATATTCTTTTGATGATGAGACATCATATGAGTGAATATGATGAGGGATTATGGATTTCTCAAGCTTGGGCATCAAGATGCAGCTTGTGGAATGATCCTTGTGCTTAAAAACCCTAATTTGGAGTAAAGTGCAATCTACCCAAATTGTGGGGTGCAATTTATAAAATACACCTTTTAGAATATCTTTTATGACTCTTGACATCATTTAGAGTAGAAATGATGAAAGGGGCACATTAATGAGTAACCAGACAAGAAAAAAATGATCTTTGTGCATAAAATTCACCAAGTATGAGAATGGAGACCTTTCATGTATGAACCCTAGTTGAAAGTTGGTTTTCTTTGCCCTTAGATCTTGAGTTTTGATGAGCTTTGCATAAGTTTTGATAGCTTGGGCGTGCCTTAGAAACAAGGAGGGACTTAGATGAGAATTCTATGTTCTAGAGGTCCTTAAGGTGGAAAATAGCCTAAAGTATATAAGCCTTCACCCTTGCAAACCAAGTGAACGTATCACTTATCCTCTTCATTTCTCATCTTTCTCAAACATCCAAGGCAGAGCTCTGGACTTCAGGGAGACGACCAAGTAGTGAGTAGGAACCATCTTCAAGCTCGGATTCTTGGATGAATTCATCATATAAGGTTGGTTCTATGGTTAACTCACTTAGATTCTTTGTTCTAGCCGACCATCCCCATCTTTTCCTTGGAGAATCACCTCTGGATGAGTTGTGGAGCTCAAGACACCATTAGAGTCTTGAATCTTGGAAGCTTGGAGCTCTAGGAACAACATTTGAGGCGGGTTTTACAACTCGAAACTTCTTGTTTTTTTTATGCATATCCTTGTTCTTGCAATTTGTACTTAGTTCTTCTTCTACCTCCCTTCTTCCTTGCACTTTTGCAAGTAAAACGGTGGAGGAACTTACCTGAACAGAGGTTGAAGATGATGGGCGTGAATTTCTAGGCAACTTTATCAACCGACCTTGGACCCTTTTGGTCCAAACGGTTGCAAACCGTTTGAGGTTAAACGGTCTCAAACCGTTTGATCTCATGCGGTCTTGGAAGACCGTTTGGATCAAAATGGTCTCAAAACCATTTGATAGTGTTGACCAAGGGACGAGCGTTTGAGGGTCTGTTGGTAACATATTGAATTTCATTCCTACAAAGAATCATAATCTAATTCTTAACCAATTGAGAGTTGAAGGCACTTCAACACCCTAACCCTAATCGGGTTGAAATTGCTGATTTCAAGTTTAGATCTTGTTGAGTTTTGGGTTGAAAGACCCAAACGGTCTCAAGACCATTTGGGGATTCATCCAAACGGTCTCAAGACCATTTTGTGACAACCCAAGACCGTTTGGAGGTCTAGGGTTGAGCTAATTTGATGGTTTGAGGGTCCATTTGCAACAAATTGAAGAATTGATAAAAATGTTGATTTTAGACCTAATTAGGGTTCAACCCTTATCCAACCGACTTGGTTTTTGGTCAAACTTTGGTAAAACGGTCTCAAGACCGTTTGGAGGATGTCCAAACGATCTCAAGACCGTTTGGGCCAAGTTTGGGCCCAATTGGAGGTCAATTGATAGGTTCAACCTATATTTGATTCACATTGTTGAACATTGATGATTATCCGATTGAAACCCTAATTGAGATGGATTTAACCCTAATTGGATTTCATTTGAGGGTCAATTTGGTATCCAATTGATTAAGGCTCATCCTAATTGACTCAAATTGTAAGTGGTTAACATGGATTTGGCCAATTGAAGGCTTCAACAGAGATATCCATAATCGATTGGAACTTTTGAACCACTTTGGAGGTCCAAACGATCTCAAGACCGTTTGGGCTCAAATGATCTCAAGGTCATTTGGACCAATCGATCTCAAGTCGTTTTAAGATCAAACGGTTTCAAACCGCATAAGCTTCAAACGGTTTCGAGGTCAACTCTCTCGAAACGGTCAACACACTCAAACGGTCTTAAGACTGTTTGAGGACAAACGACCTTGAGGTCATGCGGTCTTGGAGTCAAACATAACAAACGGTCAACACATCCAAACGGTCTCAAACCGTTTGGAGGTTGAATGTGTGCAACCGATTGGAGACTTTAGGGTTGTATTTGATTAGTACTTTGAAGGTTGTAATTGGTTCAATGGTAATCTAATCTAAACCCTAATGGTAACCTAGGACATTAAGGGGCTAAGTGACTGATGATTTGACCCATGATGATGATCAATGGTGTAAATTACAAAAATACCCCTAAATTGTTCAATTGAAGGATACCTTGTTCTAATCAAACCCTAATCATATGATAGTGGTGATTTGGCTTATGTTAATCAAAGAGGACTTGACTCAACCTAAATCTAGAGTGGTGTAAACACCATTTACTAGTGAGAGGAGAGAGAAAGTACCAATTATGGTGGAAATTCAAGTAAAGTACCTTCAATACATATGAATGTGCATGATAGGGTATGATCCACCTATGTGAGATCATGGAAACCCTAATTATGATAATTGATTAATCTTAATCTTATCTGAGGGCTTTAATGATGATGTTTCTCATACATGATGATGTCATGAGTTCAATTCACCATGAGGTGAATAGTAAACCCTAATTGATTGAAAATTAGGGAACCTAACTCTTGTAAGAGTAGGAAGGTACAACTTCATTGAAATGAATTGTTTACTGTTATCAGTTGAATTAACCATGCAGGTTCCTATATGAGGATGATCATATCCAGGTATGGATTATGATACTATATTCATTAAAAGCATGCTTTAGCTTTATGAATAGGGAAATATCCTGATGCCTTGTTAGTGGCATATTATGAGATTGATGGGCTGTGAGAGCCATGAGTATCATCAAGGTCATGCTTAACAGATGACTTGTGATGAGATGATTGAGAAATGATAATTGATGTGAGTTAGACTTGTTACATTTAGTATTCTATTTTCATAGCTGCTATGCTAATGATTAATGTTTGAGAACATGTATGATGTTAAAATAATACTGAAATATACCTAACTAATCAAGTATAATCACACCATGTAGAGCCCTTATCATAGATCCATCATTGTCAGAAAGCAAAATGATGGTGAAATAGGTTTTCCTAAGGGAACTCCTGGATCACATACTTTTGAGTATGTGGGGGAATATGGATGTGTAAATCCTTACATACTAGTGTAGGAATTGATGTAGATGTGTCTTAATCCATCAACCCTTCACTATATTTTTATGCTGTAACACTCAAGTAGATCCTTATACCGCATCGATGAGAGATAATCAAGAAATCTTTCGATGACGAAGAGAGTGCAGAATGCCACTGTAACTTTAAAAATAGCAAAGTACCAGATTACCCTAGTGGGCTATAGTAGCAGAGACACAAGATGTCCTGCAAGTTATCCTCACTCTGACTGAGGAAGTTGAGGTCATAAGAATCCGGCTCTTTTGATGACCTAGGTGTGATACCGATGCGACTTAACAGTGATCGGTTGGAGTATGAGCGGTATACCTCATCTCCGCAGGGCATAATGATGTTTGTAAAACATAATCAGCTGTGTAGCATAACTTCTTAGGTTAAACTACGAGATACTTGAATGATGTTGTACTGCATAGTAGATATGTTGTTCACATTCCTTAAACTGCTGATGTTCGACTTATTACCAATCTGCTGTTGAATACCTTAAAAGCTTTTATTGTATATATCGTTCTTTGATTGTTATATAAAGCTTCTAGTGGAGAGTTATAACTATCATTGGGACAATTATTTAAAATTGTCTCACCCCGTAGATTTTAACTTTTTAGGTGGTCGTCGAAGACGGAGAAACCAGCCTATAGGTGACCAATCCCAACAGCAGCAACACTAGGAGCAGTAGTGAATCTTAGGTGGAGATACTGACTGCTGAGTCAGTAGTTAGATAGTCCTATGCCGTCTCTGTACTCTCAGGTCCTTGGAGTTAGTGTGTGAGATTTTGGTTTTGACTCTTGAGATTTTGTATTATGTTGTGTATAATTACTCAAGAAGTAATTCAACAGAGATGTAAACGGTTTATCTTTTTTTTTTATGGAAGAAGTTTTATGGTTTCAAGCTCTTATCTCAAAAAGTTTTAATTTCTCATGATTTTTGTCTTCTGCTGTTAATCGAATGCTTCCGCTGAGTTTAAATCATGTTTATATCGTGGTTTGGAGATTGGAGCCCACAAAAATCATATGTGAGCATCACATAGTAGATGAAGTTTTGAGAAGAAGGTACTGGGGCTTCCCCCATACATCATAATGTAACAGTTCAAATGGTTGAGTGGATCTAGTATGATGATGAAAAACTGCAAGTCGTTTACTTTTACTTAGTTCACAACTATTACTTAGATCAGATAACTTAGAAGTGCTAGTAATGGAGTTTGTTTTTAGTAAATGTTGAACGGTGCTCCTATTTGGATGACCCAACCTCCGATGCCAAGTATCGCCAGTGACCTTTTTTAAGCGGTTTGAAAAGAAATCTTTTCCAACTAACGAAGGTAGAAGATTGAGTCCATCACAACATGTCCCTTATGCCAAAACTTTGTGCATATCGATGTCCTTAATCATAACCAATTTGTCAGTGAACACAACATAACATGGAAGCATGAACATTATTTTAGAGATTGATAGGAGATTGTGCTTGATGTTAGATATATATATGTGTACTCAGATAATGCTAAAGCTACAGATCCCTTAGAAGATGGTTGAACTTGTGTGTTGGGCTCTTGAGTATTCCTTAGATTGGTGTTCTAAGTACATTTCATGTCTACTCTCTAGGGCTGGGTCTCCATGTTCTTTCAAGAAAGCTACTACTACTAGTTCATTCAGCTTTTATGTCTCATTCAACTATTGCTTCAACTTTTCAACCTATTGCATGTTTGTAACATACTCGGGTTCTATGTTTGACTTAGGGAATTTTGATTATTCTCACCAATCTTGTGTATTGGTAGAAAATTTCCATTTCCTACCATTATAGTTCATGTCCCTTTATAGAAGTGAAGGTTATGGAGGGTACTTGGTGTCTAAGCGACATGATCTGTAGCTCCAGAGTCAATGTAAGGCCCCTAAACTTACTTAACGAGTTGAATGAGCTTAATTATCATAATTGAATTCTTATAACCCTAATATAACCTTGTGATATTCTTTGAAATCATAATACAAACTTAAGTTTCAAATTTGGTCAAATTTGGACAGTGTTTGAGCAAGTTATGCAATTTTATACACATTTTGGACTTTTCTGCAATTTACCCAATTGAGAGGTTTTCTTTGCAATTTATCACTTCCATTATGTTCCTTGGATATTATATCATCATTCTTGATCTTTTTGAGCCATGGGGCTCCTATTTAAACCTTGGTTTTAAGGTGTTTGCTCCAAGGGTATTTTAGGGTTTTCCCCTTCACGAATGAGCTACCTTTAGTAGCTATCAACTAATGAATTATTTGATTGGCTGGGAAATTCGACAAAGGAAATCTAAGCAGGTCTATACACATGTTGGGGGAGCTGCTTGTTTGTGTGCTTGTATATTCTTAATAAATTAAGGCCATGGACACTTGGATAGATACTAGAACTTCAACTTTTTCCTTTTCTTTATGTTAAAGTGTCATATACTTATCCCCAAGCACCAAAATGAGCCATTTTCTCCCCACCACCTCCCTCCTTCTCCCAACTTTGTTCTCCCTCTGTTCAGCTATGAATTTTTCTGTCCAAGGAAGAAGAAAGTGGGGATCTTCTTAAAGAAAGGCTCTAAGGTTGAAATTGACTTCATTTTAGAGTTGAAAAAGCTTTCTTCTAGTGATCTTGACCTAAAAGTGTAAGAATTTCCTTCTTTACTCCGTATATTTCTTTGTTATCCTTCCTCCTATCTTTCTCCAGGTCGGAACCTTGTTGTTCCATGGTAGAAATTGCTCTAAAGCTCTAAAACCCTACCTTTCTTGCTCCTTATGCTTAGGGTTTGCTCATTTGATGAAGAAAGGTGCTAGATGGACGAATTCATAGCTTACTCTTAGATTTTCTACCCTACTTGCTCAAGATTTCTTCTGTGTGGGGTTTTATCTTCTCATTATAGGCAAGTTTTATAACTTGCTCCACGTTTATTTCTTACCATAAGCTTTCTAGATCATGTTCTTGCTTGAAAATGATGATCCATGCACTAAAAAACTATGCTAGACTTGGATTTCAATTTTTATAATGTTCATTGTTCTGATTTTAGTTCTAGATTAACCTGTGATCATGTGTACATTATTAATAAGGTATAATTTGACTTGGATCAGGTTGGTTTGACAACCTATGGTGCTAAGAACCTATCAAACAATGGTCAATTTTAGGGTTTAAAGTTGATTTCTTCTATAAACCATGACCTGATGATGGTACCATTGCAACAACCCTATGGTGTTGTCTTCATAACAACCATGGTCATGATCAAGAGTGTCAAATGATGGTGACAACCTATGGTCACCCCCTCAGGTCAGGTTTTGGATCAATTAGAAGTTTAATGATCAACCATTAAGTACCCTACTGATGTTATCAATCAATGTTGACATTAGCTTAACAATTGATGTTGATTAATGAATATAGTGTTGATCTAACAACCTATGGTGACTTAATGGTCACTAATGATGGTGGACCGGGTCTCTACAATCTATGGTGAGTTAAGCATTGTAGTTGTAGCATCAATTAAGCCTTAGACCAATGGTTTCTTGGGTTACTTGATGCAATGGTCAGACCTATACTATAATTGATGGCTTTAACATATGAACTTGACCCAATGGTCAAGATCTACTGTTTATTCATCCATTAAGGTGGAATGATGGCTAATGTTATATGTTAGTCCTAATAATGTGATTTAAATGGTTTCCTTTATATGATTAACTTAAGGAGCTTACTTGTTGACAATGGATGGATTGTTTTAACTGAACAGTCGATTGTGGGTTTTACCCTACTCTCAATGGAACTTTTTGTGTTATTAATTAAGGGATGCCTAGGGTTATATGGTGACTCTTTCTAGATCACAAATCAAGGATTTTATAGGTGGTTTATCTAAGGTGTTTACTTATGTAAACAACCAATGGTCTTACCTTTTAAACATCCAATGGTTCTGGGTGACATTGTGGTATAGTGATATGGGTTGAATGATGATGGAACAAATGGAGGGTTACCCTTAATAAGGTAGTCTTACCTATTCACTCATATGAATAGAAGGGATGATAATTATATTATGTTGATATGTAACCTTAAAGAGGTATAGCTTGTTATACCTAGATTAAATATAACTAAATGATGGTAATTGGGTATGAATAGTCCTTGAATGACTAATGCAATCATGAAGTACTTTATTATTGTTGTTGAAACCATAGTATGATATAACCCAATCATTATACCTTGATTTATGTGTGGGTTCATACTTGATAATGGTATGGAATGTGATGGTGATGCTTCACCTTATGCATCCATGATCCAATGAGGATGATGTGAGTTAGGGTTTGGGTATGAGTGCTATTTCGTAACATTGATATACTTTATCATGTTGAACCTAACTCTAATGCAAATAGATAAAGATGAGTATTCATGTTTAAAATTCTTATATGATGGAATGATGGTGGAATAACCTCCTTAACATGATCATAACCTTGGTATGTTAATTGGTGGTTATCATAGCCACATGGTTGATACTTTCTTATGCTAAACATGTGCATTATGAATATGATGAGAGTTAATCATATCTAGATTCATTGCATGTTGATGTAATTAAGGAATGTTCTTAATGTTAATATAACCCTGCTATGATTGTTTGTGAATATATAACATAGTTCATTAATGCAATATTGTGTTGATCTGGTGTATTATATATAAGTGATGTTGTTGAGCCTTGTTATAAGGCATGAAAAGATAATGATGATCTTGTAGGGAAAAATATGATGGTCTTAATGACCTTTGGGCATGGTTGAGCCCTGAATGAGGTGTAATCCTCTTATGTTGATAAGGGTTAATACACTATGATATTGTGAAAAGGATTTGTATCTTGTGATAGTATGATGGTCTTAATGACCTTTGGGCATGGTTGGGCCCTGAATGAGGTGTAATCCTCTTATGTTGATAAGGGTTGATACCCTGTGATATTGTGAAAAGGATTTATATCTTGTGATAATATGATGACTAGTGTAGTCTCATGAATGGAAAGTGAATAGTACCATGTGATGATGAGATGAGAAATTATGTTTCATACATTTTATATCTTTTCAAGTTTTGATATTTATATGCTTAATAGAAGTGAATTAGGGTTTGTATGTCCACTTGTTTGATGCAACCTTAATTCACCCAATTGGCATAACTAATCAAGTGTAACTCTAATCATGTAGTGCCCTATGTCGTAGAACCATCTTCAGTGTCAGAACTTGCTGGATGGTGAAACAAGTATTCCTAAGGGAAACTCGGAGCGCATACTGTTGAGTATGTGAGGGTGGCAAGTTGAGGATATATCCTTGTCATCCACAATGAAGGTTGTGGAGGTTGGCTATGGTCGTGCCTCATACATATGATGTGATTGAGAACGGCTGCGGTCGTGTCTCGGTGATTATATATGTGACAAGATTGGAGGACAACTGTAGTTGTACCTCAGATGGTAGGGTATGTGTACCCATCTCCTTTCACTAGTGTTGTGACCTGTACCAAGGATGAACTCTGTTGTTAGCAGCTTGACCTTATGTGTCGTTGTGGCGGACCCGTACTGACCGGGGGCGGAGAAGATCTTAGGAGTCCGAATCTTCCTAGATCTTGTATGGCATTTATTTCAACTTAGCAGTGGTTAGTTAGATTTTGAGTGGTATCATCAAATTCCTTAGGGCATAATAAAAGATGTAATACAGCTGTATAGCATATCTGTTTAGGGTTATACATGACGATTCACATTAGATTATAACCTTTGTTTGTTCTCTTTACATAAAGATGATGCTTAGTGCAATTAAGAGATAGTAATTCTACTTATTTTGTGGATATACATAAGATTGTAAATGTGTACATACAGTAGTCATGCTTATGTTGATATCTATACTACTACTACTGATAATAATCATGATGCTAGCTATCTCATGTTGTTAGTTATGTTTAGCATGCCATGCCTTTGTAACTAGAGATGCATATACTACTAATCATACTTATCTAGATAGTTGTGCTTATGTTGTTAGCTCTTATTCGGATATTGATATGTTCAACCAATTAGACATGCTCATGCTGTTAGCTATGCTATGTTACTATACTTGCTCATGATGCTAAATATGCATATGCTACTGAATTGCTTATATTATCAACAAGATAAAGAATGATAGCATGGCTAATGATCATAGTTATTATCTGCTCCTTTATGTATTTTGTTAATCATCAATACTGTTGATCTTATTTGTTATATTTGATTAAACTTCTTAACTGTTTAATTACATAAAAATGTTGTAATCAATAAACGTTATTGAAGGTTATATCTCTTGTTGGGACATAGGTCTCACCCTTGTGGTTCGCCACATTTTTTTAGGTAATCAGAAGTGATGAAAACAAACATGTGGCAGCAAAGAGGAGCTATAGTAATGAATCTTTGAGAAAGTTGATTAGATGTCTAGTGTGCCCTAGAGTCGTCCCTATACTCTCAGGTCTGGGCAGGAAAAGTTTGTATATGGTGTTTCAAATGAATCGAGATTTTGTTAGCATGTTAATGCTTATTTGTGTGACATATATGAATATTGTTCTCCTGTGTATATATGTTGTGGCTAAGGCGATAGATCAATTTGTATCAAATTCTTGGCATAGTATGGATATAAGAAAGATTTTGGGATCTTATGCAAATGTTTTTGAGCAGGTACTGACGTTGAATTCGGTTTTAATTTACCCATATTTTTAGGTATGTGATTAATCAGTGATTGATTGTGTTTTATGTTTTGAGTAATCTCGTTTAGTGTAATGGGTTCTAACAAGTTGGTATCAGAGCTTTAGGTTCACTGAGTCTACAGGGACACTAGGACTTAAGACTAGGATGATGTCTAAGTTAAGAACGTGACACAAAAACATGGTGCATACTGCCTAATCTCAGTACTTGCATGCCCTGGCCAGGTATTCAATTATTGAACAAAGGTAAGTATGGAACTTTTAGATTGTTATCTTTCTGATTACTCTGATCAAGTAGTCATTTTGAGACAATCTAAAGAGCATAATGAATAAGAAATCATGGTGTGAATATCTCAATCCTACCTTAAAGAAGATGAGAATTGCATCATTATCTATCAAAACTTGAATGTTTGGTAACTATAAGAGAAAGATACAACACCATGGTATCTAAATCTGAATACAAATAAGAAAAAAAGGAGTTCTTGAAGATGTGATTCAAGTAGATAATAAAGTAAAAGATAGATAAATCTATGTTTATAAAGTGAATCAAGGTATGAAATCCACATAAGATGGAGAGAACTCCTATAACAAGTACAAAATGAGAAGATGAATGGGAACAAAAACAAAGGAACAAGGTGGAACCTGAGTTAATCTCAGACCAACCTATGTGTGTAAGAAAGTGTTAATGTAAAATCTGCATGACTTGTGAAATAAATTAAGGGAGATGATCCATGTTTAATGAAGAAAATGTGTAATATGAGTATTTACCTGTTGATAAGTGGTTGAAAAACATAATAAAATAAGAGAACATACCAAAGTGTGATAAATAGTCATCAAGGCAGGAGTAATGAGATATGTTAATCATGATGATTCATATGCTAATGGCAAGGAAGCCAAAATGAAAAGGGTAAAATGATACATAAGAAGTTGTAACTTGCATAATGAAAATAGAATTGGTTACCTTTTTGCTAGTGACCCTTGAAAAATACTACTATGGTATGAGAAGTGTGTTTCCCTTTGTGTCGTTCCTTTCTAGGGCACACCTTTCAAGTATTTTATTTCCACTTGGTATGTGTGGATTCGCTACAAACATGAGGGTGGATATCTTATTATAGCATAAGGTTGCTTGGAATATGATTCCAAGATCATAAAGTTTGTTATGAGTTTGCTTTTGAGCCTTCCAATAATTAGGAAGACTCCTCTTATATGTCTTGAGATTTGTTATGTTGGTAAAAGTAGATGAGATAAGGATGTGAGTTCCTTATAACACATGAGGTGGATACCAAGGTAATGAATCCTAGTATCCAAGATGTGTCAATAGTATGGGATGTATGTGAAGGTTGGAGGTGTTTATTAAGTGAACATTCCAAGTATTCCTCTCCCTTAGAGAGAGAGAGTTGATGATGACCCTCTAAATGTTGTTTAAAAAAAGTGATTCTATAATGTTGTGTATGGTTCAGTGATAGTCGGACAAGACCACTATCAAGGATAGATGGTTTTTTGGTCAATAGATATGCGATGTCGTGTTCCTTTAAGATAAACCTATGATCAAATATCAATGCATAAGATTTAGATTGGATGACATAATTCACATGACCATGATGAGTTTAGAGTTATGTCCTTTAGACTAACAAATGTACAAATAGAATTTATGAATAGGAGGAACATAGTGTTTCGATCATGTCATACAAGTTATATCAAGCTTTAAATGATGACATGTCAAAGTATTTCAAATATGGTCAAGAATATGATCAATATTTATTCAAAAACCTTAGGGTTGCCGAAGTAGCAATAACTATGAGACAAGTTGAACAAGAGTGAATTGGGGGTTGACTAGGGTATCCTCTAAGAGTTATGATACCTCTGTTACGTATGTTGTGTGAGTTCTAATAAGATGAAGACAATATTGTTGCTCCACCCCTAACAAGGTCAATCAAGAAATTATATTTGTTACAGTTATATACAAGTGTATGATTCTTCAACCAAATAGATAGTCAGTCCACCATTGATATGATTGGAGAATCCTCTAAAAACATATTCCTCATAATTTCTTGAAAACTAGGGGGCTCCTACATGGTTGATTGAGTTGTTGATTATAACAACCATTAAAGGAGCATGGAGATGAAACCTTGTAAAGTTTCATATGATAACAGATACCTGATGTTTTATGTTTGGTAAGATCCAGTGAGTGTGGCCTTTGAGTGATGTGTGATACAACATATATAATAGTTCAAGATGACAATCGAGTCCCAAAGTTGAAGCTTGTTATTAGATTTGTACAGGTGTCACAACAAGTTTCTATGTTCCATATTTGCAAATGTCTTCTTATGTGGGGTTTTTTGTGTTGACCCAAGATGAGATATGTATGAATGATGTGACATCACCATGATATGCAAGTAACCATGTGAAGGTAATAGGATGAGGTGCAGAGTAAGTACCCATCTTTATTTACCTTGGATTTTGGGGGCAAAATACATGTTAAGGGTTTATAGTTGTAAGGCCCCTAAACTTACTTAATGAGTTGAATGAGCTTAATTATCATAAATAAATTCTTATAACCCTAATATAACCTTGTGATATGCTTTGAAATCATAATACAAGATGAAGTTTCAAATTTGGTCCAATTTGGACACTGTTTGAGCAAGTTATGCAATTTTATGCACATTTTGGACTTTTATGAAATTTACCCAATTGAGAGGTTTTCTTTGCAATTTATCACTTTAATTATGTTCCTTGGATATTCTATCATCATTATAGAGCTTTTTGAGCCATGGGGCCCCTGTTTAAACCTTGATTGGAAGGTGTTTGCTCCAAGGGTATTTTAGGGGTTTCCCCTTCACGAATCAGCTACCTTTAGTAGCTATCAACTAATGAATTATTTGATTGGCTGGGAAATTCGACAAAGGAAAGCTAAGCAGGTCTATACACATGTTGGGGGAGCTTCTTGTGTATGTGCTTGTATATTCTTAATAAATGAAGGCCATGGACACTTGGATAGATACTAGAACTTCAACTTTTTCCTTTTCTTTATGTTAAAGTGGCATATACGTATCCCCAAGCACCAAAACGAGCCATTTTCTCTCCACCACCACCATCCTTCTCGCAAACTCATTGTCCCTCTATTCATCTATGAATTTTTCTACCCAAGGAAGAAGAAAGTGGGGATCTTCTTGGAGAAAGGCTCTAAGGTTGAAATTGACTTCATTTTAGGGTTGAAAAAGCTTCCTTCTAGTGATCTTGACCTAAAAGTGTAAGAATTCCCTTATTTCCTCCATATATTTCTTTTTTATCCTTCCTCCTAGATTTCTCCAGGTTAGAACCTTACTATTCCATGGTAGAAATTTCTCTAAATATCTAAAACCCTACCTTTCTTGCTCCTTATGCTGAGGGTTTGCTCATTTGATGAAAAAAGGTGCTAGATGGACGAATTCATAGCTTACTCTTGGATTTTCTACCCTGCTCGATATTTCTTCTGTGTGGGGTTTTATATTCTCATTATAGGCAAGTTTTATAACTTTCTCCACGTTTATTGCTTACCATAAGCTTTCTAGATCATGTTCTTGCTTGAAAATGATGATCCATGCACTAAAAAACTATGCTTGACTTGGATTTCGATTTTTATGATATTCCCTATTCTAATTTCAGTTGTATATGAACATGTGATCATGTGTACATTATTAATAAGGTATAATTTTACTTTGATTAGGTTGGTTTGACAACCTATGGTGCTAAGCACCTATCAAACAATGGTCAATTTTAGGGTTTAAAGCTGATTTCTTCTATAAACCATGACCCGGTGATGGTACCATTGCAACAACCCTATGGTGTTGTCTTCATAACAACTCATGGTCGTGATCAAGGGTGTCAAATGATGGTGACAACCTATGGTCACCCCTTAGGTCAGGTTTTGGATCAATTAGAAGTTTAATGATCAACCATTAAGTACCCTACTAATGTTATCAATCAATGTTGACATTAGCTTAATAATTGATGTTGATTAATGAATATAGTGTTGATATAACAACCTATGGTGACTTAATGGTCACTAATGATGGTCAATCAGGTCTCTACAACCTATGGTGAGTTAAGCATTATAGTTGTAGCATCAATTAAGCATTAGACCAATGGTTTCTTGGGTTACTTGATGCAATGGTCAGACCTATACTATAATTGATGGCTTTAACATATGAACTTGACCCAATGGTCGAGATCTACTATTTATTCCTCCACTAAGGTGGAATGATGGCTAATGTAATATGTTAGTCCTAATAATGTGATTTATATGGTTTCCTTTATACGACCAACTTAAGGAGCTTACTTGTTGACAAAGGATGGCTTGTTTTAACTGAACAGTCGATTGTGGGTTTTACCCTACTCTCAATGGAACTTTTTGTATTGTTAATCAAGGGATGTCTAGGGTTAGATGGTGGCTCTTTCTAGATCACAAATCAAGGACTGTATATGTGGTTTATCTAAGGTGTTTACTTATGTAAACAACCAATGGTCTTACCTTTTAAACATCTAATGGTTCTGGATGACATTGTGGTATAGTGATATGGGTTGAATGATGATGGAACAAATGGAGGTTACCCTTGATAAGGTAGTCC
Source organism: Alisma plantago-aquatica (assembly GCA_963693085.1). Lineage (NCBI taxonomy): Eukaryota > Viridiplantae > Streptophyta > Magnoliopsida > Alismatales > Alismataceae > Alisma > Alisma plantago-aquatica. The sequence continues at coordinate 20,817,902 of OY856409.1, read as the reverse complement.
TACCTATTCACTCATATGAATAGAAGGGATGATAATCATATTGTGTTGATATGTAACTGTAAAGAGGTATAGCTTGTTATACCTAGCTTAAATATAACTAAATGATGGTAATTGGGTACGAATAGTCCTTGAATGACTAATGCAATCATAAAGTAGTCAGTTATTGTTGTTGAAACCCTAGTATGCTATAACACAATCGTTATACCTTGATTTATGTGTGGGTTCATACTTGAGAATGGTATGGAATGTGATGGTGATGCTTCACCTTATGCATCCATGATCCAATGGGGATGTTGTGAGTTAGGGTTTGGGTATGAGTGCTATTTAGTAACATTGATATAATTTATCATGTTGAACCTAATTCTAATACAAATAGATAAAGATGAGTATTCATGTTTAACATTCTTATATGATGGAATGATGGTGGAATAACCTCCTTAACATGATCATAACCTTGGTATGTTAATTGGTGGTTATCATAGCCACATGGTTGATACTTTCTTATGCTAAACATGTGCATTATGAATATGATGAGAGTTAATCATATCTAGATTCATTGCATGTTGATGTAATTTAGGAATGTTCTTAATGTTAATATAACCCTGCTATGATTGTTTATGAATATAACCTAGTTCATTAATGCAATATTGTGCTGATCTGGTGTATTATATATAAGTGATGTTGTTGAGCCTTGTTATAAGGCATGCAAAGATAATGATGATCTTGTAGGGAATAATATGATGGTCTTAATGATCTTTGGGCATGGTTGAGCCCTGAATGATGTGTAATCCTCTTGTGTTGATAAGGGTTAATACACTATGATATTGTGAAAAGGAATTATTTCATGTGATAGTATGATGGTATTAATGACCTTTGGGCATGGTTGAGCCCTGAATGAGGTGTAATCCTCTTATGTTGATAAGGGTTGATACCCTGTGATATTGTGAAAAGGATTTATATCTTGTGATAATATGATGACTAGTGTAGTCTCATGAATGGCAAGTGAATAGTGCCATGTGATGATGAGATGAGAAATTATGTTTCATACGTTTTATATCTTTTCAAGTTTTGATATTTATATGCTTTCTAGAAGTGAATTAGGGTTTGTATGTCTACTTGTTTGATGCAGCCTTAATTCACCCAATTGGCATAACTAATCAAGTGCAACTCTAATCATGTAGTGCCCTGTGCCGTAGAACCATCTTCAGTGTCAGAACTTGTTGGATGGTGAAATGAGTATTCCTAAGGGAAACTCAGAGCGCATACTATTGAGTATGTGGGGGTGGCAAGTTGAGGATATATCCTTGTCATCCACAATGCAAATTGTGGAGGTTGGATATGGCCATGCCTCATACATCTGATGTGATTGAGGACAGTTGCGGTCATGTCTCGGTGATTATATATGTGACAAGATTGGAGGACAACTGCGGTTGTACCTAAGATGGTAGGGTATGCGTACCCACCTCCTTTCACTAGTGTCGTGACCTGTACCAAGGACAGACAAGGCTGTTAGCATCTTGACCTTATGTGTCACTGTGGCAGATGGTGCGATTCCACTAGTGGTGCTAAAACACTACTCGATTGAATAGATGCGCCCCACGAGGTCGGAATGCATGTGATGGATTGGGGGTTTGCTTTCAAAATTTATAAACCTAAACTAGCTACCTACGTCTACTAAAACACTACACCCACAAGCGCACGGGGTCGTGTTGTAGTATAGGAAGGTGGCAAGTAAAGGGTCGATCCACAGGGAAAAGAGGGGGCGCTAGAGCTAGGTTAGTTTGGCTAGGTTCCTACTGCGGAGACTAGGGTTAAGGGTTTAAAGGTTGATTTGATTGTTAACTAAGGATGAACAGGAAAGCAGTTAAAGGTAGGAATGAAATCTACATTAACCCTAGACTAGATTAAGACTAAGCAGGAAAGAAAGGACTAAGCTAGGTATGAAAAGACAAATTATGCTAAGGCAAGCAAGAGAAAAGTTAAAGAGCTAAGATAGCATAAACAAGGCAAGAGTAAGGCAAGAAGCTAACTAAGCAAGAAAAGAACTAACTAAGCGAAGTGAGCACAAAACTAGGGTTTTAAGCAGTAAAGAGATGTGTGGGCTGTTTAGGGGTATGAACTTAGCACTTAAGTTGGGGGGTGACATGTGAACATTACGATTCCATTTAGATTATCCAAACCAAACAACAAGTTAGAGTCTAATGAATTAACCTAAGCTACTAACTGGCCATGGATATGCTAGGTTGTGAATATGGGAACTAGTCCCTAACACCTCCTACTACCCTTACGAGGCTCAATTGGGTTAGGGATTAGGTTCAATTCAATTAGAGTCTAATTAAGTCTAGGTTTCTAGACTAGGCATTCCTAGGGCAATTAGGGGCCGAGGGTAGTAATGGGGAGGTGAGATTAGGGTTTTGGACCCCAATTCCCCCACATTCTAGCCTTGAGAAGTCTCCATGCTAATTGCACTAGAATTATCCAATCTAGCTACTTAGATCTCTCACTTAGGCTTAGGGAGATTGACTAAGATGTAGGAAGATGGGAGGCAGCCTAGGGATCCAAGAATTGGACCTAGGGGCAAATCCCAAAATTCACACATATAAGCAATTTGCCTAGATTCCTAAGTGATTTCACACACAAACCAACAAGAAATCCATAGAGAATGAGATGAAAATAGAACATAATCATTAACAAATGGAATTACAAAGTTTACATGTCATTTTCCCCCAACATGGTATCAAAGTAACATATTTGACCCCAAACAGCCCACCTAAGGGGGCCTAGCTACTCATGGAAATAGAAAATACAAAAAGAAAGAGGAAGAAGATGGAGGTGGCCATGGAGCTCGAAGTAGTGGTTGTCAATCCTCTCTCCAGCAGCAGCAGGTCGACCTCCTCCCTCCTCCAAGGTGCAAGGGTGAGAAATGAGGGGGATTATGGGTAGGAACTAGTGTAAACTAGTGATTTGGTGGTGAAAATGGTGGAATGGGGTGGATTTGAGGTGGATATGGAGTGGATGGCGATTTGGGGATCTAGGAGGCGGTGGAAGGTAGCTAGCCTCGTGCCCCAGCCGCCTATATATAGGTGTGGGGAGTAAGTACTAGGTCAAGTAGGGGCAAAATGGGCAAAATAGTGAAAACTAGGTGAGTTTTGTGAGTAGCACGGCCGTGGTGGGTCACCACGGTCGTGGTGGGTAGGGTAGGCCACGACCGTGGTGTATGGGCACGGTCGTGGGAATTAAAATGGCTAAATGTCAGGTTGGTGGTCAAATTTGGGCTGAAAAGGCCACGACCGTGGTGGTCACCACGACCGTGGTGGGTTGAGGGTAGCACGGCCGTGCTGCGTAGCACGGCCGTGGTGGGTGGTCGCAGCACGGTCGTGGTAGAGTATGCTCTGCAGTTGCTTCAAAACTGAGATTTTTCATGTGATTTCTTCATTTGCAGCACGACCGTTCTGTGTTACCACGATCGTGCTGGGGGCTTTTCTTGCACTTTGAGCTTCAAACTTTGTTATCCATGGACTTCTTTGCTAAAGCTTGACTCTTAGCCACTAGGGGTAGGTTGGGGGAGCTCTGGGGCCTTCTTTGGGCCCCTCCATCTCTCTCGTCCATCCAAGTGTGGTCCAAGTACATGAAAAACATGCAAATAATGTCCATAAGTGCATTTTACACAAATATGCATATTAGGGGAAATAACATGTAATCTAATAGGTATAGATGTGATTGAAGAGCAAAAAGACACAAGATTAAGCCCAGAAAGCTTGGTGCGTCCCCGCTAGTGGTGTTTTTACACCCCACGAGGTCGGAGCGCACAGGATGTGGGATCTTATGCTTTCGAAATTTATAAACCTAACTAACACACCTACATCTACTAAAACAACTACACCCGCAAGCGCACGTGGTCGTGTCGTAGTATAGGTAAGCGGCAAGTATAGGTTCGATCCACAGGGAAAAGAGGGGGCTCTAGAGCTAGGTTATTTTGGCTAGGTTCCTACTGCGGAGACTAGGGTTAATGGTTTAAAGGTTGATTTGACTGTTAACTAAGGATGAACAAGAAAGCAGTTGAAGGCAGGAATGAAATCTATGTTAACCCTAGACTAGATTAAGACTAAGCAGGAAAGAAAGGACTAAGCTAGGTATGAAAAGACAAATTATGCTAAGGCAAGCAAGAGAAAAGTTAAAGAGCTAAGCTAGCATAAACAAGGCAAGAGTAAGGCAAGAAGCTAACTAAGCAAGAAAAGAACTAACTAAGCGAAGTGAGCACAAAACTAGGGTTTTAAGCAGTAAAGATATGTGTGGGCTGTTTAGGGGTATGAACTTAGCACTTAAGTTGGGGGGTGACATGTGAACATTACGATTCCATTTAGATTATCCAAACCAAACAACAAGTTAGAGTCTAATGAATTAACCTAAGCTACTAACTGGCCATGGATATGCTAGGTTGTGAATAGGGGAACTAGTCCCTAACACCTCCTACTACCCTTACGAGGCTCAATTGGGTTAGGGATTAGGTTCAATTCAATTAGAGTCTAATCAAGTCTAGGTTTCTAGACTAGGCATTCCTAGGGCAATTAGGGGCCGAGGGTAGTAATGGGGAGGTGAGATTAGGGTTTTGGACCCCAATTCCCCCACATTCTAGCCTTGAGAAGGCTCCATGCTAATTGTACTAGAATTATCCAATCTAGCTACTTAGATCTCTCACTTAGGCTTAGGGAGATTGATTAAGATGTAGGAAGATGGGAGGCAGCCTAGGGATCCAAGAATTGGACCTAGGGGCAAATCCCAAAATTCACACATATAAGCAATTTGCCTAGATTCCTAAGTGATTTCACACACAAACCAACAAGCAATCCATGGAGAATGAGATGCAAATAGAACATAATAATTAACAAATGGAATTACAAAGTTTACATGTCATTTTTCCCCAACATGGTATCAAAGTAACATATTTGACCCCAAACAGCCCACCTAAGGGGGCCTAGCTACTCATGGAAATAGAAAATACAAAAAGAAACGGGAAGAAGATGGAGGTGGCCATGGAGCTCGAAGTAGTGGTTGTCAATCCTCTCTCCAACAGCAGCAGGTCGACCTCCTCCCTCCTCCAAGGTGCAAGGGTGAGAAATGAGGGGGATTATGGGTAGGAACTAGTGTAAACTAGTGATTTGGTGGTGAAAATGGTGGAATGGGGTGGATTTGAGGTGGATATGGAGTGGATGGCGATTTGGGGAGCTAGGAGGCAGTGGAAGGTAGCTAGCCTCATGCCCCATCCACCACCTAGGTATATATAGGTGTGGGGAGGAAGCACTAGGTCAAGTAGGGGCAAAATGGGCAAAACAGTGAAAACTAGGTGAGTTTTGTGAGTAGCACGGCAGTGGTGGGTCACCACGGTCGTGGTGGGTAGGGTAGGCCACGGCCGTGGTGTATGGGCATGGTCGTGGGAATTAAAATGGCTAAATGTCAGGTTGGTGGTCAAATTTGGGCTGAAAAGGCCACGACCGTGGTGGGTTGAGGGTAGCACGGCCGTGCTGCGTGGCACAGCCGTGGTGGGTGGTCGCACTACGGCCGTGCTGAGTAGCACGGCCATGGTAGAGTATGCTCTGCAGCTGCTTCAAAACTGAGATTTTTCATGTGATTTCTTCATTTGCAGCACGACCGTTCTGTGTTACCACGGCCGTGCTGGGGGCTTTTCTTGCACTTTGAGCTTCAAACTTTGTTATCCATGGACTTCTTTGCTAAATCTTGACTCTTGGCCACTAGGGGTAGGTTGGGGGAGCTCTGGGGCCTTCTTTGGGCCCCTCCATCTCTCTCGTCCATCCAAGTGTGGTCCAAGAAGCTGAAAAACATGCAAATAATGTCCATAAGTGCATTTTACACAAATATGCATATTAGGGGAAATAACATGTAATCTAATAGGTATATATGTGATTGAAGAGCAAAAAGACACAAGATTAAGCCCTAAAATAGGGTTGAATCACCACCCCAAACTTGAAACATACTTGTCCTCAAGTATGCTCTAACTCAATCTCTCTACAGAATTTTCACAAGAAAGAAACGACAAACGCAATGCAAAGGATGATTATTGCTGAATGGGATCAAAGATGACTAAGTGCATGCATTTCACCTCTCTCCTCTCCTGCTTTCACAAACCAATCATGAAAAGAGCACAAAGCATATGAACTTCAAATATAGTGCATAGAATACACAAGTTATCCTTATTTCTTCCATTAAGTTCTGGGTAAACCGTTTCATGGCGGCGTTAATCAAGAATGACTAGGAGTGTTGTTTCACATTCATGCATTCAATCTTATATCTCAAATCACACCAAATGACCCACGTGGCTATGGAAAAGGGAAAAATGAGCTAAGTTTGATGCTTCTTAGATCAATAGGTATGAAAGTGGAAGAAAGGGTTGTGGTAAGATTTTTGGAGTGTTTTTACACACTCATCTTTTCTTTATTTGAATGCTCTTAAACATGAGCATCCTTTTATTTTCTTTTTGCATTTTGCATTTTTTTCTTTCTTGCCCTTGGTGTAGTAGGGCATATGGTGGATAGAGTGAAGTGGGGAGATAGAGATGTGGCCACCCCAAACTTTTGGAAGTGGCCACGACTAATATGTGCACTTTGGCATCCTTTCATGAGGCGGAGGGGTAAGAAGATGGTGAGTGAATAGTCAGGTCAAAGAGGGGTCATTGGCGTGATTCTTAACATAAGACATCCTGCATGAGAATTAATCCAACACTTCATCCAAGATATCACACCACATGAATGAACAAAATGAAATTGATATATCAATCAAGTGATTCTACGAACACTAAGCGTTCAAAGCTTGCTCAACTTCACAATTCAGCCAAATCAATCACAACCATAAGAGAGGTGATGCACATGTAAAAAGTCAAACATTGATACCACTTAGCAATAAACAATGATAAGTCACTTGCATTTGTCAAAGGTCATCATTTTTACTCAAAATAGTAGAGATTGGGTCAAAACACACTTTTAGACAAGAAATTCCAAATTTGGACAAAATTGGCCAAAACGGTGCCAAGTTGCCTTCAATCACATCTAAACCCTATATTATTGAAATTAAAATAGCAAACAAGCAAATCCTAACTAAAACATGCAAGAATTACCAAAAATCTACATGATATGCAATGCATGGCAAAAAAGGGCAAATTTTTTGAAAATTATGCAAAAATAACAAGGAAGCAAACTACATGGCATGCAAGTATGCAAAGTAGTAAAGATGACTAAGATAGATAGCAAAAACAATAAAACAAAAGTGGATGTGGCAGGTGAAATGCAAAGTGAAACTAGGGCATACCTGCCCTACCACCCCAAACTTTTGAATCATGTTTTCCTCAACATGATCCTAGAGTTTAGGATGATATGGTAGACGATCATGGCTCTCTCAAGGCTTTGGCAGTGTTCCTCCCTGTGGTGGAGGATATGCGTAGTAGCTGCCCCACTAATCTGCCTTGAGTGGCTGAAATTGGTCTTCTGCACGGCCGTGCTGAGTAGCACGACCGTGGTGGCTTCAAGTTACACGGCTGTGCTGCCTGGCACGGTCGTGGTGCAGTCCTTTGGCAACTTTTCTCAATTTTTCTTTTAAATCCAGGGACTTGGTGTGTTTATCATGCAAATGACCACGGTCGTATTGATGTGACACGGCCGTGGTGGTCCCTGTAGCTACTACTCTCAAAATGAGGAACATCAAACACTCAAAAACTTGACTCAAAGTGATTTTTCTTGGAATCCTTCTCTCAATTGTACTAAAATTTCCTTCCTGTTATCACCTGCACATCTTAAAACTAGACAAAAACTATTAAATACAAGTGTGTGTGCTTTCTTGGAAAGTGTAAAAACAAAGCAATTGTATCAAAAAGTGAAGGTTGGGTCAAAATTTCCCAAACCTATGTGGGTTGCCTCCCACAAGCGCTAAGTTTCGTGCCTTCAGCCAGGCTTCTTGTTCTTTCACCATCAACCATGGTCCAAAAACAAAATGTTTTCACCCCCATCATAAGCAATCCTCTCAAATGCTTTCCTTGATTGATCTTCCTCCCAAGGGTCATGCGATCTTCATAAGTCTTTTTCAGCAATTCTCTCTCCTTGGGGATCATCATCATAGATCTTAATCAACCTTGAGACCCTCAGAAATCTCATGCCATAGGTTTTCTCTCTCTTGAGGAATGGGTCTTCATAGGCACCAAAGAGAGGGGTCTCAATCATATCCATTTGCTCATGGGAAGTAGGGGGAGCATGTGATATTTGTGGTGGTGGCATCGGTTTTGATGGCCGTTGGACTTTAGGTGGAGGAGGGCATTGAGGTTGGAAGGTGAATTGGTGGGAGGGTTGTGGTAATGGAGGTGGTAGAATGAATTGAGTTTGGAAGGTGAACTGGTAGGAGGGTTGTGGCAATGGAGGTGGTGGTAGTGTGTAAGGCTTAGGATAGCCTTGGAGGTAGGGTAGTGGAGGAGGGAATTGAGGTTGGAAAGTGAAGTGGTGGGAAGGTTGCGGCAATGGAGGTGTTGGAGGTGTGTAAGGCTTAGGATAGCCTTGGAGGTAGGGTGGTGGAGGAAATGGATGGGTTTGTGCATTTTGGCCTTCCATCTTGTCTTCTCTGAGTGGCTTGTCACATGCACAAGGCACAACCAAACAAAAGAAAGCAAGTTAGCAAACCAATATACACAAAGAATGCACAGAGTAATGAATAAAGAATAGCAATGATGAGGGCAGTAGGAAAAGTCAAAGCAAAACTAAGTAGCTAGGCCGAGCACCTCTAATCCTCAGCAACGGCGCCAGAAAGCTTGGTGTGATTCCGCTAGTGGTGCTTTTACACCCCACGAGGTCGGAGCGCACGGGATGTGGGATCTTATGCTTTCGAAATTTATAAACCTAACTAACACACCTACATCTACTAAAACAACTACACCCGCAAGCGCACGGGGTCATGTAGTAGTATAGGTAAGTGGCAAGTATAGGGTCGATCCACAGGGAAAAGAGGGGGCACTAGAGCTAGGTTAGTTTGGCTAGGTTCCTACTGCAGAGACTAGGGTTAAGGGTTTAAAGGTTGATTTGATTGTTAACTAAGGATGAACAAGAAAGCAGTTGAAGGCAGGAATGAAATCTACGTTAACCCTAGACTAGATTAAGACTAAGCAGGAAAGAAAGGACTAAGCTAGGTATGAAAAGACAAATTATGCTAAGGCAAGCAAGAGAAAAGTTAAAGAGCTAAGCTAGCATAAACAAGGCAAGAGTAAGGCAAGAAGCTAACTAAGCAAGAAAAGAACTAACTAAGCGAAGTGAGCACAAAACTAGGGTTTTAAGCAGTAAAGATATGTGTGGGCTGTTTAGGGGTATGAACTTAGCACTTAAGTTGGGGGGTGACATGTGAACATTACGATTCCATTTAGATTATCCAAACCAAACAACAAGTTAGAGTCTAATGAATTAACCTAAGATACTAACTGGCCATGGATATGCTAGGTTGTGAATAGGGGAACTAA